>JAABNY020000045.1:10674407-10687103 GCA_015164015.2 Brevimyrus niger | reverse complement strand
TCCCCCCCCAGGGAGACAGCCCCCCCTTGCTGAGGTGTCGCTTACTGACACCCACTTACTCTGACTTTTCAGGAGGTGCAGCAAAAACAGGAGACGCCCCCGCTGGCTCCGGAGAGGTATGTCTGCGCAGTGCGGCTGCCGGTGTGGTCTGCACTCTGTGCTTAGCTGCGCATGGCTGCCCGGTTAAACACTGATGTGGCAACGTGTCCCGTTGTGCCGGTCAGCCAGTTTAATGCCGGTGTCCTCCCCAGTGCGAACGCAGACCGGGAGGCGCGTGATGCCCTCCTGGCAGAGCTGCGGCGGCTGGAGGCGGAGCTGGACCGTATCAGGCACGACCTGCAGGGGGTGCTGGGATGCCGGGGCAGATGTGAGCAGCTGGACAGCCTGCAGGATACGGTGAGGAACATGAAACCAGTGCAGTGCGGGTGCAGTGCTGATTGGCGTGCGGGTGCAATGCTGAAAATGTGCGTATATAGCATGCAGTGTGATTATTGTGAGAGGTGAACAGAAATGCTTTCCACACTGCAGTGTTTTTGATTAAAAGCATCCCCTAAGCAAGTGAGCAGATAAAACCTGAGGTACCGTTTTCTAGTGGAGCGGAGTTTTTCACTAAAACAGTGGCGAAAAAATGTCCTATTTTCTCAAGGATACAGCAGCATTGACTGTGGGGGATTTGAGCTAGAGTGCCCCCTGCTGGCCTCATTTAGCAACAGTTCCATTCTGACAGCCCTCCGCCTCGGGCAGGTGTCCGCGCAGGTGCGGCAGGAGCTGCGGGCGCTGTTTTACGGAGATGAGCAGGCGGGCCAGAGCCAGCTGCCCGAGCCCCTGCTGCCGTGGCTGTCGGCACGCTTCGTGAGCGGCTCCGACCTGCAGGGGGCGCTGACGGCCCTGGAGCTCAGCATCCTGAAGAACGTCACGCTGCAGGCGCAGCAGACCGGCCAGCCCCCCTGTGAGCGGAGCGTGACGGAGACAGTGGTGCACGCCGCTGGTGCAGCTGGGATGTCGGAGGAGGTACCGATTTTCACTTTTTTTTTTGGTATCAAGCGGACAAGTGAAAGTGATCATTATCATAATTGATTTCTCTCATAATAGAACTTAGATTGTTCTTTGTATTTATATTACACTTTGTCTGCAGAACTTGTAAAGGTTGTATGTTAAGACTGAAACACACAGATATATTTAACTTCCTGCTATCTTGTCTCTCTCTCCTTTCACATCTGGCAGCAAGTTAAGCTGATCGTGCAGAATGCCCTGAATCTTTACTCACAGGATCGGACGGGCCTGGTGGACTACGCTCTCGAGTCCGGAGGTACAGATCCGCAGCGGTTCCTCTCTAGAGGGCTCATTTTTCTAAGCTGTGTGCCAGGCAGCAGGTAGAAATGGCCAGAGATACAGCAATGACACTTGGTCTGGTACGATAATCTGTGGGCCTCGGGCTGCCCGGGGCCCTGGGGGCGGAAACACGTGCCTGAGGCGGCCGTCTCACACGCCCCTTCCTGTAGGCGGCAGTGTCCTCAGCACACGCTGCTCGGAGACATATGAGACCAAGACGGCCCTGATGAGCCTCTTCGGCCTGCCCCTCTGGTACTTCTCCCAGTCTCCCCGGGTCGTCATTCAGGTGAGCTGCACCTCTCTGTCCTTTCGCCCTCAGACTCTCCATACCTGCCCTTCACTCTGACCCACGTGTAACTCCTCTCCCCAGCCGGACGTCTACCCCGGGAACTGCTGGGCCTTCAAAGGCTCCCAGGGATACCTGGTGATCCGGCTCTCGCTCAGCATCCTGCCCACCGCATTCTCACTGGAGCACATTCCCAAGGCCCTGTCGCCCACCGGCAATATCACCAGCGCCCCCCGCCACTTCGCCGTCTATGTGAGACGTCCGTCATTAGCTGTGACCACATTTCAGCTTCAGTTTGCATTCTGTTCCTGATATTTCACTCGGTCCAAAGTTTCTGAGGGTGTTTTTTTTAACTGTGTATCTGACAAAAACTTGCAGTTTTATTTAAACGGTTTGGCGAAATTTCTGTCAGATCCCGCTGGCAGGACCTCCGACCCCAGAGGGTTAAGTTCAATGCCATTTAGCAGTATGTGGCAGGTATTAGCCTGGTCTTATATTCTTCTTTCGTATGAGTTTTTAAAGCAACATGGAGCAACTTAGAGTTTCCAAAGATGCCAGGGTCAGTGCTTGAAGGCCTTAGTCATTAAAAGATGGGTAAATGGACACATAGTTGGGTAATTGTTGAATGCCAGAAGAGAGTGAACTTCACAAAGCCGGAGATTATGGCACAGATACCTTGTGGAAGCCACTCGTGCCGCAGACCTGGCCTCAGGCACATAGACCTGTTGAAGGATAATCCTCCTTCTCACTTTTACACGGACTGGTCTACATTTGGAGATTGTCAAAGGATTCCAATGCCTGGTATAGCCACCATCTCAACATAAACATCATGGAACCATCAGGCAACGTTCTGGGGAATGTGTGCTTCCTTCCTGCCCCAAAGAACTGGCACAATATTGATAGTCCTGTAATCCCAGTCCAGGTCTTGGTATTACTAATCCTGAGCTCACCTGAAGCCAAAGAACATTCCGGCATACTCTTTCCTTAATATTCATATATTGTTAGGTTTGTCTGTTATTTTGTCCACCTCTCTGTATATATTAAACAGCAGTTGTTTACATATTATAATGAAATTCAGAGTACAGTGCCAGTCAATACAAAATGGACAATCAATGGCTATAAATAATAGCTCTGTAAATGAGCATTCATGTAAACATCCTGAAGATCCATGTGGGATTTTACAGCTGAATATGAATGAGCAGATGGATGCGAGTGTCGAGTGTCTTTTCTGTTGTGACAGGGTCTGAATGACGAGTATCAGGAAGAGGGTAAACTGCTGGGCCGTTACACCTACCAGGAAGACGGCCATTCACTGCAGACCTTCCCCGTTACGGTAACTATAATGTGAAGTGGTGGGCAGGTGCAGGGCTGCCATTCGGGTCCAGTGAAAGGAAGAGCATCTCTCAAGAGTGTTAGTGTTGGCTTTTCAGTGGAACTAGGCGGTACCAGGTTTCTAATGGAGCCTGATGGCCGTTTTTTTCTGACTTTTACTGGGTTTTATTTGTGTTTCAGGAGGAGAATGACAAGGCTTTCCAGATCATCGAGATGCGGGTGCTGTCTAACTGGGGTCACGCGGAGTACACCTGCCTGTACCGATTCCGGGTACATGGGGAGCCCAGAACCCAATGAGGCCGTCTTTGCAGTGTCACCACCAGCAATGTTATGAATGGCGAAGGACATTTTATAGCTGAGGTTTGTTACAGAAGGCAGACAGTGAAAGAAGCTACTTTATTATCAACACGGAAAGCCACGTGATTTAATGGAACTTAGGGAGGGGAGGGACTTGCATGGAACTCCTTCCACTCCTGCTGATTGCAGCTTATGTCCTGCACTGATTGGCCCTTTCTGGATGGACCCTGATTGGCTCTACAGCAGAGGTGGCACTTAGTGGTCTACAAGGGTCCCTTACCTGGAAACGGACAAGGCTTGATTTCTTCTCTATGCTGTTTTTTTTTTTTTTTATTCTCTTTGGTTTTTTCCATTTTTTTAATTTTTTTAATTCGGTTATTGATGGTGGAGCCTACTCTGTAATCTAAGGCTTGTGGATCAGACCAGGACCCCACTTGGACCTCCAGAGTTACGTTTTCTGTCTTCTGGGGTTCATCTGTTGGTGGTGTTTCCCGGTTCTGTCATGATGAGAGATGACAGACATTACAGCAATGGCTCAGACTGTCATTTCAGGTGCAGCGACCAGCAACCCTTCACAGTGACCCACCTGCCTTGTCCCATGTCCCACATTTTGAAACATCACACTTTGTAGATGGTTTAACACACTAGCTTGAGGGGGGGGGGTAACTGGTTTTTCAGAACACCCTTCAAATGAGTCCCCAATTTACACCTAAAAAATGAACTGAGGTGGTTTGCTGGATCATTGTAATGATGGATAAAATTACGCTTCATGAGCCATTTGCTGTATTTTTTAATCCCTACTAGAGAGGGTGCACTTGGTTTGCTTTGAGACATGCTTTGCGAGAGCACCATCTAGTGGGGTCAAAAAATACAGCAAACGGTTCAAGAAGCATTATTTTGTCCATCAATAGGTAACTGCCTCAGCCAGGTCAAGTACAAAGCAGTGCACCCTGGGGGCCTCAGGTTAGCATGCAGTCGCACTGACACAAAGTATGTGACCAAGAGGCAAACCTGTGAAGATTTTAGTAATGTGTACACCCTCACACAGGTGTTGACACTAAATTGAGTTTCAGTTCATCGCAGTTGGGTGGCTTGAAATCACTCGGCTGTTTAGCCCGTTGCACTTAGGATGATGAACGCCTAGCTGTTCCACAGTCAGCACTGGATTTCGAAGCTTCTGCTGCTTGGCTGACGGGCTCGCGAGCTTGCAGTATGGCGGCTCCCATTAGCAACGGCTGCGTCCTCATTCAGAGGCTGCTAACCAGAAACTGCACAGGAATATAACCTGAATATTGTTAATAGCTGGTACATCAATCTGTTAATATCAGTGTTGCTTTGGGAGAATGTGGGCAGGAGCACACCCTATAAAAAGTAATTGTTGCTGTTATTTTGTTTGTTGTGATTTTAATTCAGTTTTATTTACAAAAGTATATCCTTTTATTACCTGATAGGGGAAACAAGGGCACACGAGATCCCAGAATTTGTCTAGAAGAAAAAAAGGAACTTGTGTCCAGTGAGAATCCATCTGTAAAAACATTATTGGGAATTGTTCATGCGCTATTTATTTTGTCTAAAATAACGACTTATTGAAAAGAGAGGATGTGGTGCAATTTATTTTTATAAAATGCTTTTGAGTAATTTTTGAACGTTTTTGGGAGTTTTTTTTTTATTTGTCATTTTTGCTCTTGTAAAATTTGCGAAATGCTATGGTACTGTTCAAATAAATACTTTTTAACGGCTTTTAATGCTAGTTCATATGTTTATTGAAAGACGTTCTATTTTTGTTAATGGATTTAAAATGTTAAAGTTCTGCTTACGATAGCTGACAATTTATAATAGCTGTACAAAAATTAGCACAGAGGGCAACATATTTTAGTTATGACGTTCTACATAGTACTCTGAAGTTAGGGAATTATGCAGTGGGCTACAAACCAAGGCGTATAATTACTGTGCTACAGATTTAGGTGGGTATCAGGAATTTGAACACAGTGTAAACAGGTTACTATGTGTCATAAAATCACACAGAATAAAAGCTGTGAAATACTGCTTCATTCTGGTCCGACTAAAAGCGAGACCTTAAATTCGATTTGAAATAAGCGGAACCAGATGTTACCGCTCCACAACGTCGGGGTTTATGAGTCAGTGAGGGAAAATACAAATTGGTCACATGACTTTAAAAATGTTTTAAAAGTGAAACGGCTGCCATAATTACAGTCATTTAGTATAACTGCAAGTCATTTTAGTGTGTATCCAGTCCATGACAATCTCAGGTGAGCGACTTCCTTTCAATATTCCAATAAATAACAAATAATACCGCAAAGCGCGTTTCAGTGTATTCTTCTTTGTAAACGAGACCTTTTGTGGCGGAATGACACATTTGTTACCGAAGCCATGCTGGAGTTCTGACTAGCTTCGGCTGGGCTGAAGTGCTAATCGGAGCAAATCTGAGTATAAATCACTCTCCTTTCATGAAATCAAACCCACTCCTCACCGTCTAAGTTATGAACATCATCCTTTTATTTTTATGTAGGATATTTTTAATCTAAGTTAATTTTACTGCTGGATATTCCGTTTAACTAAAGAAACTGTGAGTCTCACCGGCTAAAATTAACTATAATAAATTACAGCATAACCAAATGTGGAGATGCGGTATTTCAGAACGTATAAATCATATTTTAAATGCACTAACATAAAAAAACCGAACCATTGAGATTTGCAGAGATATTGCACACGAATGCAAATTGATAGTTCAATCTCTGGATGTTCCGGCTTTGAAGCCACGCCCACCTCGCCCCGCTCTTACGTTATACTATGTCTCCATCGACTGGCATTTCATGGAATTGCAACAACATTGGACGGGCACCATCAGTCATCTACTTCCGGATTTACGATTCAAACTTTTTTCAACACTAGGTGCATAGTACGTTCATGTTTGTGCATAAAAAGGTGATTAATTCCAGTAGGTCTACATGTAAACAGAGAGTTAACCCATAAGTATAGATAAAGTGCACATGGTTATGTGACGAACGGAAATGACTTTACGGACACAACCACATGTCTCTGCCATAAGGGATTCTCAATTCTGGTGTTCCGTTGAATGGCAATTATGATTTGGAATTCAAATTTCATGTACAAGTGTGCATATCAAAAAGTAAACAACAAGGAATGTTTTGATAACCAAAGATTTACTTTCACAGACTTTTGTAGAAAAGAGGAGAAAATCCTGAAGCCTTCAGCTCTGGAGGTCCATCAGTGGTCGAGCCAGAATACTCAACACTGTGGCTCAACACCTCCCGGTGGAAACGGAGCACGCCTCTGCCTTATTGCTACTGGCTGTGAGCCAGACTGTCACCACAGGGTCCTTATTGTGCGCTGATGTTTTTGTCAGACCCAGCGATCCAGGGTGAATTTGTTCCTGTAGTGGAAGATAAAGAGCATCAATATCACAACTAAATTTTACACTAATATGAGTACAGCAGCAGTATGTACTGACCATTCAGCTTGGAAAGTCTAGCAGGATGCCAGGTCAATCTCCCTCTGCAGGGCTAGTCGTCGGGCCTACAGATCAAAATAACAGACCGAAATATGAACATGAACTGATCATTCTGGATGCTGTTAAGAGAATGTGAATTAAATTGTCTGCTGAGCTTTTATTAGTGAGACAGGAAAGGATACTGTGATGTACAACACGGACATTGATCAATGTACCTGATCGATGACGACCTCATCCCGGTTTCCCAGCTTCTCTGATAGAAAGACCACTTCTGCATGCGAGGTTGGCTAACTCACAAATACACAAACAGAAATGACACCGATAAAATTACACTGAGAAATTACACTGAGAACTTCAGGAGTAAGGAAGATGGGACTGTTTGCACAGTCAGCTTTAGTTTGAACTCACCAACTCTAAAAGGATTTTATGCATTTTCACTTTCTCCTCTGCTGCTCTGGTCTCCACCAGACCCCTCTCAGGGCACTTCTTCCTCTTCCTCAGGAGATGCTCATCTTCCCTGTCCGCAGCTGTTCCTGCCACATTCTGGCTTCGTCTCTGCCTCCAGCGCTCTGCATCATCCCACCCTGCCTCTCTGCCTCTTTTCCCCATAACATCTCTCTCTCTCTGCCCTTGTGCCGGTGTGAGCGCTTTTCCCCATCCCCACTCCCTCCCCAGGCACCTCCTCTCCTCCTCCACACTTCTGGTTGGATTTTCCACACCTCTTAAGCCACATGCCTTGGCCCTGACCTTGCTTTCCATAGTGTTCACTTTCACTTCACGTGTGTCACGCCCCAGCCCCTTGCTGGCTCTGTCTGCCTTCTGCTTCTTCCTTTTCCTTGTTTTATGACCAGAAGCATTTCCCCCAGTGAGCAGCTCATAAATCTCACTTTCTTCTGCCATCGTTCTTTTGGATGTTTTTTCCCTTTTTACTTTTATAACCGTCTCCTCTGCATCCATCACTTCTCTCTTAGTGGTCACATGATATTCCATGCTGCTCTCATCTAGCCCAACAGCCTTGTTTTTCATCCTCTTTTTTTTGCAGTCTTTCTCTGTTTCCCGATAGCAGCTAATTGCATCTTTCTTCCAAACCTTCTCCTCCACTATTTCCTCTTTTGTATTTCCTTCTCCAGTCTGGGTTCCCGTGCTGGTGACAGTGGTGTACTCTGCCTTTTGCTTCTCTGTGCTCGCTATAGTTTCTTCTTTGACAATCTTTCCACCAACAGATCTGACCTCAGTGGCTACACCTTTCTGGGAAGGCACCATTCTGTCACTCTGTTCTGCGTCCATCTTCTTTACTTTTGGAGCTGTCTGCTTCCTCTTACCTTCACTCCGTTTAAATTCTCCCCTCTTTTGAACGTCCATCTCCTCTAATTATCTCTTCCTCACTAACACTGACATCTGCAACATATTTTATATTTCTGCATTTTGCAGATTATTTTTCTTTACCTTTTCCTTTCAACAAGAACATTATTCCCCACATTAGCGTTTATTTCACTTCTGTCGTTAACGCTCTTTATCTTCTTCTCTTTATCTTTACTTCACCGCCTTCACGGAAAAAGCTCATACTTGTCCTCTTCCCGTTGTATATATCTAGTATCTGTACTGATCGTTGTTTCTCTGCGCATTTAACTAACCCTACAAGAATAATTGCGTTAATGTATAATTGCATTTAGGTCTACATGCTTGTTTTGCATGGTCAACTCAGGAAGGACATTTCTCTAGCAACAGGCTACAAACTAGTGGAGAGTAAGCGAATTTGCTTACCTTACTCGTGGGTATATTAACCCGGAAGCATTAAAATACGTGCTTCCTTAGCAACCCGAGAGTCATCGGATGCGTCCTTAGCAACCCGTTTTTTAGCCCGTCAAATTCTACAATGGATAAAGTGCACGAAAATAAGTCTTTGTGGCAACAGATATGTGAGGGTAAGCTGCATATAATAAAAAAATACATAAAATAGGAAAGCGTATTATTTCACTCGGGTGCTTATTATTTTCCTTTGTAACTAAGCCCCATTGTGCGATGTTCGTCGCAAATTGCCCACATTAATTTGCCTACCGATTTCTGGTATTACATTAAATGTTTGTTTGATCGTGTTGTTCTGAACAGAATACGAATCGGAACTGCCCACTCGGCCAGGAGCAGCCACCCTGAGTCCTTACCGCCCGCAACATCAGGTCCTTTTACTCGTAAATGAGTTGTATCGTTATGCAATTCGTTACGGGCATCGTTGTTTGAAAACTGCGAATGTATTTGGCATGTTTGCGTCTTCAGGCGGCAGCAGACAGTGAGCTGGTGAAGAATGATCCTGCACCGGCAGGCTGCTCTGCTTGGCGAGGAACACCGTCGCTGGATCATAATCAACCCCAATCCCCTGATTCCGTCTTGCAGCAGAGTACCTTTCACTATCGCATTTATCACATTTTTAACCGTGTCTTCGTTGAGACAGCCGTATTGGCAGCCCTGCGGTTTTTATCTTTGCTCTGTTACATGAAGATACAGCTGAACATGGCAGTTTCTCCATGTCTGTGCATACGTCTCCCTTTTTTTTGCAGATGCCACCACTGTCTACCTGGAGAGCACTATATTCCCTGTGTTGCTGCCTGGACTGGAAGCTTTGCTCATAGAGGCCCAGAAAGAACGCTGTCTGGAGGTCAGCACTCATTACAAACTCACCAGACACATACTCACACTGAGAGGGGACTGGGGCAAGCCGGTATACTGTGGTCTGCCTCTGCTCAGTGTTAATACAGAATTCTGGGCTAGTATCCCAGCCGCTCTTCCCAGTGCCGACCCCAGTTCTGACACTTGCACTGTGATCATAAGCAGACTCTACCTTGCTTAATGTTTTCATACATTCTCTGTCTCTCTGGATGTTTGCCTCCCTTCGCTTCCAGAGGATTAGGGCCAAATTCAACGCCTGTGACTTCTTGACAGAGTGGCTCTATAAGTAAGTGGCACAGAAACCCGACGGATCTTTCTACCGTTTATTTTTACATCATCATGACTGAGCTTTGTACTCATTGGGCAAGAAACAGGGCGACGCATATTTTTTAATTAAAGCTGTGTAGCTGAATTAGCGCCTGCAGATGTTAGATTCGGGCGGCGTGGAATGTGTGCCGCGAGAGACTGAAATAGACCCTCCCCTGCTGACCTCATGTATTCTGCAGCAATAACCCCCGAAGGCTGGGCAACGGCCCCCCGGTGAATTTCCTGGAGATCCCATTTGTCAGGGACTGGCTGAGCAGACAGTAAGTTCTCCCACTGCACAGGTCTGTGAACTCCAGCCCTCCTGCAAATCCATTGTTGTTTCATTCAACTTAATGCAGTGGTCAATGCTGCTGCCTCACAGCGAGAAGGTCCTGGGTTTGGTCCCCATGTTGGTTGTAGGACCTTTCCGTGTGGAGTTCGCTCACTCTCCCCGTGTTCACGTGGGTTTCCGCTGGGGGCTCCAGTTCCCTCCCACAGTGCAGGGCAGGTTAATTGGCAGATCTGAGTTGGCCCTGTAATTGTGTGTGTGTGTGACTGTGTGTGCCCTGTGGTGTGCTGGCCCAAGGGTTGGTTCCCGCCTGTGCCCATTGTTCCCAGGATAGGCTCCAGTCACCCCCCCCTTGCGACCCCAGCTAGGATTAAGCGGTTATGGTGATGGATGGATGGATGATGAGCCAGGTGGTATGCTGGTCCAGTGGTTAACACTGCTGCCTCACACCTCTGCAAACAGGGACTGAGACTCTGGAATTACCGTGTCTATTGTGAATGATGCATGTTGAGTGTGCCCTGCGATGGGTTGGCACCCTGTCCTGGGTTATTCCCTGCCTCTGGACCCCTGTCAAACGGCATAGTACAAGTGGGCAAAGAAAATAGATGGAGGTTAAAGGATGTTACCTGAGTGCAGTTGTATTTTATACTGATATATCAGTTGATTATCAACTGCCTTCTCCATAGCCCCCGCCCACCTATCCCACTGTCTCTGCTGCTTTCGGATGCAGAGGCTGCACTTCTGATCCAGTCTCACTGGCGTGGCTATAAGGTAAGTGTACAGTGCCAGATGCTGATTCTGCCCATTTGGGTTTAACCCAGAATTTCTGTCTGTAGCAATCCGGCCCAGACAGGGCAAAGGCTCCCTGGCTTTTACACAGTTTGCTGTTTTTCGTGGTTGTTTAGTTTTATACTGTGAGATTTAGCTCTTCTTGAAGCATGCCCCCTAACCCCTTTTATATGGCGAGATTAGCTCTTCCTTAAGCATAGCCCCTAGCACCTTTTATACTGTGAGATTAGCTTTTCCCGAAGCACGGCCCCTAACCACTTATATATTGCGAGTTTAACTCTTCCTGAAGCATGGCCCCTTAAACCCTTTTATACTGTGAGTTTAGTTCTTCCTTAATCACAGCCCCTAACCCCTTTCATACTGTGAGATTAGATTTTCCTGAAGCACGGCCCCTAACCACTTCTATATCGCAAGATTAGCTTTTTCTGAAGCATGCCCCCTAAGTCCTGATTGGTCCAGGCACTGCTGACCCTGTTTCCTTATTTTATCTGCCGGTTAGGATAAGAGTCTCTGCCAAATGAATAAACATGTGAAAATGTCTCAGTCATTCATGGCCTCCATGCCAGGACTTTTATTGTCCCAGTGGGGAAAAAAACACGAAGGTGATTAATTTATCTGGGGTCCTTATTAGCTTAGCAATGTTTATTTTTTAAATGACACTTTTCTGGTGATATTGCCCCTGTCTGCCAGCATCCCTTCCTTTTCACTTCTCTTCTGCTGCAGCTCAAACTGACATTATATTTGATATTTGTTAGTGGGAAACAGACATATGATTTCAGGTGCAATAGCAAAAAAGTGTGAAAAATGTTCCTTTGGGGGACATTGGATATAGTGAATGGCTAAAAGGATTATTTGATAGCATTTCTCTTGAGGCTCTTCCTGCACGTCCTTATCTCTGAGACCAAGGGCTGGACCCAGCCAGCAGGACTAAACCATGGAAGACCTTGGCAGTGCCTGTCTACACCTAACCTCGGCTTGCAGATCCACAGTTTTATGGCGTTTCATTGCTGTAATGGAGGCTGTTAAGAGGCTCCGGAACTGGCTGTAGCCCAGCCTTTCAGAGAACCGTGATTATGCTATGGCAGGTTTTCAGTGTGATTATGTCATTAATGATGTCATGTTTAATTTTGCTCTCCCTGTGTGGGTGATGTTCTCTTCTAAAAGTAGATATGCTGCAGAGACACTGGCTGCAGTGATTGGCTTTAATTCCAGACACAAAGAGTAATATCCTCTGTTTGAGCCTGAGTGTTTGAGAAGCACATGTAAATGAGGGCCTGGTCTGATACACTGCAGCCGCCCTGTTCAGTCTCCCTCTGGCCTTCTGTGTCACATGTGGACTGTGTGATCGGGACGCCCAATCGGAGGCCGGGCTGTAATCCCGGACAGCAGGGGGCAGCAGTGAGCTTCTGTGGCACTCTGTGATTTCTCTGCGCTTGACCGCGGCGCAGCTGAGGGTGCTGCAGGCGTCTCTCTGTCCCTGTAGGAGCCTGACTTACATGCACAGGGTGGCGGGGGCTTCGGGGGCCGTTGGAAAATCCGCGTCCAGCGGTTAGGGTGCGATAGCTTTGGGCTCCGGTACAGCAGAGCCCTAACAACCTCTGTAGCTGCAAAGAGCAGACAAAGTGAGAGGGGAACGGGGCCCCAGAGAGTAAAAGGCCTCTCACTGTCTTTCTGCCTGTGTGCTAAGAGCTTTTCGGTTATTAATTCTCTCTTTTCCTTTTGTGCCTCCTGTGTCTCCTTTTTCCTCTCCTGCTTTCTGTTTACACCACACTCTGCCCCCCCCCCCCCCCCCCCCCCCCCCCCCCCCCCGCCCCCCCGACCTCCCGCCGCCCCCCCCACCCCGCCGCCGCCGCCAGGCCGTGGGGTGCGGGGGGGGGTGGGGTGCGTGGTGGTGGGGGGGGGTGGGGT
>JAABNY020000045.1:10651205-10664026 GCA_015164015.2 Brevimyrus niger | reverse complement strand
ACTGAGGTACCCTGAGCAAAGTACCGTCCCCAAGCACTGCTCCCCGGGCGCTGAATTAGCTGCCCCCTGCTATGTCAGAAAAGTCACATATGGGTCAAATGCAAAGGACACATTTCGTTGTGGTGTGTGGACAATGACCACTGATCACTTAATTCTAATTCTAAATTCAACTGATAACCCATTTAATGGAAATGGAGAACAACACGCCTGCGAGACCAGGACTGCAGCAGCAAAAAGCTCCACATGCGTGTGGGACTGAACATGCATACTGCTGCCATTGAGTGACTGGAGAAAAACAAGACAGGACAGGACAGCATCCCCCTCCAAAAATAACGCAGTATGTGTGACTTTAGGCTAAATTTAGCACAATTACTACGCTAGAGTTGTTTTGGAATAAATGGAAACTATTGATTGCTAAACGATTTTTTCCATGTGCACCATATGTCATTGTAAATAAAAGACAAAAACTAAAGCATTATGCTACAAAAAGTGTCATAGATCTGTTTGTGAAAACTAACTATGCAAAAACAATCAAGGTCAAACCACTGTAAGGATAAGGACAGTAAATTTTAGCTTTGTTGCCACTGGGTAATAAAGTCAAACAAAACATCTTTTTTTCTTTATTTTGTCTTTTAAATTATCTGTAAGGAAAATCTAATATTAGGCTGTCATTCAACAACAAAGCTGACGTCAGGGAAATTTGGCAGGGGAAGCCAGACCTGTGTTTATGCTGGAACAAAAGCCAACGCCATTGTTAATGAGCACTATTGTTTTTATAGGCTAAATGTAGCACAATTAATATGCTGGGGTTGTTCTGGAAGAAATGGAAATTGTTGCCGGCTATAGGAATCCTTCCCTGAGCACCATATGTTGTTGTAAATGAAAGATAAAAAAACAATGCTATTATACAGCAGGAAGTACTACAGAAATGTAGCAGGTGAAACCTAACACCAAAAAAATCAATCAAGGCCAGACCACTGTGAAAATAAGGGGAAGTTAATTCTGGCTTTATCTATCAACACAGTCAAAATGAAAGTTGTTTTCCCCCCTTAATTCTGTGTTTTAAATGATCCCTATGGAAACAGATCAGCCTAGGGGAAATCCATCGATATCATTCAGGGATCTCCCGCCTCACCAACCACACTTCCCGAGGGATTCCCGCCGGTGAGCCTCGTCCAGTCAGGGATGCCCTATTCAGCCTGGGCCCTAGATCACCCAATTGCCCAGATGCCATTGGCTTTCTTTGGTTACTCATTATTAAAGTGTCTAAGATGCCTCAGGGAAGCGTGACACCTTCACATCGTGAGTGCAGGGGTGGAAAGTTCAGGTTCAGAAAATACAAGCAGTTCCAACCAGTTGAGTACAAAGATTCACATTCACAGAACTGCTTGGTTGAAACAAAACCTTGGTCTGGACTTTCTGAACCTAAACTTTCCATCTCTATCTGAGCGTTTATTTTTTGTGACCACTGTCTGTCTTCTTTCTCAGTCCCGGCTCCATCCTTTCCACTTGCGCATCTGATCAGCCATCGCTTGATTTCTGCACCTTTGCTTCTGCCCTTTAACTGAATCCTGTTGCTCTCTCTGATGATTTTGCCTTTTGGAATAATATGCCGCCACTGGAATCCGTTCCGCATTCGCATGTTCCATGCAACACTAATACTAGAGCATTAAAACAGGACATGTGATTACCTAAGTATGGCATAAATGCCACACCCTTGCCCAGCCTCAGCTGGAGGCCCCGCCTACAAGGATTGTCATCACCGGAATCTGATTCGCTGCACGGCATCTCACCAGATTGTACTGGTGTTTTAAGTCAATCGCGGAAGTCAGCCTTTGTATTGAATATTGAGTGTTTGCACTGTACTGAGGATTTTGGGTATGTATTATAGTGTTAGGTGTATGACATATTGTTAGACTGCTGATTACCTGCATCTCTGGTTTTGGTTCTGACCCGATCGGTATCTGACAGTGTCACCTGCCTGCTCATTAAACAACCATCTGCTCTACATTTAGATCTTCTACTTGTATTCATTACAATAATTTATTCTCTCACAGGCATCTAAAAAGCTACTTTAAAGTTTAAGGAATATAAACAAGTAAAAAATTTAATTAAAAACAAGCAAATGTGTCAAATCTTACTGTAGTTAGTGGACTTACCAATGTGGAAATTTTTGCTAATACCGCTAACCGATAGGCCTATATTTTCATCTAATATTACTGATACCAATAAACATGTAGTGTCTGAGCTCCACAACAGTCACATGACAAGCAACGGTCACATGACAAGCAATGGTCACATTACAAGCAACTGGGTGCTTGAGAATTTAAGTCAATCTATTATTATTGGATACTTGGATAGAATTAGGAGGGATCATACAAATACTCCAATATGCAATAAAGAAGTGTTGAGCTTAGTGTCATTTGATGGACTAAATCTTTACCTTCAAAACATTTATCCAGTCAGTGACTGAAATCCTTTAAAGGTGCCATGATACCATAGACATTTCCTACATGAACAAACAACACGCTAAAACGAGCCAGTAGAAAGGTCACAGTTTATTGAAGGATCACCTGAACTGACAGAAACGGTGATCGACCTTGTTGGGGGCTGGGGTTCGTACACAGGCATGCTGCATGACGGCACAGTCACAGCTGTGACACACTTCCACATACCCCACTGGCTGTTCGGGGACGAGCCAGTGAGGAGGGGCAGGTCAGCGACCATTTCAGTCAAAGGAGTGTTTCTAGGTGAGCAATCAAGTAAAAAAGACACAACTTCTGTGTAACTGTTAACAGTAATGTCCCATATCCTTGGTTCATACAGAGCTAAAACTACTGAGAGATTTATCAAAACATATAAAGTAAGAAGCTAAAACAATCTGTAAAACTATTGTGTTGTAACCCTGTTTACTTAATCGTTTAATCATATTGGTAACATGCTATTTGAGGGGACAAAAATACTTAGTAAATACTCTGAAGTACACATCATGAACACATCATGAACAAATCATGAACAAATCATGAACAAATTTAGTTAAGATGAAACGTGTCATGATTCATTAATGATGAACAAACATGACGTGAAATTCATTACTTTGTCTTTCAATAATTCCTTCCGTAGTTCACTAAATTTTACAGAATTGACAAATCTAGTAACAAATATAGTAACTACTTGCATTAATGATCTGTAAATTCATTAATGATGAACCAACATGACATATTTTACGTTATTATTTTGTTCATACAGCACTTCCTTCAGTGGTTCCTTCCGTAGTTCACAAAGGTTTACATAATTAGCTGATATAGTAAGAAATGTAGTACTTGCTTGAGAAAAGATGTGTAATCAATTCATTAATGAGATAAACATGAAATCAGATTGTAAGTAACACTTAGTTTGTGGTTAATTAATATGTAATTAATACATAATACTACCTTATTTGTGTCCCCTCAAGTAATGTGTCACCTTTGTTTTTTGATCGTATGCTTGTAAACACACATTAATAGTTGCACTGTTGAAAAGGCGCGATGGGGATCGTCACCGGGGCTTCCTCAGCTCCTGGGTCCCGTAGCCCACTGTCAGCCCTGACTTACTGAGGTCATGAAGAAATAATCATCCCTCATCTGTTAACCTGGACATTCATAACTTGTCACATCACTGCATAAATGTTATCATTTGACAAGAACTGGAATGTTCCACTATTTGGCGGTGAAGGGGGGGGGGTAATTTTGTGGTGCAGTTGGGTTTCTGTGTAACTCTACTCTTGTAAGGGCAGAATACACATTGAGATGCTACTGTGACATGCTTACACTGCACAGACAGACATTCGTTGTTGGAAGATTCTGCTGTAGGAACCAAAAACCACCAAAGAAAACACTGCTGCCCCCATGACAAATTGTTGGTCACTAATGCCTCTCTTGCCTCTTTAATGCTAAATGTTCAATACAACGTTTGACTGAAAAGTTAGTCAATATAGTCCAAGTCAGGTCCGAGTCAGCAAACCAAAGTCTCAAGTCCTAAGCTACAAGTTCTGAACAAGTGTGAATAATCCTTACTTGTTACTTGAGAGTCAATGCCTTTTTCCCACCTCTGTGAATCTGTATCATGATATCTAAAGTGGTCTGAACTCAACAGCACGTCTTCTGTGATTCCTGTGATCAATGTGGCCTTTCTTTTTTTTCTGTTCTGACTGAGGACATGGACAGCCCCTTACTTCATATATATGCAGATTCTATTATACCCTTCATAAAGTGCGAAATGGAACAATCATCTTGATATAGCTAAAACACCCACATTGTAAAATTTCTCAAAAAGTGAATGGTCTGACCAGTGGCTGAGTGACACATAGCCAGACAGGGCACACTGGGAACAGCAGGGAAAATAAACAGCTGGGTCTTTCCCAGAAGTACGAGATAATATTTTGAAAAATAATCACAGTTCAATAAATTCCAATACAAGCCTAGAGATATTATATCAAATTGTTTTACGAACTTTTAAATATCTTTTACAAAAAAAAACCTGCAATCAAGCCAGACGTTTAATCTAACTGAATAAATCCATTCACACATTTTTAAAAAACTGATTTCATATTAGCATGTTTTGTAAAAAAAAAAAAAAAAATTAAATAAGCATTTTACCATTACGACTGAGCTGAAATGGAGACGCATCCTCCAGACTCTACTTTGGGCATTCCAGGATGCACAGGGCCCTGTCCGATCAAGGGCTCCCTCTTGGTACAGGAGTGACACTATTTAGCGAGGACCACCACCTTTTTCCCCAGGGTGGTCAAGCAGCACCACGACAGTGGCTGGGGGGGTGGGCACTCCCTTGGGTGCCCTCAGCGCTGCCACCGCTTTTGGGGGTGCCCACTCCTTCATGGACCCTCAGGAGCCAGCTAGGAACCAGCCTCCAGAGCGACTCAGTGAGAGTGCAGCTTTCAATGGGCACGGGGTCGAGGAAGCCCGGCCACGCTCCACTTTCGCATTTTGAAGCCCGCAGTCCCTAGACACAGAGGAGCGGGACCTAGACTGACAGTTCAGCTCCTTCCCCGCCTGCTGTTACTGCACGGCTGCCCCCAGACTCCTCCAGGCCCACAAACGCCAAGCCGCCGCAGTCCCTTTCAGAGATGGTCTGATGGGGGAGGTGCTCACAACTAACTATCTGTCACCACTGTAGTGCCAGAAGAATATATACTATATATATACTAATTAAACCTTGGACATTTTCTGTTTTTAAATACACTATTAGATGGTGAGGTGGTGAATTTCTTTTTTATTTTTCCCACTTAACCAAACACAATATAATGATCTTTCTTCCTCTGGTCAAAAAAGTTGATTTGGATTCCCATCCGGACTACAAATAGTCTGGTTTGCAAAATCAAGGTCTAAATTCACTGGTTCTCCTGCGGGTCCACGTCCATTAATGTGGGACCTCTGAGGAAAGCATCTAAAACTGGAGTTATAAAGTCCAAAGTCAGCATGTCATAAGTGCACAGACACACACACTGACACACATCAGAGTCCTGCCAGCCGCAGGGGGGGTCATACTGTCACACTCCTGCATGGATGCCGCTCTTAGCAGTTCTGGATCTATACTGTTATAACGCTAAATAAAATTAAAGCTTTAGTAAGTCATATTAAATGATATAAAATACAAATCAATATTAGAGAATCTCATGTATGGTATGAGGAATAACAATTAAAAGTTTGTTTAACCCTTTAGCTAAAAAAAAAAAAATTACACCAGTTCCACAGCTGATCATATATATTTTAAACAACTAATATATATATTTATAGGTGCAAATTCCTTCCTGTCCTTCCCCCAGTGGGCTGCCGCAGTCTGTCCATTACGCAATGTCACTGAGGGGCTCCGGCACTCCTGGATTTCCCCATGAGCTGGAGCGTCGGTTGGTATCGCAGCCTCAGAAAACAACAACAACAGCAGAAAATGACAGACGCAAATGTCCTTTAGCTGATGCGCAGGATCCTGGAGACCTCTAGTCTCCTGCCACCCATCCCCCCCCCACCCCCCCCAACGGCAGCGCTCACCACAGCTGCCGGCCCGTATAGGTTGGGGGTGCGGACGGCACCTATGGGAGGGAGACGGGTATTTAGTCATTAGCAGTTCGCTGGTGACACTTGAAATTCTTGATTGGGATGTGAGTGGGGTTACGGACGTGATTCGCACGGACGGGGGTGCAACACAGTTCTGAGGGGACCTGCAGTCATGGCGTTTAGGCTAGAGGGCAGGTGAGATCGGAGTAACAGGGAAAGGGCTGTAGATTAAACCCGTATTTTCAGTTCAGTGTTTGGGTCACTTCCGTGTGTGTGTGTGTGTGTGTGTGTGTGTGTGTGTGTGTGTGTGTGTGTGTGTGAGCTGCTGAAAAAGGAGCTGTACTCACCGCACCACCATTTAGGATCATGGTCATTTCAGTGGGCTGGTAGACGTTGCTGCGGAAGGGGGCGCTGGGCCTTGTTCCTGTGTTGCCGTTCCGCTGACTTCCGGATCGAGCTGCATGTGGGGGGTGGCAGGATGCAGTGAGGGCTGTGCTCCCTCGCAATCACACACCGACGCCGGAGGTCAAAACGGGAAGATCAAAGCGTCGTACCTGTGTTGCTGTCTTCGAACGAGAAGCCCTGGTTCTCCCCAAACTGCCGGTGGGACAGGGGGATGTCCTCGTCGAAGCTGGCCTCCCGCAGGCGGGGTGGGGCCTGCGAGGTGTCGAAGTAGTCGGGGCCCGACGGCTGCGGGGCGGGACGCAGGCAGGCGTGGGCCTCGGGGGCGGCGTGGAGCAGCAGCAGCAGCCAGGCCTGCGCCACCAGCACCACCGCCTGGGCCGGGTCGTCCCAGGAGGAGGACAGGCCGAGAGCCGCGTTGCCGTAGAGATAGAAGACCAGCCAGGCGGCCCACAGCAGGACGGAGGCGATGCAGGTGGCAAGCAGCCACGCGGCGTTGCATTTCCACTGCGACTGCTCCCCGCACAGGCCGCAGGCCGCAGCCACCAGGGACGTGACGAGCAGCACCAGCACGTAGGTGCAGGCCAGGGCGAAGTCCAGCGGCTGATACTGACAGGCCAGCTGGCCCTGACGCACCACCGTCAACAGGATCCACTCTGCGGCGATGATGCCCTGCACCGTGGCCAAGCCCACCGCCAGCCCCGCCAGGGCGCAGCCGCCGGGACTGCGGACGCCGCGCACCAACCGGCGCAGCCGTACACCCTGGGTCACCAGGCAGGCGAAGCACATGGCGAACAGCGCCCCCCAGAGGGAGCGCCGGATGATGCAGAGGCGCTCATCCAGCTCGATGAGGTACGCGAAGCTGAGGGCGCAGAGCCCGATGACGGCGGCCAGCAGCAGCAGCAGCGGCGGCACCCCGCTGCGCTTCTCGGGCTCCGCGATCCGCCGCAGCCGGCAGAGCAGCACCAGGGCCATGATGAGCGAGGCCAGGGCCGCCCCGCCCGCCGCCGCCTCCGCCGCCACGCCCCACACCGCGTCCAGGTCGCACAGCGCCGTGAAGGGCCTCCTCAGGAAGGAGCCGCAGCCGCGAGGGGAAGCCTCCTCTTCTGAAAAGCCTCCGCCCACGAGGGAGAGGAGGAGGAGGAAACCGACGATCATGGAAGGGAATGCCATCGCTGGAGGGAGGGAGGAAACGAGAGGGGGGAGAGAGAGAGAGGATAGAATCAATTTTTAGATGGAAGAGGCTTCAGTCCATTAAAAACTGGACAGTTGTGCAGGACGTATCTCAGGTCACAAATGGACCGACCCAAAGTCTGAGGAACGAACTGAGAGTCTGTAAGACGGCGGTACCTTGTTAAAAAGCAGAACGCACCACTGTACTAAGACAATAAGCTTGCTGCATGGACATGATAAAACATATGTGCATATGCTGAATGAGTGTGTGTGCGTGTGTGTGTGTCTGAGAAAGACTGCGGCACAGAAGACCTCGCACACCAAAGCAACTGAAACAAGGGTAAAGCCGTGGCTTAGTCAGGAATGTAGAAGATGCTCAGTAATCTGTTTAACGTTTTGGGCAAATAAAGCAGCTGGTCAGATCTGGTAGGAGGCAAACTGGCATGTTCGTTGGGATACTGTGTCCTGGCCACAGGTAAACACATCCTTTTCCTGTAAATCTTTAATGAGGCGCTTAGAGCATCTAAAGACGGAGTAGCAAGAGAAGGAATAGTCAAGGAATGATACGGCATCACTATGAGCAGTCGGCAGAGACTCTAAAAGTCCTACTACTAGTGACTGGCTTTGGATCTCGGCTGGTTTATGCATATTAGGAGCTATTGGGGGGGAGGGGGTGTTGTGTGAAAACACAGCTCACTCTATTAGCCCTTGGCCCCAAGGTCTCAGTGAAGCCCTAACTTAGCCCTTGACCCCAACCCAGGTGTACATGGAGCGGGGCGCCGCCCCCAAGCCAGAAGTAAATAGCGCTGCCCATCGCCCCCAACCCAGGAGTAAGCAGGGCAGGCGTTTGCCCCCAACCCAGGTGCATATAGAGCTGGCTGCCACCCCCACACCGGAAGTATGTGAAGCTGGCCACCGTCCCCCAACCCAGGAATATGTAGAGCTGGCCACTGTCCCCCAACCCAGGAGTATGTAGAGCTGGCCACCGTCCCCCAACCCAGGAGTATGTAGAGCTGGCCACCGTCCCCCAACCCAGGAGTATGTAGAGCTGGCCACTGTCCCCCAATCCAGGAGTATGTAGAGCTGGCCACCGTCCCCCAACCCAGGAGTATGTAGAGCTGGCCCCTCCTGCTGCCCATTGTATACCACAGGAGCTAAGTTACGATTATGAAATACTTATTATTTCAGGTGACGCTCTGCAGGGAGCTCCTGGTGTCCCAGAATTCCAGAGGTCATGAGGAGAGTCAAGAATGGGAGCATTATCATCAGGCCGGAGTGATGGCTCTACTCCAAATGACCATCTGCGCAGGGGGGCATCTACATCTCCTGGGAGCAGCCAGCATTGATATTATGCGAAACATCCATATAGATAATAAAGCAATGATTTCATTAACAATTTTTAAACAATTTACAGCCTTCAGTATTTTCCCACTTTGGCTTCCTCCCAGAGACATGCAGTTACACTAATTAACAACTATAAATTGCTCATTGCTCGATTGTGTATGTGCGTGAGTATTTGTCCAGAGTAGCCGTGTTGTGCTGTGCCTGATCTGGCCTAGCACATGATCTTGCTCAGGATAAGCACTTGGAAGATGGATGAATGGAGGTAGCAGGTAATTAAGCTATAATGTATTGAAGCAACAAGACTATTGATATTGCATTTAATACCGCTGTTCCAAATATTATTCAAATGCTTAGATTACTTTGGAGTTTCTATATATGAAAGGCTGCTTCAACCTGCCAGTTTCCATCTGGGGAATTGCACGATACTGGTTTGGCAAACAGTTACACCTACATGTGATGTGGAGAGCAAACAGCTTCCAGCGAGGAGCTGGGTGGAGAGGAGATGGGCACAGCCTGGAGGGGGGGCCATGCTCGGTACACTTAACGGTGGCAGACTTTCTCACCAGAGTGGGGGTGTGGGACAAAAGGCTGGGGGAGGAATGGAGGAAAATGGGGGATTTGGGAGAGAAGAGGGCTGCCAGGTCACCTCGTACAGGGAGCGTGTCGTGGGCAGGAAGGCGTCAGTACATGTGTGTCGTTTTAGGGCTGCGTTTTACCCTCCACTGCGTCAACAGTGCGCTAATGTAACAAGCATGCTTGGAAACCGATGCGTTCACATGTGCTGTGCTTTTTCTACACCCTGTGCATTTTGCACATGCTGTATATTTCGCATGGTTTGTGCTTTTTTGCGCGTGCTGTGCCTTTCACCTGTGCCGTGTGCTTTGTGTGCGCTGTGCATTTTGTGGGCTATGCACTTTCCTTGTGCACTGTGCTTCTCACGCACACTGTGCATTTCCTGCTATTTGCTTTGCTCGCGTGCTGTGCTTTTCACACACACTGATTTTCGTGTGTGCTGTGCTTTTCGTGTGTGCTGTGCTTTGTGCACACTGTGTCTTTTGCATATCCTGTGCGTTTTGCCCTGTAGATTTCACACGTGCTGTGTATTACGCACGCTGCGCCTGCCGTGTTTTTTCTCGTGCGCTGTGCCTCTCGTGTCTGCTGTGCTTTTCACATTCACAAAGGGCAGGAAAGCTCTTGCCAGGAGCCGTCTATCCACCTGTCTGCTCCAGCACTCATTAATGTGCTGCAGGAGCAGGGCGGTGTAATGGTGCAGACAGAAATGCGTTCATCCGTGCTTGTGATGGTGGTTAATGCCATTTTAGGAAGCCCTTGTATGATGCCACTGTTTTGGTGCAATACATCCCAACATTGCTGGTTATTCATTTGGAAATTTGGGATGAGGGTTTGGCTGCATTGTGATGGACACCCCCCCACACCCCTTGTGGCTGACTGGGGGTGGGAGGACTAAGGAGGCTGTGTTGAATCCTGCCTCCTCACTCACCCCGGAGCAGGGAGACACTAAATTCCTGGAGACTTTCTCCCAGGCCCCTTTCTGTCTGCTTTGCATTCATATTTAAACATCTTGTTTGTCTCTCTCTCCCACCCCCCATTGACTCTGTGGGCCTCCAATACCCACCACCCCACCCCCAAGCAAAGGAGTGTGCTAAGAAGCTCCTCTGCTCACGCAGCCCCCTCCACCATGATTCTTCATCCTTATTATGTGCTCAAAGTCTCCTTCCTGACATGGGTTATGAGGTAACTCTCAGCATACGTTCAGCTAGGGTGAGTTTCCGATGAATGCTCAGTTACAAACGCACTACTTAACACTATCATTATAACCGCAGGACATACTGGAAAGCAACCATCACCTGATGTCTACAACAGCACTACGACAAAAATAAACCAATGTCAAACAAAGCAATTTCCCTCTCTGTGTATCTCACTTAAACAAAAGCCTTAACTGATCTTTTCTAACCAGTAAGCTAACTTAAAACAAAGTTTGCGTACCATGGGACGGCTAAAAATATTGCACTTGTGTCACATAGTAAACTACGCACGGTCTGTAAACTGATCAGTTACGCTGTTGAATAAAGAGGGTGCAGCGAGGCTGATGAGGAAGAATTGGTTCAAAACAAAGAATCATGATCAATATCATAGACATTTTGACCATATCGATCGTCCACTTGTTACATATATATAATAACTGCCGTGAGGATGGAATGCAAACATAGCAGGATGCACACTCACTGATTCACCTATATCTCACCTATATCTCCTATCAACTCAGTACTACGTGGGGCTTGCAACAGTAACGCACATGCAACATTCAGATTAGAAAAACCGTACTAGTCAGTTGGGTCACGGCAAGTTAAAGATTCATTACTCTGTCATAGGAAACACCGTTTCAAGATTATCTAGTACTTTTGCGTGAGCTCTCCAAGCCAGTCATAATGATTCCTGTCCTTTGCTGTTTGACTCAATCACAAACAGTGTGGCGAGTTTATGAGAAATTTAACAAGATGACCAGGGAGGAGAAAAGCGCACAGGAATCGGTCCCCTTCTGCTGGATGGACATATGTTAGATTCCACGGGACGACATAGAGCAAAAGCAAGTCATTTTGGCAGCACTATCTGCTTTTTTTTAATTTGTGTCAACTTCAAGAGGCTAAAAGGGCACATTGCCTATCTACGGCTAACCTGTGTGGGTGTCAGACTGCCCAGGTGGGGGTGTGCTAAAAGCCTGGGTAATCATTAGATTTTGGTTTCTAATTTAAATAAGTTCTGGTATTATACAAATAAATAATTACTCACGTAAGTTCTGCTCATCTGCTGGATGTTTCCTTTATCTGCGAGTTAAGTACGCTCCTGTATAACACATCGAAAAACCATTTCACAACAGCAGGGCCCTGTTTTAAAAAGCAGGATCTGTTGCTTACCCCATTCACTTGTCAGATTTAAGGGACCCCAGCTTAAATGACCTTTATTTTCCTTCACTGACATTTAGCCCAGACTACCTTACCTCTGACATCTGAAGTTATCTGGCTAAGCAAGAAATCCTGTTTTCTGAAACAGGCCCCAGTTCTACCCAGGTTCATTGTAAGCCGTCATTAGCAATACCAGCTCGTAACAACGCATTATGCAGTATTTTACGCATACAAACTTTGTAGCAACATGTCCGCGGATAGCAGTTGGATAGTACTGTGTGTACGACTGATTTAATGAGCCACAAATAAGACATAAGTGCTAATAAACAATATATAACTACAGATTTCACTTCTGTTGATGAAGGGCGCAGCCATCTTGAATTCTGAGGTTGGGTTTGCAGAGGTTTGTTTGAATTCCGACTTCGCAGGGCGTTCCGTCTGAAATTTCCAACTAGGAAATCAGAATTTCCAAGTTCCAAGCTCAATGGATTGGGACATAAACCCCTCTTAACCTGGGATTACTGGGGGTGTCAGTCTGTAGGTGTCTTCATTGTAGATGTTGTTGCATTGCAATCGTGCCGATTTACATGGTATTTAAGTCCTGCAATGACTGCATTTTCATCCCCTTTTAATGTGAGGCTCACACAATACTGAAGCTTTTGCTGCCTTTTTCTTTGAACCCTCATCTGCTATGATCCATCCTCCTTCTGCCATTTTACTGCGTATTTGAGAAGGCAAATTTTAATCAATGCTTTTTAAAATTGAACAATCAAGTTTAATCGAGTAATTGCGACAACTCTACTCCATATTATAGAGCTAAAGACAGAGACAGCACAGCATTACTCCCCGAATCAGTGTACAGCTACACAGAGACAGCACAGCATTACTCCCTGAATCAGTGTACAGCCACACAGAGACAGCACAG
>JAABNY020000045.1:10625152-10643116 GCA_015164015.2 Brevimyrus niger | reverse complement strand
GGGGGGGGAGGGGGCGCGGGGAGGGGGGTTGCATAATGCAGCTTGCGTAACATGGGTATTCACTTTACACATCTATCTCTCCTGGGATACAAACCCAGTACCCCCTGGCAATGATTTATTAACTACAGTAGGTACTAAGATCCAAAAGAGTTGGAGATGGAGATGTTCAGAAACAGCCC
Source organism: Brevimyrus niger (assembly GCA_015164015.2). Taxonomy (NCBI): domain Eukaryota; kingdom Metazoa; phylum Chordata; class Actinopteri; order Osteoglossiformes; family Mormyridae; genus Brevimyrus; species Brevimyrus niger. The sequence continues at coordinate 10,642,937 of JAABNY020000045.1, read as the reverse complement.
AGTGTTCCGCTCCAGAGCCAGGGCTGGGTTCTCATGTTAGCCGCAAATGAGCTTGAAACCCAGAACGGGAACCAGGAAACCCATCCAAGGCAAGCTCTCAAAGCACATTGCCATGACAACGCTCTGCGGCTGCCCCAGTGTGTCGACGTGTTCAGATTCGATTGCCCCTGGTCATCATTAGAAGCGGCGTGTGCCTCGACAGGTTAGCGATCTGCGCTCGCGCATGGAAGGCCGTCGGTTCGAATCCCGTAGCTGATAGAGTAATGATATCGGTGTTGGGTCCCAGAACAAGGCCCGAAACCCCAAATGTTCCAGGGCCATTGTATATTGGCTGAGCCTGTGCTCTGTCCTGGATGTACATGAGAGTCTATGATTCTTACAGAGATAAAGATGGAATATGGAAACACAACCCAATTTATCTAAAGGGATTAATCAAACACCTCTATTCTATTCTATTCTATTCTATTCTATTCTATTCTATTCTATTCTATCTTTAAAAACAGTCTGTTCAAAGGGCTTCATCCAGTCAAGACTCCATTAAAATGAAGTGATATAGACACAAACCATAACAGCACATGAAAAAAGAACAAAGTAGCATTCATCAGACCTTTAATCGGGATACATTTCTGATTTAACGAATAACAGCAGTCAGTTACAGATGCTAAAACTTGTTATACTAAGATGCAACTAAGAAATAAGTCAAAAACAACACTGTGGTTCATCTTGGTCTAAACAGATTTCGTCTCTATCAGTTACAATCACAAGCGTGTTATCGTATTAATTTTACACAAGAGTGCCACCTTGTGGAAAAGATATGGAACTACACAACAAACTGCATCAATCCCCAAAGTCTGAAAAGGCTTCAGATACAAAAACATAAGCATTGCTTGTTTATTGGTGGGTACGAACAGGGCACAAATGCAAAGCCCATTTAAAAGATTGATCAAGTTACTCCACCCTTTAATCTCCACATGGTTCTTCCCCGAGCGTCTCCATCTCCCCTCAGTGGGAATCCATGAAGCGTTTCAGCCAGGGCAGGAAGCGGGAGACCTTCTGGAAGACATAGCCCTGGCTGCAGTCATGGCCGGGGGGTGGGCTGGTGATGCCCGTGAGGAAAAACACATCGCGGTACAGGGTGAGGGCGGGGCTTCCCTCAGCGAAGGTGCAGTCGGCCTTGGTTCGCGGCGCCGTGCAGAACATCTTGTTGGTGACCTTGCCCGAGTGTCGCTCGGCACAGCGGCCCAGCGGCTGGTAGTTCAGGTAGTTGAGGGTGAGGGAGCCCTCCAGCACGGGGGGGTCGGAGCCCTTCCTCCAGCCGGTGATGATGGCAGCGTGCCCGCCCTCCATGAGCACGCTCTCAGAGAAATCACGCTCAGGCAGGCAGGCTGCCGTCACGCTCTTCTTGAAGGTGATGTTGTCCCGCAGCTCCACCACAGCCAGGTCGTTGCCCTTCCCTTCCTGGAACAGCGGATGGTAGTGTATATTCTTCACGGAGAGCACCTGCTCCCCCGGCTCATAGCTGCTAGACCTCTTACCTGGGCACAAGGTGTAGACGGGTTCAAAGGTCAAAGGTCACACGTGACTGGTTGGGGCCGGCGGGCTATGTTGTCTTTTTGCCCCCACTGCACTCTGAAAGCCTGTCATGCTCTCAGTCTGTCACAGGGTCCGTCACCCAGCAAGCCACAGAACTGTGGCTGGGAATCATGCTGTGCTCTGTAACGGGCCACCGCACAGACGCAAGCCAGTCGTCGGTGAAGAGAACGACATCTCAGCGGCCAAAACGGCTTTTATTTGTGATATATTGTGGATAAACAAGGTAAAGACATGGGTGTTCATGGGGCTTTCTGCAGACAGGCTGCTGTGTACCGCAAACTCTGCCCAAACTAAAGCTGGGAACATCATCACTGCCCGTCATGAGAAAAACCCAGAAACAAGCCAAACAAGCCGTATTACTAGTGACAACACTCCCAGTGCCAGTGTGATGTATTTATTAGAATTACATTTCAGCTTGCAGTCCATTCAGTTTTTCGGCTTTTTAAATGTTCTGAATCTGTTCATAAGGGTGATTCTAAGGGAGTCCTCAGCAAAAACCGAGCTTCGAAGTTTCAATATCAACTGATCTGGAAAAAAACTGTATATATTATCTATATAAGCTCCCCCCCCACTCCAGGCCCCTTTGGGTGTTGCCTACGTAACACTGGGCTGCAGTGGTATGCACTTACCGGCCACCACCTGGAAGCCAGGGAACTTGGCTGCACAGAGGGCCGTGGTCAGGACCAGATTCTTCTTCACGATGACGCCGCCACAAAATGCGTCTCCCTCTGTGTTCTGCAGACGGACCTACGGGGCGGGGATATGTCTGTGAGTGTCTGTGTGTGTGTGTCTGTGAGTATGTGTGTGTGTGTGTGTGTGTGTCTGTGAGCATGTGTGTGTGTCTGTGTGTGTGTGTGTGTGAGTGTCTGTGAGTCTGTGTGTGAGTGTGCATGCACACGCATGTGCAGGTCGCGATGCAGTACCATCCAGGGACACTCCCCGGAGCTGCAGGTCGCCCCCTCGTACTCCTGCATGTTGCTGGGCTTCCTCTCATTCCACTGCTTTACATTGTCCACCTTTCCACAGGGAAAGGGCACTTGGAGAGGAAAAGTGAGATTAAAAAAACATCAGAAGGGCCCTTGAATGAGAAACATATTCATTATACCCGACACTTCAATAAAGAGAAACTTACAACAGACGGAAGGGTCAAGATTTATATGCGCTGTCCGGGATTAGAGCCCACAACCTTTGCATTGATGGCACAGTGCTTGACTTGCTGAGTCAGACCTGCGGCAGGTGCTTACCTGCTGGGACACACTTCTCCTTCTCCTTCTCCTGCAGCCTCCAGCCGTCAGCACAGGAGCACTCGTATGCCATGTAGCCCGGCTTGCAGAACTGGCTGCAGCCCTTGGTGGCATTTGGGATGCATAACGTCTGGTCTGGGGGGGTGGGGGGTGGGGTGGGAGGTCATTTGATGTGTCCGTGCATAATTTAACGCGGACACACAACCACATGGATCCAGCTCAGGGATGGAACCAGAACTGCTGCTGCTGTTACTGCAGGCAAAGCAGGGCCGAGTAACAAGGAATTTTGCAGATTCAATAAACAGGAGTAACGTTACTCCAAAAATACTCCTTAACTGATGTACACAGGATCTATGTGGCTCACTCTTAAGAAACACCCCGGAAGTTAACATCCCCAGGAGAAAGATCCTCTCACCTGTCTCACAATGGGTGCCAGTGAAGCCGGACTTGCAGACACAATCGTAGCCGCCCACACTGTCCGAGCAGAGTGCGCCATTCTTACAAGGCTTACTGGCACATTGGTCCCCGTCTGTGACAATCAAATCAGGGATTATTCATCAGGACGATGTTCAACAAACAAGAACACTTCTTAATTCATACGGAACACAGTATGTACTAATGTACTTAAACCTGGGTTAGAATTCCAACAAAATCAAACAGCTTTAAACAAATGATTAGATGCAAGCGCAAGGCCAACACACTTAACTTACCTATGTAGACTGACCAGAAAATATCCTGAGGAGGGGGACAAAAGCAGCACGGTCAGTTCACTTAAACGCTGTATAGTAACAGACCCTCAGAAACTCCTCCTGGGAAAAGGAGCCGGGGATTTATTGCACCCCCCCCATGCAAAGTATAAATGATCAAAAGCAGGCCTTGTCAGTCTGAGGACCCAGCTATAGCTGCAGACATTGCATACCGGTAGGGCCCTGCAAACTGCAGCAATGTCTGCTACAGGCCTGAGGGGCAGCACTGCCCCCATTAGAGCACCCCCTTGTGGAGGGAGCAGAACACAGACGGGAAAGGCAGGAGGCGCTTACTGTGCGATAGGTGTCCTGGAAGATCTCCCGAGCCTCCTCGTATTGGCACACCTCCTCCACGCACTCCCGCTCCAGGCTGGGGGGCATCTGATTCTCCTCGTTGTTTTGATTGGCTCGCTTGTGGCGCGAGATGACAGCGAGGGCCTCCTGTCTGTTGAGGAACACTGTGGGAGAAGAGGCTGGGCACGATGAGAGAAGGAAATGTTATAACATAACACAATAATGTAATGCTGGAACACAACATAATAAAGTAATGCTATAACGTAACGTAATAACGTACTGTTATAACGTAATGTAATAACATGTATTTAATACATAACGTAATAACGTAATGTTATAACGTAGTAACGTAATGTTATAACGTAATAACAAAATGCTATAACGTAATAACATAATGTTATAAAGTAATGTTATAGCGTAACGTAATTATGTAATGTGATAATATAACGTGATATCGTAATAGGTATGAGCTCAAACCCACATTGCAGGAACTGAAATAACTGACCAGAGAATGAGGCCCCGGGATCCTGCCGATGTTTTAGACTGACTTCAGGATTTCGGCTCCATTACAGTGAAACAGCTGAGGTAAGGGTGGAGCAGGTATTCCAAAACATTGAACCTCTAAATGACTAAAATACCCCCCAAGAGAGTAATATGTCCATTCCATGCTTAAGGCAACTCATAGCCAAAGTCTGACAGAGCACTAAAGTAACGGCAGGTCAGTTTGCTTGAACTTATCAAACTACTGTACTTATTTGCAGAACAATGTTTTATCGCAACATTAAGCAGCAATATTTATTAAACTATCTCCCTCTCGGTAACCTACACAGATGGAATGAACCAATAACGAGCCCCAATCTGTATTTGGGGTAAAACTGGGATGTCAGTCATTAACCTGCAGTTTGTACTATTCTAGCTAAAATAGAACTGAATAAACACAGGAAAAACACACAAACGCAACCTCTGACCCCACAAACAGCACCTATCTCACTCGACTGCCTATCAGTGATGGGATAACGGTACCAGTGACAGTCACGCCAGTGGTATCTTGTAGTACAGCTAAATGGACGTAAATGAACCAATCAGCAAGAGCAGGATGCTATCGACCCTTTGCAGTGCATATCCTCACAGGATGATTTCATGCCAGTTGCTAGAACAGGCCTTTTTTCTGGGAGGGACGAAAAGCACACCCCAGCCCCTCTAAAATGGCTAACACGCTAACGTTCTGCCGCGCTGTTCCTCCTTCATGAGAAACTTTTTGAATATGCCTCCCAGGATTATATGAACATTCCTCTGAAGCATTTTTTCTGCCCTGCGGCCCCCAGACAAACCACACCAAGCCAGTACCTCGTGAGGACTCTGGCCCCGCCTCCGTGCAGCCCAGAAGCAGGATGGCGACCAGGCCAATCGCTGTGGAGACCATGGTAGCGCCTGTGTGAGTCTGCGCTGCCTCTGTTTCTGTTCTCAGGGATCAAAGGTCCCTGTGTCAACAGGAGCTGTGACAACCAATACATACAGTGCAGCTCATAAGTACCTGAGATTAAATTAAATTATTTAAGTAATTTAAATGGTCAATTAAATGATTATTTATGATGTCATTTAAATGGAGAGGGACACTTGTTTTATAATTACTGTGCTCTATACAACGTCACAATGGACTTTTAATAAAACAATCCAAGTGCAGAATGTCATGTGAAATGTGCCGGAATTATAACCATTTCTATACATCCATGTTCTAAAGGACAAAAAAAAAATAGGCCAAATTAATCACCCTAAGGCAAACTGCCATGTTTAATATTTGATTACTAATGAAGTCTGGACGCCATAAACATCACCAGTCACTAGGTTTCTTTTTCTCTCATCCGTCACGTAGCCGATTATTTATCTGCGTATTACATTTCGTGTTGTTTTTATACACGTAGTCTGGGTTACACGTTACATCTTCGTACAGTGCCATCGTGTGGTGTAAATAAATATTACAGCACATGGCGTTATTATTATTATTATCGTTAGATGTCCCGTTATATCCAATACCAAACGAAAACAATTCCTCTGTCCACTGATTTTAATCGTACGGAAATTAAACACACCAAAGCTAGATATCTGAAACTTCGAATTGAATATGAATTTCTACAGAATATAAAATGCTCCAGCAAAATGTCAAAACATATTTAAATATTAAATTACATACTGAATATATAGTGTATGCATGTAGAATTTATACATCATAATGAAAAATAATAGAATTTACCCTGAAGGTAATGAATATCATTATATATTTATGGCCAACGCGAAAAGAGTACGAGTTTTCTATGCATTCGTATGTGATACACAGCTGCGAACAGTAAATAAACAAGATCGCTTACGTGCTGAGCGTTTAGAAAATTAAGTTTACGTCTCCCGGATCGTCGTTGACACGTTTCGGCACCGCAGATGCCCTCTTGCAGGAGCCGGGACTCAGCACGACGCAGCGGCGGCCTTGTCTGATGCTTCTCCCGAACCCGCACACCAGCTCGCGTTCGGGATCGCGAGCCCTCAGCTCTTCATTTACTGTTTGCACTAACCAGGCGACTGCAATCTCACTATGTGGCCACAAGAGGGAGCCAAAGCACGTTCTGTCTGTTTCTTAAGTTCATACCTGCCACATCCTATGTTGCCTGGGATACGGTCCAGACCGTCCAAATCCCCGTACTGAAAGGGATGGATGAAATATTTTAATTGAATGATAATTTACATCGTGCTTTTAGAATAATTTCAATCATTATAAACAATGGTGTAAATAACAAAGGGAATTCTGTAATGATTAGTATAAAAAATTGGTGTCTTCAGGGTCTAATTGTATAAATACTACAACACGTTCTAACTCATGCCTGGGTGTCCTCATATCTCTGTTCTTTTTCTGACAGATAACATTGTAGTACTTATACAGATATTGTGTGCATTTCCTTTTTCTTTCATTTTAATTTGCTCATTCAGCAATTTAGCCTTTATTTGTACTAAGAGAGGTCATAATGCTTCTATTTTCAGTGATTCCTGATGCTAGTTCACAGCTGCTACCCTCCAAAGCACTGCAGGCCCACTCAGCCCTGCAGCCAATTCAGAACACGTCTAGCTTTCAGTTTAAGATGGGACAGTGTGAGCCAAGGCCAGGGATGGTAACCGTGTGTGCAGACAGCCTCCTTCCCCCTGATGGATAATGCTGCGGTGAAGCTCTGCTGTGTGGTCAGTGAACCTTCTTGTGAGCTGTTAACCCTCTATAGCTTTAGATAAATGGACCTTAAACATTGAAGTGTGACTTCAGTTCCATTGTACGCAGTGCATGAAGTGGGGAAAAACAGTTACCATTGCTCATCATGTTATACAGTACCTGGTGCAGGTTCTCCCCTTGTTTTATAGTACTAGGTGTCAGTACCCCCCTTGTTATTCAGTACCAGGTGCAGGTTCTCCCCATGTTTTATAGCACCAGGTGTCAGTACCCCCCTTGTTATTCAGTACCAGGTGCAGGTTCTCCCCATGTTTTATAGTACCAGGTGTCAGTACCTCCCTTGTTATTCAGTACCAGGTGCAGGTTCTCCCCATGTTTTATAGTACCAGGTGTCAGTACCCCCCTCGTTATTCAGTAAAAGGTGCGGTTTCTCCACTTGTTTTGCCAGATGTCGAGAGATAAGGTGCTTATATATATAGACACACACACACACACACATTCAGTACCAGGGTGCGGGTCCCTTTGATCTGAACAAAAGGCCAGAATTAGGCCAATGTCCTAACCACCCACCCATATAAAGAACAGTCATTTCACTATTGTACTTTGCTTACTTATCTACAACTATAAAACTAAAATGGCTGCTGTCTTGATTTGCAATGTGAATCCAGTTTAGTTTAATTTTATTTTTCCGTACTTGTATATACTTGAATACTTTTATCCATCTTGCGTGTCTGACGCTTCAACACCAGGGTTTCCCAGCTGCGTCCTCGGGGAGCCTCAGGCAGCCCACTGGTGCTGGGAGGGAGCAAAAATGCGGACCAACTGTGGGTCCCCGAGGACCGGAATAGGAGACACTGGTTCACACCACATATACAGTGTGAGATGAATCAGAGGCTAGAGGACAAGGCAACAGGCAGAGCGGACAGACCAAGGGGGCGCTAGAGAACAGGTTTAGCTGCTCAGGACTGTGACACCAAACCATATTACCTAGAAACAATGAGACAGACAGCAGATGGGCTCATTTGGTGCTTTGATATGAACACAGTGCACATATAACAGCCGACACGGAAAATGATAATAACAAAGGATAAAATATTAACTGGACGTGTTTAAGCTAAAATCAGTTTCCTTTGTTGTAGAACAACAGATTAAAACGTACAATACATCAAATGTAACATCATTTATTCTTTCAGTTTCAAATATATTAATATTGCAAAATATCTTTTGAATAAATACAATTCAATCTTTATTTACTTACTGAACAGCCTTTTTGCCAGATACTACAAAGACAGGAACAATTAGTTAAAATCATCCATCTATAAATGAGCATTTTGAGCATTAAATAAGGAAACATCCAGCAAAGAATCAGAGGTGTGGCCAGCATGTACTGAGGCAGTGTTGCCTGTTCACAGACAGCAGGGGGCAGTGTTGCCTGTTCAGAGACAGCAGGCAGGTAAGAAGCAGTGGCACAAAATCCAGGGACTTTTCATGTAAGTTGTAGGTTTACCTTCCTGATCCGGAAAATGGCGACCGTGACCCGGAAGCACTTGCTGATGATCAGAGGTCAGTGGTAGTGTTTGGCACCAATTACAAGTTTGCTTATTGGCCACAAATAGTCACCCTAATGGGGGAGGGGGTGCATAAACAACACAGCCACCCCCGAGGGAGGCACTTGGGCACCTCTTCCGCTGGGTCACGACCTTCGCTGCAAGTGTCATGTGACCGAAAGGAGGGGGGGGGGTCAACCTGCCTCTTGGTCGGGAAATAAACTCAGGTAAGTACAGTGCTTATTTATCGAAACATCATATTTAAAAATACATTAAGCAGTTATACAATAGGCAACAATTCACCACAAATTAAACCACTTCTGATTAATGTTGTCACTGATATAAAAATCATCCTGTAGAAATGTAGCGCAGGCAGCAGGAGGTACGCTTGTTTGGATATTTAAATATACACACAGTTATCAAGAGTATAAATACATAGAGAAACCAAAACATTTGAAATATTTTGAATTTTTCTAGTGTCATTTTTCTCATTTTTGAGTTTATTCAGGTGCTACTATTTGGTAATCTGCTGAGGAGTGTAATAAGGTCCAGCAGGAGCCAAGTAAACACACATACACACACACAAACACACCAGTGCACCAGTGCACATGCACACACACACGCACAGTGCAAGAGCCCACACACACATACACTAACATGCTCAGTGCACATGCACACACGCATGTACGCCGGTGTACATGCACACACACATGTGTACACTCAGTGCACATGCACAAGCTCAGTGCACATGCACACACACGCACTCACGCCCAGTGCTCATGCACACTGACGTCTAGCCCTAATGGCGCTTTTCAGTTCAAACGCCTGCTGCGCGTTGAAAATGTTATCTGTCCAAAGCACGTCAAAGCATTCCCAGACAGCGCCATCGTCTGGGGGAAAAAAGCAGGCGCAGATCGCAGGTCTGTAAAGGAGGCTGGAAGGAGACTTCGTTGTGCGCAGGTTTTTCACCAGCTATGCTGCTCTCCAAGAACCGATCGGCCTTCACAGCACCCAGAGAGGCCCACGTGGTTATATGACATCCGCCCTTGTGCACCACTTAAGTATATTGAAAAAGGGGCGGTGGGTTTTTCCAGTAAAGGAAATAATTAAAAACTAACCACAAAGATGGAAGGATTGCAGTACAGAGGAGTCTCATTAAACTAAAGGCAGCTCCTTGCACCGTCTGCGCTGTACGACAGCGGTGGCTGCCCCTGCTTTGCAAGTGCGATGGGTTCACGGTTGCCATGGCGATGACCATGTCTCTGTCTGTGTAGGGGCTTATTAGCCTGGACTTCGATAACATTCATACAGAAAATAATCCTTTTGCCGCACTAATAGTAATCCTTTTGAAGCCCCAGGGATCTTCAGTAAGGTCAGTCACATGTGTGGAGCTGGACAGGACGTCCTTCTGTTACTTAGACCAGTGTGTAGGGCTGTCAGAGTGACCTTTGACCTCACTGACTGACCAAGGCTCCCTTCACGCCGCTGTCCGTGTGTCCTGTCCCAATGGATTTGTGCGTTTCGGCTCCTGCGTGAGAGGTGTCCCCCGGGCTGACACAGTCTTGACCTTCATGTGTTTACACTGCAGTGCTGGGGGGGGGGGGGTAAAAATCCAGCTGCTCCGGGTGACGGGCGCCCTGGTGAATTACAGACACCCCAGTGAGTGCACAAGCACATACGTGCGCAGGAAGGACAAGGGTGGCAGAAGTGTCCCGGCTCCTGTCCCCACCGCTCGCAAATTACCTCTGTGATCAAGGGATATCAGAATTATGTTCCTAAAGTGATGATAGATCTTCAGTTAAATCCGTAAAAATCATGAATATTTCATAAGGTTTTATTAACATTGTACATCAGTGGAATCCTCCTAGCATTCCTTTACTTCAGTGCAGGGTGGGTCATGGTGATCACTGGCTTACTATAAAGATGGCGAGCTTCAAAGTCGCTAAATCTGCAATCGTTTATTTTTTTTGCTCTTTCTGTGTATCTAACAGTCACTTTCCCATGTGCTGCAGTATTTCAGTTACATATTTCTACGTTAGCGTTTTGCAGTTTGTGGTCTTTATTGCACAGCGCCATCAATAATTAGTTCAGCTGTGTTAAATATCGCAAAAAATAGTAAAATATAGGAAATATAATCTAACTATTGTGTCTTTTCAGTGTGTCTTTTTTTGACGAGTCCGTCATTATTTGTCGCCGTGGATACCAACGACACGTCAAACAGAACCATGAGCCCCAGAGCTGAGGTCATTAGCCATAGGTCATAGCTCCCGCAGTGAGTCACGCATCTTTGGACGGCCCCAAACACCAGCGGAGTAAGCAGAGCGAGCGATCTTCATTCCCTGTGGAACTAGCTGACTCCCAAATGGGCAATCCAGACCAGTATCAAGGAACAACGCTCACCATTTGCCAAAGGAAGGGCTGCTTCTCATCTATCTTCTCCAGCTTTCATAATGCTGAAAGTTAGGACACCTACAATGACAGGGACCTCAAGAAGAAACCATATATTCAGCTCTCTAGATTGGGTTTTCTATTCAAACAAAGTGCCGCTTATCTTCGGAATAACTATATATGCTCTCTAACTAGAAATAATCCTGAAACCTGCATGCCCAAATTCAGATGTTAGAGCTTCTCTAATTGCGGTTCCTAGTCAGGTGGCCACGATTAACCAATGGCATGCCTCTCCGCAGCTCATACTGGGAAAATTCAGTATCTTCAACAAAACAAAACCTAGAGAGGCGAATCTCAGGAGGAGATGCAGACGGGCTTTCCATTCTTGTCATACTGGTAGACCAGCATTTTGATGCGATGGGAGTTTGCCGGCGAGATCCAGGGACTGCTGGTGATGGAGAAGTTGTGGCCGGAGTAGAAGTGAGCCGGCTGCTTCCGGCACCGGAAGAGAGCCCTGAGCGTGGAGCCAGCCATCACCCGGAAGCGCCTGCTGATGAAGCAGTACAGGAAGAAGTTGATGGTGGTGTTGAGCAGCGCCAACATGTTGGCCACGTCGGTGACGAGGTGGAGCAAGCGTGTGGGGCCCGGTGCGGTGGGCGGGGCCGTGTAAAGGTGGTAGAGGATCATGACCACGCGCGGCGCCCACAGCACTGCGAAGACGGAGGTGATGGCGAGCAGGATGGCGGTGGTCTTGCCCGTGGAGTAGCCCCGCAGGCGGAAGCAGCTCCGCCGGCGAAGTTTGTGGACGATCACGGAGTTTAGGACGAAGAAGATGGAGCAGGGCACCAGGTAGGCGGTGACGCAGTGAGCCCACACGAGCACGTGCTGGCCGGGACTGCTGGCCCCAGTGGGCAGGCCCTGCAGGAGCTCCGGCCACCAGTAGTAGGGGGCGCTAGAGAGCAGGCAGCCCAGGTAGACGAGCAGGATGATGCGACGCGTGCGGGCGGGGTAGGACATGGCGTGGTAACGCAGCGGGTGGCACACGGCGATGTAGCGATCCACCGTCAGCGGCACGGCGATCCATATGGAGGTGTGCATGGAGGCGAACTCCAACACCTGCACCGTCTTGTTGAGGGAGGGGGGCAGCTGGCTGCCCAGGATGAAGTCCTCCAGCAAGAAGTCCACGAAGACGATAAGGAAGAGCACCAAGATGTCCGCCACCGCCAGCGCCAGAAGGTAGTTATAGGAGGACTTCTGGCGCCGCAGCACCAGCTGTGACAGGATGATCACTGTGAGGATGTTTGCTTAGAGGCACATGTGGGGGGTGGGGGGGGTGGGGGGTTAGTGAGCACCAGACAAGGCAGGGGTGGAACAGGAAGAAAGGAGAGGGCAGGGAGGAACCGGTATGAGGTGGTGTGGCGGAGTCAAGGGTGGGATGAATTATGAAGAGAAAGGATAAGTTATAATTAGTCACATGCTGGAAGTGCTGTATGTGAAGGGGCATCACTGACAGGGGGGGGGGGGCCACACAGCCAATAGGAGGTAAGCTGGGCTTTGTGCCAATGCCGCGCCACTCGCTCTTCCCAGCCATAACCTTCCCTTTGATGCCCCCCCACTGTCCCCCGACCTGATTCCTTCCCGTTCTCCGGCACCTGGCTGGTGATGGCAGCTGCCAGGAGGCGGTGCAGCTTTGTGATCTGATTGGCTGGAGGGGGGGGGGGGGGGACAGGGCCACCATCTGTCATCCAGCCGCGCATGACACAGCAGCACGGTGACGCCAGGGAACGGGACTGACGGGCTCTGTGCTCATGGCAGGACCCAGGTATAGAAAATCATGCCATCATTTGGCTTTTGTTGCCATGGCGAGTTCAGTCCAAGCTTTCTCGCTGGTCTGACATCATCAGGAAATATAACACTAGGTCCAGCAGAATGCGATGATAATTTGCGCACGTAGGCCACTACAATGGGCCCTTTTATCATGATACCGATAACGACTTAATTGCATCACACAAAATGTCAGAATTAAAAATTATAGGTATTAACCAATCAGGGAAACAAGAGCTTGACAGTCAGAGTGTTATAGCTCTGCTCTTAAGACCCAAACATTTAAAAATAAAAACAAACACAGGCAGAGCATCAGTCACACACACAGCCTGCAGGCAGGATAGGGAGAATTTGGCAGTGTATGCGGGTCAAGAATCAGTGGGTTCCCCGACAAGCTGCTATTGATATTAAGCACTACAGATTCCCGAAGACAGATACTAGCGAGCAGGAGTCGCTAACAGAATCCTTAAATATTTCAGAGCTTCTGTCTGTGGATTTGCGAGTCCGCCGGCGTGTGAACGGCTGACTAACGAAATCTCGTTAAATTATGTGAGCTTGGGAAACAGCTGGCGTGCATACTGCGAAAGGAGGCGTCAACGTCTCAGGCAGCAATCCTCAGTCCTCAGCTTGTATGTTCTGGTCAAATACAGATCCAATTGACAAACGGTGAAGTATGTGAGCCCCCTACTGGCTAAGTCGATAAATGAATGTTATACATCATGTGAATGTTTCGGGGGAGTTTCCTGCATGGCGGGGCGCGTGTGTGATACGGGCTTTCTGTTCGACATGAACACCCCCACCACTGCCCCCCGGAAATTCTCCCCACTCCATGAATCTAGGTCAGATCGACGTCCCAGGAGGCGGCCAGGCTGCCGCTGTCGCTACCGGCGCCGTAACGCTGATCTCCGCACCTGCTGAACTGTAAGAGCGCCCCCATGCGACCGACAGGTGGCGCGGTCACAGCTGCATGAAAGTAAAAGGGGCAGGTTTGTCCCGCCTTTGGTTAGACAGAAGTTGGTCGAGTTTTACATGTTAGTTTACTTAGTTTGCTCATGTTTGTGTGCTGCGCACTGATTGCGCTTTGTCTTTCTAGTGTATTTTTACATCGATGAGTACTGGCAAGTAGAAGATGAGGATCTATGTGCTCCGGACATTTGATGCTAAGAATGAAGAGAAAATCCCGGCTCTCGGAAGACCTCTGCTTGACTTCAGCCTGAGCTGCCCGCGCGTAATTACGCTTCTCTTTCTCGCCGTTTTGTTCTCATCCTGCCGATCGCTGCTACCCTCAAGCGACTGTCCGCTGTATCCGCGTCCTGGACATCACGTCCATCAGTGTTCAGTGACTGAACATCATACCAATTTAGGCTAAGTAGAATAAGCCGAGCACAAAGCGTTTTACAATTCAAAAGTTAACGTGCTAAAGTTTGAACTGTCAGTGCATTTGAATGTACTCTATGATTGCACAGATGAGCGCGCGGACCCAGGGTCGTTTCGGGTCACCCTTAAATGAGTGACTGATAAATCAAATGAAACAAAACCAAACAATGCCTCATGAATAAAATAAACTCTCTTCACACACACGATGCCGAGCCCTTACACGCAGACCTACGGCCGATGGATACGCCGAGATAACCCCGGAGTTACAGCCAGAGACAGACGGTGACAAACCCACCGGGAATGGTGTTAAAGAGGCGCACCCTTACCGGGAAGGCCGAGGCAGAGCAGTGCGCTGTAGTAGATGACAGGCAGGGTCCCCAGGGGACAGGCTTGGAGCCCGGGGGGGGGCTGACCCGCACCCCAGGCGCTGCTGTTGGCTGACAGGCTGCTGTAGATGTGATTGTGCTCCATGAGCTCGGATTCCCTTTGTTTCAGCCTCGTCTTCTTTTGGCTCTAATGGGGCAGCTCAGCCGCAGCTCGCCAAGCGAAGGCAACGCGAGGAACACAGTGCCGGGGTCAGGGGGGGAGGTCTGCGGCCCCTCGCTGCCTTTGGGCAGGGGCGCGTAAATAAGAGTGTGGGAGAGGAGGAGAGAGAGAGAGAGTGCAAATAAGAGGATGGGAGAGGAGGAGAGAGAGAGTACAAATAAGAGGATGGGAGAGGAGGAGAGAGAGAGAGAGAAGGGCAGAAAGGAGGCAGAAGCGCTGTGTGCGGGTGAGAGTCTCTGCGCGGGAGAAAGCCGTGGTGTGTGTTTGGGGTGGAGAGTGGGAGGAGATGGAGAGTAATGTCACATGGTGGTGTGGGGGGGGGCAGCCTGTGTGAGAACGGGAATACTGCCGGCAAGTTCTGTGTACGAGAGGGAGGGAGATATATATTAGGGGAAAAGGAGTGGGGAGGCGTCAGAAAGGGGGGCACTGAGAGGTGTTGTCTGCAGGGGGGGGGGGCTGGGGTTGGCGATACATGCAGCGTCAGGCCGTCCTGGGGGGCACAGCGCATGTGTGAGGACAGCGTCGCTCTGCCTGGTGGTGGCTGCCTGCAAGTGTTATGCCGATGGTGATGGATCTGAGCTCGGCTCCGTGTGCAGGACCCGAGTCCCCGGGGGGCTACCCAGGGTCCCCCCCCCCCCCGCAGGGTCCCCCAGCCCTGCACCTGGCATACAGAAAAGTAACTGCCATCAGTTTGTGCTTCAGAATATTGAGTAATACAGCTTTTATGCCATTAGCACTGCAGTGGTCCTGCAGAAGCTGAATTCCTCTTAGTGAGCTATAGTTTATATTCTACCTAAGGAATGTATCTCTCTGACATGTAGCTCTCTGACATGTAGCTCTCTGACATGTAGCTCTCTGACATGAAGCTCTCTGACATGTATCTCTCTGACATGTAACTCTCTGACATGTAGCTCTCTGACATGAATCTCTCTGACATGAATCTCTCTGACATGAATCTCTCTGACATGTAGCTCTCTGACATGTATCTCTCCGACATGTATCTGACATGTAGCTCTCTGACATGTATCTCTCTGACATTAATCTCTCTGACATGTATCTCTCTGACGTGGTCCCTTAAAGAATCATATCGATTAATGCATATAACACTGCAAATCATATAATGCTGAAATACACACTGAACATCAGCGGTACGATCGGTGAAGAGTTCAGACGGCAGAGGAAGTTCATTATCCAAGGAGGCATCATGTTACTGATTAATGAAAACCTGTATCCATTTTATTGCTCACGGCTCAGAAAGAGTGAGCTGGAGGAGAGATAGGGCGGGGGGGTGGGGGGGGCAGGGGAAATAATCAGGAGGGGGTGTATTGTGCAAGGCGGCAAGAGGAGGGTGGAAAAGAATAATGCACAAGAAGGAGAGGAGAGAGGGATGCAGGAGAACCTTCCGGAGCCCCTGCTATCCATCAGTGAGTGAGTGAAAGGGGTCAAAATTATAGACGGGGAAGCTGCAAAGGGCCCTCGCACTGCAGGCCGATTACGGCTCCTGTGAGCTCAGCTGCCAGAGCCTGGGGTGCGGGAGTCAACGTGGCAAATAGCCAGCGCTAAATAAATTATGACCCACAGAAGTGGATCGATGATCCCGGGAAGACGTGCCAGCTCACTGCTCTCCTGCCCGCACACGGCGGGAAGGCACTAAGGCTGAGGCAGCTTCCAGCATGCGGCACGAGTATGACATGAGTACGACACGAGTACGCCGTGATTATGCCGCAGCATAGCATGAGTATGGCACAAGTACGGCATGAGTATACCAGAACATGGCACGAGTATGACATGAGTACGGCAGAGCATGGCATCTCCCTCAGGGTGTGCCCTGGCGTGCCCTTGGCCTTGCACAGGGGTACCTTCTACACACAACAGTTTTAATCCAGTTTATACCTTGTCTTCCCCAGGACTGAGAATTGTTGTGTGGAAAAGCAATTTCTGAAAAGGGAAAGTTGGTTGGTCTGATATGGAAGCTCTTTGAATTATTTTATAATGAAAACACTTTTGCTACTTTGGTCATTCCTTTGAACTAGAAGATCTTTTAAAAAAAGATGGAACTGTAGTCCTTAACCAGCAGAACCTTGTTATGGTTTGGTTGTTCGGATTTTTTGCATAGTGAGCTTTTTGTATGTGCGCTCTCAATTACAGCTGGTCTCTATGCTCCTCTGTTGTGCTGTGTCTGAATTACAGCTGGTCTCTATGCTCCTCTGTTGTGCTGTGTCTGAATTACAGCTGGTCTCTGTACTTCTCTGTTGTGCTGTGTCTGAATTACAGTGTCTGCGCATCTTATTGTGTTGTATCTGCTTTACGGCAGTCTCTGTCCTCCTCTGTTGGATCTCTGGGTTCCTCATTGTATTCCGGCTGCTGGTGTGTTGTGTAGGAAGAAAAATTACAGAAAACACTGGCAATTAGCGATTAGATAGTGGATAGTAATCCCCCCATTTTTCAGGCAGATCACATACAGGGCAGACAGCAAACATGTGTGAGGGGGTGGATGGTGATGTCTCTGCTGTGGTGCTTACTGATGCTCCCTGATACTGTGACCGGATGCTCCTACACAGCAGGTAAAACTGATTCCACCCTCAGTTCACGTATAAATTGTGTCTTTAACTACTTGAATTTGTGAGCCAATCAATTAATATGTCTTCAGATTCTAGGGTGGGTGATTGGCTGTAACTGTCTGCACTCTACCTTAAACATACTGCCCACATTTCTTCTTGCCTTGCAGTGCCTGTTCTTTATGCCATAATTAATAGTACTGCACAATGAAGCTTAGACTGAGACATGCTTGGAGTGCTGAGATGGGGCATGCTGGGAGTGCTGGGATGGGGCATGCTGGGAGTGCTGGGATGGGGCATGTCTGGAGTGCTGGGATGGGGCATGCTGGGAGTGCTGGGATGGGGCATGCTGGGAGTGCTGGGATGGGGCATGTCTGGAGTGCTGGGATGGGGCATGCTGGGAGTGCTGGGATGGGGCATGCTGGGAGTGCTGGGATGGGGCATGTCTGGAGTGCTGGGATGG
>JAABNY020000045.1:10592417-10608230 GCA_015164015.2 Brevimyrus niger | reverse complement strand
GAAGCGGCAAACCCAATTCGGGCCGCTCACTGTACGCGACGAGGTGACGTTTTTTTTTCCTTCGCCCTCGCGTACAGCGAGCGGCTGCAGCCCGGAAAAGGCGCAGTTCGAACTCACAATTCGCGTACGCCCTCAATGGACCGGCCGCCACTGCCACCCCAGCCCTCGTTTGTAACTCGCACCCAAACTTTGATTTCTTTTTTTGGTATAAAATTTTGCGCGTTATACTCGAATAAATACGGTACTTATACTTAAATTGGTACATTAAAAGTGAAGAACCATTTTTTCCAGGATAATCCACTGCAGAAAAACACCAATACTAGAGTCTCAGAGAGATACTGACAGTTACTCATACTTAACACCAGAAATGGAGGGAGATGAGAGGCAAGGTGTAGAGAAGGCAGTAATTTAACTGAAAGAGAGTCAAAGGGAAGCAAAAGCAGGCAAAGGGATTAGCAAAGGCAGGTCAAGTGGACATATGCAGGCAGGTAGTCTGGTCACCCCAACCCAAAGTCCTGAGACTGATCAAGAGGCAGTAGCACAAGTACAGTTATCAAGATTAGATGGTTGAGAAATGTCATTAATGTAGTTTTTACGTTTAGGACCATATGCCACCAGTAAATGACACCACTTCAGTTTTATGTTCAAATTGTTCCTGGCAAATCTGAAAAAGATCCATCAAATACTTTTAGAGTTACTGTGTTCACAAGACCAAGTGTCTTCTGCAGTTGCACTTTCCTTTCTTACTTCCACCAATCGCTGCTGCTTAATTTTTGGGGCAATGTGTCTCAAAATAAAATCAGGTGTAGATCCTAGTAAAAATCAGTAATAAGATCCATCGAATACTTCTTGACTTCACAGGGTTAAATGTCATCAGCAGTCAGCCTTTCCTTTGCTGCCATTAAGAGGCGCTGCTTCAGTTTTGGGGCAACCAGCCCCAAAATTTTGCCAGTTCCAATTCTTCACCCAGGCAATGTGTATGCAAAGTTTGAAAAAGATCAATCAAATTTCAACTGTGATATGTGTCTGTTATGGGGGACCAGTCCTAAAACCATGTCAGGGCTCCCCAACTCCGGTCCTGGAGGCTCAGAATCCAGACGACACTGTCTGTAAGACCCACACCTGATGTCACAGACTGACAGAGATGTCTCTGTCCGTACACTGACTTCAGCCTACTTGAGTAGGAGATACTGCAGGCAGTTCAGATTATTCTTATGCAGGCATTGGTCCACTCCAGCTTACCATCCAGGTGCACTCAGGACAGGTTTCCAGCACATGACAGGGAGGCCACAGACACGCAGCGCCTGCTGTTTGATGACACTGAACAGCGACACTGAGCACCGACGCTCGCCCCTCTCATCACTCTCAAATGCACACCGCAGTCATCAGGGAGATCAAACAGAAACCAGTACCAATGCACAAACGACAAAGCAAATATTTTATTTGCAGTATGTAATGCAGCCACAAAACATAAGAAGCGTATGGAGGTGTTGACTTATACCAAGAAGTATTTATAATACATGCCACTCAGAATTTGCAGTTAAAAAAAAAAACAAAAAAAAAACCTCTGGCTTGTATTCTTAAAAATAATTCTTCAACCTCAGACTGACTGTGGAGCTGGATATTGGGCCAGAATCACAGGCCTGATGGAGCAGCTGAAACCCTCAGTAAGTTGAGTCACCTGCTTTTCTGCAAATGAAAAGAAGCAGCGGTCAAAAACACAAATGAACATTCATATGTACTTTAAGGTGATGAAAAAGTTAGTATTATAATTTACAAGAAATTACAGATCCCAACCATAACAAAAATGTATTCTCATCTCGGCCTTGGGTCCGAGTTACATTACAATTTTCCCAAACATTCAACATTTGAGTAATACAGCAACTATCAGTGGTTAAGGCGGCAGGCGGCCTCATACAGCAACCTTGTGAGTCCCAAAGGACCCCACACTGTTCTTCAGCAGACTCCCTCCTTCCAAGACCCTCTTAAAAAGGGAAGGACCATCAGTTTACCACGCGATGCATCAATTACCATGTCGGTACACAGAGACCTGCACGTTTACAGATTAAAACAGACAGAAGCAGATACCACTGCTGGTGTCTACGCTGCAAACCGCTCAAAATCACATTCATTTATCGTTTGGCTAAAACGGTATTTTATTTTTATCTGATGTGACTTTCACATCAAATTTAATCAGTTTGACATAATTGTGCTTAAAAAAGCTAAACTTGCAGTTTCTTGATTTGCTCAGTACAAGTAAAGTTTCATATTCTAGCCTTATGAAA
This sequence comes from Brevimyrus niger, assembly GCA_015164015.2. Taxonomy (NCBI): domain Eukaryota; kingdom Metazoa; phylum Chordata; class Actinopteri; order Osteoglossiformes; family Mormyridae; genus Brevimyrus; species Brevimyrus niger. The sequence continues at coordinate 10,605,945 of JAABNY020000045.1, read as the reverse complement.
TCTTTGGTTCAGTCACAGATATGAATTTAAACTTCTGGAACAGATTTAGCCTCATAACAGTTTGTGCTGTACTGTCCTTTGCAAAATCTCTCTTTTGCACAAAGCTTAACAATTAAACTTTATACTGACTGAAATCCACACCGATATGAAGGATCGCTTCAAAAAAAGGCGCTCCAAAAAAGCCAAATGCAAAATTTCAAGTGGTGAAGGCCTGCTGACAAAATGCCTTTATCAGATCATATGGAATTCTGATCCCATCTGTGCATTCCATCCTCAATGCAGCAGAGAGACACGCGGGCTCACACGCGCACGAACGCACCAATGCAGCAGAGAGACACGCGGGCTCACACGCGCACGAACGCACCAATGCAGCAGAGAGACACGCGGGCTCACACGCGCACGAACGCACCAATGCAGCAGAGAGACACGAGGGCACACATGCGCATGAACGCACCAATGCGCCAAAACATCATACCCGCCCTCATGTGCAGAGGACAACATTGACTGTCTCATAGAATAGGAACGTGTCAAGGTCTCGGACATGTTAAACGGTAAGCTAACATTCAGTACTCGTAGATGATATCTGCATTAGCTACTCAGACTTTATTACAACAGTTCTCAGCTCAGCTTGCCCTTGTCAGGGGAATCATTTACACATTTTTAGAAATTTAATTCCAACGTTTTGCTGATATGCTTTTTGCAGAATATGAAGGAAAGCAAATACAGAGACGGAACAGAAAATTCAAAACGTGTTGAGGGGGCGATGAAATATTTAAATTCAAATGGTTTCGATATTAAATACTTAAACTGATCTGTAAGCTGGACTTACATGGACTTAATGTCTGTCAAGTTCTAACATTCAATGTGCACATCAGCAATAAATCAACAGTGGAAAAAAAAAAACTTAAAATACCTACCTGGACACTTGGCTTTCATCAGAAGTCTGTGTAATGCTTCAACCTAATTAAAAAAAAAAGGGAAAATAGTATATACACACACACACAGGTACATACCTATTATACCATCATATTTGTCCTGCACCCAGAACTACAGAGCAAAGGGACAGACTACAGAGCCATTTGCATTATGGAGCTCTGAGACCCACATGTCAGTAAAACAGACTTAAGCCTCACACCTGTATAGCAAGGCCTTCCCCTTGTTATTCGCCAGGGAGAAGAAGCCGCTGTTTGGAGAGAAGTCCAGGCACTGCGGGAGATAGACCGTCTTCTTCCGAAACACGGGGTAGTTGGAAAACACTGTGAAGCTGGGGATGTGGACCTGAGCACATTCAAGAACAGAAACGGACTGCGATGTTTACAGACTCAAAGCTGCCAGGCAAGTCAAGAACTTGGTAAACCCTCAGTCTCTCGACACCAGAAAACCCAATTGTTTCTGGATAGAATGAATGCAAATGATTCCTATGAATTTGAGATTTTCCACAGGGGTCACTTAAAATTATCTACTCTTATTAACCTAAGATACTACAGTGCAAAGTTTACAAAAAGCAATTAAAAAGAAAAAAAAAAAGACCAACCAGTCGAACAGCTTCATCTGCCGCATTAGAGGCAATGGCGAGAATTTCAGTGGTGGGGTTAAATCGCAGGGAAGAGATGGGGGTCAGCAGGTTCATGACGGCCTTGATAGGCTTGGGGTTAGACTCCTGCAGGCAGGCGTCGCTGGAGTAAACATTCACTACTCCTGAGCTGGACCTGGGAGGTGAAGAACAACGTAGTCATCAGCTACGCATTCAGACGTCACCTTCTTCGGTCAGAGAGATTTCAGGCAAGACATTCAGTGGCATTCGAAATGGAGTACAAGACCAAAAAAACAGAATAAGAGAAAGTACACAAGCTTCATCTAAATTACTCACCCGCAAGCCAGATACTGTCCGTTCTTGGACACGGAAAGTGCCGTTAGCCTCAAGCTGCCATCGTCTGTTAGCCTGTTCAAGCACCGCCGGTTAATCACACTCCAAACGAAAACCTCTCCGACGTCTGCAAGACGAGCAAACAAACCGTTACACTCTCAGCCGGGAAACTTAAGGGGAATGAAACACAAAACACAACACGGTGGCAAACACGTTCGTCAGGGTTACGGTCGAATGTAACAGGTTTTCACAACATGGGTGATTTAATTCAAGAAGAGTCCATAATGGGCACTCCCTGCCATTCCTGAAACCGTGCTTTTTGATCGACCCCTTCATATACAAAGTATAACACTTGTCCAAGTCATGGCAACCACAACACAGAAGGTTTGAAGCTGAGTAACAGGTGCTTAATCATTGAATGCTGCACGTGTGATCAAAATAGACCACGGGTAGCTAATGGTTAATCCTCATGCTATTCCACACTGTGCTTGAAACAGAAACCCACCCCCCCCCTGCCATGGTGACCCAGCACTGACTCTCTACCCTTAAATATCACATCTGATAGATTGCGTCTCAGGCTGCCTCACCTGAGCCGACGTAGATTTTGCTGCCGTCCGGGGAGAAAGCAGCGCCTGTGATTTCCCCGTTTATCTTCATGCTGCAAACTAATTCCTTCGTCTAAAAAATGTTTAGCGACGAGGATTTAATTTCATTAAATTAAAAAAAACTACCCTTTACAGAACATATGTGCACTTTGCCAGTAAAAGGTCAGACAAACACTGCTATCGGCAGCTGACGTTCTAAGGTTAGGAACAGGATCAATCACTAGATTAAGCATTTACCTAAACTTACTATTTATTAACATTCTCAGAAAACCTAAACATACTCAACGTCATCAAAGACTTCCAGAAATATGTACAATATAAAAAAAAACAATTTTGGCTCATTTTGCCTGTATTATCCCTGATAACACATATACTGACTCATTCTACTCCCTGTGCTACCCAAACCAGACACTTACCTTCATCGTCAGCAAGTGGAAATATCCAGAAGAGCCTACAAAGAGAAGGTGGTTCCCATCTGGGGAAACCTCAAATTCCTTGAGCTTTTTCTCTTCCAAACCTACAGTAATGAAGTGCATAAGTGATTTGCCGAAAAATATTTTCCAGATCCATTATAATCTGTATATGTGGTCCTTTGTAGACCCAAACTCCACAAGTCATGAGAAGCAGTGTGTACCTTGCGGTACGGTAATATTTCAACACAATAAATCATTAAGATTAAAAAGCCAACGAATCCATGTGGGCAGCCCCGCTCACCTCGGACCCCCTGGACGGGGACGACCCGACCCTCTATCATGTCATAGACGTAAAAAAGTTTATTGTGACTGCTGGTGGCCACCACCTGCTCCCCGTCGGCGCTGAAGCGGGCTTTGTACACGGGGAACTTCTCCAGGAAGACACTCTGGATTTTAGGGTTGGTCCTTCCATCAACCTTAGAGTCACAGAAACAGAATGAGTCAGATGCATGAAGAAGTAACACAGCAAAAACTGGCTTACCGTATTTTTCGGACCATAAGACGCACGTCCCTGCGTCTCGTGGTCCAAATATTGCTCTGCTCACATGCTTTAGCCTTCTTTTCGAGTCCAATTCAGTTTATACCTCGCTGAAATCTTAACGTAGAATCACGAAAAAACACTGGGTAAATCCATATTCTGTCTTCTTTTCAATATTAGGTTAAATTTTAAAAAATGAAACCATGTCATCTTACTTTGTTTTACCTGCATCAGGGGTGTGTACAGTAGTACCGCTGTCATCCGAAGATCGCTATTCACATTCTAAATAACCGCATTAGTGCGCATTCAAATCGCATTCGCCTGGTAATTTGCTGACCAACGCAGCGGTGAAACGTGATCCAGATACATCCTAATCAGCGCCATAAAAGGGGGGAGGGATGTGGCCAGGTAAGGACGGTTGACATAAAATATTTTAGGACACTACTTGGTTCAGAATCTTATTTTTCTTAATTTCCCTTCGCTAAAACTAGGTGCGTCTTATGGTCCGGTGCGTCTTATGGTCCGAAAAATACGATACCTCTCATTCTATCCCAAGAAACTGTACCATGACATCTAAAACTTCACATAAATCTAACAGGAAACTGTGCCACTTGCCAGAACTGGTTTTAATGGCAAAGAATTTGGTGCAGATGATAATTTGGCTAAGACACAAGAAATACAGCCAAGCTTTACTACATTGATTATCAAAGCAACATAATGAGAATCTTACAAGCATACAGAGAAACTATATTCTAGTTTACTTATTTAAAAATATAAATAATAGCATCAACAAGCATCCAACTGTACTTCTAACAGAATTACCTGGAAGAGAGAGACGGACTGGTCGAATCCTGCCGTCATAACCACTTGTGCTGAGGGGTGAAACTGCACAGTACTTAACTTTCCTGAAGAAAGGCGATCGTTATTTGCATTTAAGCAGTTCTTCATCTATAAAGGAGAATAAGGTTCATGATTGAAACAAGCGCACAAGCATATACATACTACCTGCTGAAGTAAAATGTGCATTAAGCAAATAAAAGTATTTTGATTATTCAACTGATCAAAAAAAGTCTACTTGTGCAAAAAAAAATTACAAGCATCCAAAATCACCTGTATGGTGCCTTTGGGGAGGGTCTCTGAGGCAGCCACAAAGTTCCCCGTCTTGCACAACAAGTTGTCATCTTCATCACTTTCTTTAAAAAAATTAAGAAAACCACGTACCTCATGATATGCGTGTTATTTTGAAAAACAGTATTACAGGTAATAACAGAAATGTACAATATTTGCATAATACAAGCTAACATGACAGCAAAATCAGAGGTTTTAGAGGCATTGTGCATTAAATGGAAGAAAACTCAGAAGCTGGAAAAACAAAAATAACCTTACAGTAGATAAAACAATTCTACTCCATATCATACCTGACTTTTTTTTTTTGGCCAAACTGGCAAATTTCAAACTTAAAGCATCACCACATCCCCGAGACACAAGCAAAGTGTATAAAGTGTATATTCTCAGCACTCCAACTCAAAAATGGAAAAAGTTTGTTTTACTCTGACTGCCAACCTTCAGCATCCTTGGCTTTTTTCTTCTTCGTGTGCTTCTCTGCCCATGACGGAGTTCCACCCATTGCTCGCTGGAACCTGAAGAAGCACCATAATTCCATTCCTTGGTATTCAATATATGCCAGTATAAAGCTACATTCACGGGCGAACAATATGACTCACTGATCCCTAAGTTTCCTCTGTAGCTTTTCTTTTGAGTGTATCCGTGCAGCATCTGCCATGATGCCGGCACGTTTGCAGCGGTTGATATCTACTCTGCAACAGGACAAACACATACAAATGCACAATTGAGTATAATGCAACTTGCCTGTCTGCCGGTATTTCGTAAATCTTAATGTCACAGATTACAAATGTCACACCTACTCTTTCTCAATGGCATCTTCCTCATCTTCCCAAGCCGCCTTCCTGGGAGGCGGTACCGGCAGCCGCGCTTCATTTTCAGCCTCCGATTCATCGGAGTCGTTGCTTAGCAAGTTCCCGTGCATATAGTCATCATGCTTCAAAAGAATTGCGATTTGGAACTTATGCAATATGTGTAATGAAATCTATACAAATATACGTTTGTAACTGAACTGCAAAATTGGTTAGGGTGGCATTTGTAACAGCAACAATAGTCAAAACAATATTTATAGACGGACTCTAATACCGTGGCAATATATTACATAGCATAATCACGATTAATTAACTATACCTCGTTGTTTAGTTTTTCCAGTAATTCCTCTTCGGCACCGAAAACCAATTCTTCCAGAAGTCTCTCCGCTTCTTCTTTTTCGCCTAATGCCGACACTCTCATAAGATTTTTTTGCCTTTTGAGAGACTCGCAATCTGTTTGTGTTATATTCACATGATCACCTCGCACTCTTTTCATACTCTTTTTCTTTGATTTGTAATGTGGCGCGTCTCCGTCCATGGTTAATCTAAACGTTAAAAATGAACCTCCCGCGTACTATATATTTTGATATTAGGGAACATAAACCTACCTAACTAGCAAAAACAATCTGGCCAACAAACCAGCCATGTGGTACCACACGCAGCTCACACTGTCAAGCCCTTTCACCTCTGAACTCTGAACACGATTTCCAAACTTTGACCTTTGCGTCACTTCCGGTGTTTGCAAAAGCATATCTAATAGACATAAATGTTGGTTTGTATATATTATACATTTATCTATGTACTCATATGTCGCTCCTTGTTCTGCTGCCGTTTCTAACTAGAAGGAATGCTATTTTGACAATGATTATGTGCGTTCCTTGGTACACGCGGATCACAGATATACACTGTAGTACCCGAGTTTCGCCACAATGTGGACCTATCACCCTATGCTTTTTTTTCACGGTCTGTCTATCTGTTGCAGATAGCTAACCTGTTGCCGTAATCATACCTGTCAAGTTTTGTATTTGAAAATAAGGGAAAATTTCCGGCACCCACCGCGAGCCACCCCACCACCCCAACCAAGCTCCAGGATCCCTTACATTTAAAGACAGGTGTACAAGAAATCTAAAATAACCACTTGTCATTTACATTTTATTTTCATTACACACTTTCTTTTAATCGTTCATGTTCACTCATGCGGCTCTCTGGCAATCACTAATGACTTATTATACGGATTTGTTGCAGACTTTGTATCCTTGTTGAAGTCGTCACAGAAGTTGAAAGTAACGTTGTTTTTGGCACACAGCAGTGCCATTTTAACTTGCGCATTTGTGACCTGGTTAATGTAAAATAACCTGCAGACTACAGCAGGTAGCAGTTCTCGCGAGGCTACTGACAATTCAGTTTGGAGAGGCAGAGGATTTTTTTTAAATGATATTATAATACGGGAGATTTACGGGAAAGAGGGGTAAAATACTGGTACAGCTATGGCTGTAATAGACTTTGCGTGTATAGAGCGCCGTGATGTATTTCCTGATTTCCCCTATTACAACATACTAAACAAATCTCCCAGTGAAGCCTATACCTGTACGTGTCATCTGTGATATACTTCTGTGTCAAACAGGGTATTGCCTGCCTTGTACCTTGCACTTCTTTGAATATGATATGCATAACATAGTCAATGCCTGAAGAGGGATAGATTCTTTTTTTGTATTCAGTACAGGTTTGTCACCAGAGATGAGCCTCTGTAGGTAGATGTCAGTAGACTTGATGAATGGGGACCTTCTTCATAAAGCAGATGCTACACCAGTTTACACTGGCTGTGTAACACGCACGATGCGTGCAGTGCCTCGTAGGAGCACCCTTAAATTAAGAAATATGTAACTTTCGAAGTAACTCATTACTAAAATGTATTGTAATTTAAAAGAATGTTTACTCCAGTAAAATGCTGCAGCTGGCTTAGAGACAACATTCCTCAGAACTATGTTTCTAATACATTTAAGAAACCAAATGGATCACTTGTGCCTATATTTGTAGAGTATTTGCAAAGATTTCAAGGGGGAACATTATTACCTTAAGCATACTATATTGGGTTCTCTACTAAAATACACAGCAACTCTTCTGGACTTCAGTACTAATAACACTAGTTTGTCACATGTGATTATGTTGCTGCACGTCTGCTTTAGCAGGGGAAACTAAATATCCTGGGTGTCAGGAAATAATGTTTTTCTTGCACATTTAAGCCAGGAAGTATGTTAGATGTCTGAAAATCATCCAGAAATATAATTACATGTGTATCAACTATGAGGGTTGATTGATAAGGTCTCCAACTGTATAAAACATGTTTCTGATAATATAAAATAAAAATGATATCAAAACGAAGGAAACTTATTTCTCTTAAACATTGTAACCGTATTTTTTAACATAGTGCCCATAGCCTACAATTGGGCAAAATGGGTAGCTTTTTCCTCGCTACCAAGGTAAATCAATAGAGTAGGAGAATTGTGTCTGTTATACCTTTGAGTTTGGTTTGTTGGTGTTTTTTATAACCAATCAGGGCTTAGAAGTGCTTATCTGGAATTGGGAGTTATGGTTTATCAGCTGGTCGCTCTTTGTGCTCAGGGTAGTTGGTACCTGGTGCCAGAGTGTGACATAAGCTTTTCCGCAATAAAAGAAATAACTTTGCTCACCAACTGAGAGGTCTGGAGTTTCATTCCAAGTGGCTTAACTGGATTAGGTGATTTGTAATTTTTCCACCACAGGTTCATACTGGAAGCTGGGAGGTCGTGTCTGCTTGGGGATCCCCGAGGTCTGGGCTGAGAGACACTGATCCAGCAGAATTAGAGCCAACTGTCCTCATTGCTCTCAGTTGTGACTTGATGATTAAACAAGGAGTGTTTTTCTATATCTTATCAGTTTGTTAATTTGGCAGGAAATCTTTAGCTCTGTCCTAATATCTGTTTATTTAGAGGCTTGACAGAGCTATTAATACACTGTAATACCTTGTAATAAAACCTCAAGCCTTGTTCTGCTTTGGGGCAAAAATTTATATATCAGATAAGGTACAGAGGGTGATGGTGTCTGCTCAGCTGTGGACCCCAAGGTGGGCTACTGACAGAGCCTCAGCTTTCTGGCTGGTGTGGTACTGCACAAGGGCAAGCAGGAGGCTTTCGGCCTGCTCAGGTTCCTCATGTTTGACGTTGGCCACGCAGGCAGTACTGGCCAGACTTCTGTCACAGATTCGGGCAGCTCAGGTGCGAGAACAGAAAGGGTGGACGACTGTCTTGCGGCACAGAAACAGATGGGGATTTATTAACAGAAAACACTACAAACACAAGAAAACCAAAAGGACCACGAGGGGTCAAAAACTAAAGGGGATAACAAAGACTAAATAACAAAAACTGGGCAGGTAAGCAAAATACACACCACACAAACATCTCAATACAAATCAACAAACCACCAGGGAACAGAACAGAAGCAGGGACTTAAATACCAAAACCAAACTGGGTAATAAGAGTAACACAGAACAGGCGAGACTAATTAACCGGGACCAGGAAAATGGGGCACAGATGAAGCTAATAAACTCAATACAAAGGAAAGGGAAGCTAAGAACTAACCAAGCAAACAGAAACCAACACTAGGGAATTACAAACAGGTAAAGACACCAGCAGGGGCACAAGGAACAAAACAAAACCCAATTACAAAATCAGACACAAGAACTAGAGAAACTCAAATGAAACACTAGGGAGCAAAATACAAAAACAGAGGAGGTGGGATTCAAACAAAGGACAGAAGATTACACAGAGAACAGGGGAGGAGAAGGGTCCAGCTGCAGATGCCTGTAAAGTAGAGCTCCACCGGAAATATGTCACCGCCACAGGAAACACGTGACTCAACTCTGTTACAGCGAATAAACACTAACTTAACTTAACTTAACTATCCTTAACCTTAACCTTAACCCTAACCCTAACCCTAACCGGAGTCTGCAGCTAGACCCTCTTGTAATCGTCCACTCCTTTGGCATGCCACGCCCCCTCATTAACCTCGAATGGAATCCCCATGTGCTCAGCTGTTTCTGGTTGTTGTAGTCCTCTGTATTAAGTTTGCACCTCCGTGACGACACACCTTTGCCCTTATTGGCTGAAGTTTAGTTATACGCATGACGTTTGTATCCCAGGCAGTTCCCGATGCGTAACCCTAACCAGAGTACGCCCTAAAAGATCACGTGTTTCCTGTGGAGGTGACATATTTCCGGTGGAGCTCCACTCTACAGGCGTCTGCAGCTAGACCCTCTTGCAGAGGAGTGCACGAAGACTAACATGAAGAATGGGATGACCAGCAACACCTGCTGGCCAAATGGGGAAGAGACACAGAGTGAGACAACAGGGGTTGACCCTGACAGACTTCATCATCCTGCAGTTGAATCGGTCAGCTGTGAGTCAGCCTTCTGGGACAGGCGATACGTGAAGCAGGGTAAGGACCATCCCGTCAACAAGTACCAAAGTGGCTCTGGGTATAGGGTTACGTGCCTGACGCCATCCACAAGTGACGCCAGATTCTGAAGGAGTCACAGACGAGTGATGAGACTCTCTGCAAGTGCACCCTAATGGGGTCGGTCTTCCGTAAATCCTTTCAGAGCGAATGGTGCCTTTGTGTCATGTGACGACTCATGTGACCGGTTTTGACAGGAGTAACCATGCAGCATCGTCGTGAGATCTGGAAGTTTCTGAGCAAGCAGTACCTTCTCCGGCAGCAGGTGAGCAGCCACCCCCTGGGCAGGGACCCCCTCTCAAGGAGCTACTGAAGCAGCAAGCAATCTGCGTATGACAAAAGCGGGCATCCCGGGGTCAAAGGGCTTCTGGGTCCAGTGCTGTGTTTGGGTTCAAAGGACTTGCTTCCCCTCATTCTTCTCTCCAGGAATAATGGCTAATGCTCAGGACCATGATATCAGGCTCTGCTTAGGTGTGGACTTGTTATGGTGATGTGGTATACCACAGTACTGGTATCTCTGTCACGACAGAATTCTCGGACAGGGTTCGAAAATCATTTATTCGGGCAATCCACAGAGTAATCCAAGCAACAAACAGGGTCAAAGCCAAAATCCGTTCAATCCAAATAACCAAAGCCAAAGGGATGTCCGTAGTCATGGTCGGGTGGAGTGTGATGAGGTCGTAGAGCCTGTCCGAAGACGCTGACGGGATACAACGGGAGAGGACACAAGGGAAGATCAGGGCTGGGTCGGATGGGCTGGGACGGATCGGGAAGCGCAGGAAACGGGAGCAGGGAGAGTCGGGCGGTGCGGAGCTGAAACGAAGACAAGGGAGATAGCTGCTTGGAAATCGCATAGTGCAATATCTCGCACCGAATGACAGTCGAGCGGGGTTTAAATAATAGAGGTAGGCGTGGTGTAGTGAAGGAGGGCGTGGTCGCTCGTGTGACAATCTCAAAATCTTGGTGACCATCTTGGCTTGGGAGACCGGTCCCTCAATCAATCAATCAATCCATCTGCACAGTGTGAAGAATTCTATGTGCCCAAGCTGAATCCCTCCTTTTTTTAGTTGTTACACAGTCGATTTTCCTGTGGAATCTGTCTGACCTTGTCACAGAGACATCGGGAGAGAAACAATTGACATATACACGCACCCACCTGCCCTGGCAGCGATCCAAATGTCTGTGCTGTTTGTTTATGTCAAAATTGCAAACCTGTGGAGGACAAGGCAGGAGCCATTGCTATTTTGTCTCTTCTCTGTGTGTGTGTGGGGGAGGGTTTACTTGAAGGTGTCAGGCTGCCAGCTCACATGGCTATGAGTGTTTATGGGGTCATAGAGCAGTGAGTTTAACCCGTGGTGCTCAGACCAGGTCACTGTAGAACTGAGGTTGTGATTTCTATACGGATGCTTCTTCTTGGTCATTATCTTCTTCTTTCCATCATTTCACAACCCATAGGGTTAAGGGTCACCTTATGGTCATATTGGTCTCGCAACACAAGCCTGTCACAACCGAAAGCTTGTTACCGCTGACGAGTCGTCCCCCGCTCCCTACCCCTGACATACCTCCCCCATACACCCCTAATTGTCAGGCCAGCTGGGGACCAGCCTGCTGACCCTCTACTACCTGCTAAAGGCCTACTTGCTGCTGGACCCCAAGGTGGGCTACTTCCAGGGCCTCAGCTATGTGGCTGGGGTGCTGCTGCTGCACATGGGCGAGCGAGAGGCTTTCGACCTGCTCAGATTCCTCATGTTGGCTACGGAGGCAGTGCTGGGGAGACTTGATCATCCTGCCAGTGAACTAGTTGGCATCAGTACCCAGGGAGCACTGCTTGGGGACGGTACCTTACTCAGGGTACCTCAGTGGTGACTTGCTGATGGGGGATTAGAACCTGCAATCTTTCGATTACAAGTGCGCTTCCCTAACCATCAAGCCACCACTGCCCACTGGTCTATAGCTCATCAGTAGGTCTGGGGGTGGTGTTGTTTAGCGGACCTCCCCTCGTAGTAGAGGTCCGGAAACTCATCACCTTCTCCACAGTCCACCGCCGCGGTCTTGCATAGGCACCGCCGGGGGGGTTCATTCACAGGGTCTGCAGCCCGGTAAGGCTGGACAGCAGTGTGGCACCTCATGCCCTCTTTTACACCACGGCCCAGGAAGATCTGGAGAGTCCTGGCCAGACCCTGAGTATCCAGCTCTCTTACTTCTGGGGCAGGATTCGGATGGAATGCGTTTGGCCTGAAGATGCCATAACCTCAGCCGAGACATACTATCTGATAATTGGTCCCGGGAAGGATCTTCTACTCACAGGAGGTGACCATGAGGCCAGCATCATGTGTGGCAATGAGTGAGGGGGTCTGACATGGGAGGAAACGGGTATATGGAAAATGGTATTTTACCTAGATACAATTCAATTATAACTAGCTACAATTGAATTCCTGATATCAGAAATTGGCATTTTAATTAGTTCAAATTCCAGCTCTAATAAAAAATATATATATTTTTTTTTTTTCGAATTTCACTTGATAAAATAGAATTTCCAAGATCAAGAATTGGCATTATAACTAGTTACAACTGTATTTATGATATCAAAGATTTGCATTCAAACTAGATAGAACTGAATTTGTGATATTCTCTAGACATGAACTAAAGCTAAAATGGCTTGTCATATGAGTCGACAACGTGATCTGCTACACATGAAATGACAGATAAATGTCACGGCACGAGAAACAAACCCGAGGGCAGGTATCAGAAGAACAAAAAAGGGCCTTTTTATACCAAAAAAATGCTTTTTTAAACCAAAACAGGAGCAGGGAAATAAACAGGACCATGAGGAACCAAAGCAGGAAAACTAGTGCTGGGAAGGACACAGACTACAGGACGGTTAATGACCAAACTGGGAAACGCAGGACCGGGAAGCACTTATACAGTACACAGACTAACAAAGGGCTGACTCCATGCAGGTGTGGGCGCTTAGCACAATAGGGCTGGGGATAATGAGCAAGAAACAACTGGGGAAACTTAGAAGGGCTCAAGAGGGCCAGTAGCGACCCCTACTGGTCATACTGGGGATGGACCGGACAGGTCAGTAAGCTGTTTTACTGAAATTTTACACTGTATCATTTTCTTTTACTTCACTTTATAAAGTGCATTAACATTTTTAAGTGCTCTTAAAACATTTTGAAACAAAAAAGATTCAATTAAACACTCTTTTTTTCATGGAACTTTTTTTTTTTAATCCAGCCCTGCAAGTAGGTCCTCCAAATTTCAGGGCAGGATTGGCACGGCAGCCACCGGAAAAAAAACTTCACACTGTTCAGGTTCTAATTCCTGAAGTGGTTCGTCGTTAGTGGGTGCAGCAACACACAGTATCAACACACGCTCCTTACCTCTTTCTCTCACCTCTTATTTTCCAAAGAAGAGTACGGTGGCCCAGAAATCCCACAGCATGTCAACATTAACACAATGCAAAAACATTAAGACTGCGCAAAAAACATTAAGACTGCGCAAAAAACATTAACACAATGCAAAAATATTAAGACGACACAAAAATATCAAGACAAAAAAATAAGCAAATTAAATGTTTAAATGTGTTGCATTCTCATAATTGTCACGCCCAGCTCCCAACGATCCTGATTGTGTGCCACGCCCCCATCGTTACCTCCTGTTTTGCCCTAATTGGA
>JAABNY020000045.1:10516598-10526708 GCA_015164015.2 Brevimyrus niger | reverse complement strand
GGTTAGCCAGTGTCCCCGCAATTTTGGCAGATCCCCCCTTCCCAATAAACAAACAAACAAACAAGCATATAAATTAATAAGCTTGTGTTCCTTATTTTTCATTATGAATCTGTATGTTACAGAGACCAATTTGCTGCACCTGTAGAGTGCAAGGATAAAACGTACACGTAACAAGAACTGTAGTACTACATCACACAAAATCATTTTATCATATGAATCAGTCATTTTTTATGTTCCTTAAACAGTGTTAATTTTATTTTGAATAATTTATTATTCTAGCATTGTTTAAAATCTACCTCAGATCGCATTTCACGAGGTGACTGTTGCACGTGTGCCCACTGCTGTCGCAATACACACCGCATCCCCTCCCGGGGGGAAAATTGCATCCTCCCGGCCCCATCCCCCAATGGCAAATTCCTTACAACCTTCCCTTGACTCTAGGGGTCCCATTTTTCTCCAGCGGTGCAAAGAAACATGGTTTAAGTGAATCAGGTCCTCTAAGTGGTGCTCTAATCGTGTCTGAGCATGCGTCCAGCAGACTACTCCCCTGGCACCCTGTGCTCCACGAAGAGGCTCTGGGTTTCACTCCAGCTTCCACCCCGGCCAATAGCTACACGAAATTAATGGATGCAATCCTATATTCTGGCGCTATGACGGACACGTAGCTCTGCAAACCCATAGAAGCTCAAGCCCATTACAAAACACAGGAGGGCTGTTTGCTCAGGCAGGGAAAAATATCATCAGTCTGGCAGCCTGCATGCAGACCTGACCTTTCCATCATGTCTGAATGCTGCCAGGTTTGCTAATAGAAAACATTCAATTCCGCACTGATCATTTAAGGAGCTGCAGCACAGGACGTCAATAAGACAAATGGTTCACATGGGAACTACGCTGTCACCTGATAACGGGCAAAATTCATTATACCCAACGACGTTTGAAAATGCGGAGGTGGGGTGAGCCCATTCCAAGCACTCCGATGTTGGCCATCTGCAGTGGTATGAAATGGTATTTCTAGGCAACCTTCAGAATCACTATCCTTCAACTTTGACTCTGCCTTCGGCTGCATATCGATCTTTTTCTCGCTGTTCTGAAAACAGGGGCACGCATTCTGGTATATGTACAATTTCTGGAATGAAAGTTCTGTTTAATTCAACCAGATGCTCTTAAGTCATTTAATAGTTTTTGTGCAAGATGTTTCATTTTTCCAGCTAGTAAGCTACTTTAATTACACATTCTAAAGGAGGCAGCGTGAAATCAATAGATCAATACATTTCATCTAAGAAAGGCAAGAAATCGATCGTTGCTGCTGAGGACACCTCACAGAAAATCATAACATTGGAAAATCTTTTGACTTAAACTACCTTTCAGATTTTACCTCTTGCACATAAGACTGGGACTGTTCAATCAGACACTGTGTAGTAAATCATTCGCACATAGAAACACACTAATTGTTAGAATGAATGTGCCTCAGCTGAATAGCCACATGTCCGTGGGCCCTTGAGCGAGGCCCTTAACTGCCCTTCACTGCCAAGCACCTGCAGGTGGCTGCCCTTCACTGCCAACCTAACTCTCACCTACATGTCTGTCATGGAGGGCAGGATGGGGAAGGTGAAAGGAGAATTTCCATGTGGGGATTCATAATGTGTAATTTCAATAAATAATACAGAATGCTTGTCATTCACACTATACCTAAATGCATATCCTTTCTGCTCTGGACCAATCAGTACGCAGATAAACTTAATTATTCAAACTGCTCTTGATTATGCTTATGGAGTCATGATGTTTTCTCGAAGTGTCAAAAAGCAGCCAATCAGAGATCTGTGAGAGTGATATCTGTGGCCTGGCTGATGGGCGCTGGACTGGAGCGGAACGGCAGGTATCATGCAAAAATATGTGCTTTACAGCAGTGACCTGCAGACATCTGCAGGTGGGCAGGACTCCAGCGGCTTATGGAAGCCCTAATTCTTGGTAAGGCGGCACCTAAGAGCAGCAGCAGTGATGTGACGTGATGTGATGTGAGTCCACATCAGCGATCTGTGCTTCACTAATCCTGCACGGAGCCCGTCTCCGGGGGCACAAAGGCAGGGGTGCCCCAGGATTGCACGCCAATCCATCAGAGGGCTCAGACACACGCAGCAGGTCATTCTGAAAAAGCTGGTTCAACTGGCTGTTTGTGTTTGCACTGCGGGAGGGAACCTGGGACTCCAGAACAAACACAAGTCTCATGAACTGTGAGGAGTGAAGCACGATGCTACCGTACTTCGAGGCCATGAGAATTGTAAAGTATTTACTTACCAGAAATGTGAAGTACAATTGAGAAGGCAGCGTCAGAGAGTGTCCAACAGTGCGCTCTCTCTGCCATCAGGAGGGTCTGAAGCAGCGTCCTTAATCACAAACACATCAACCCCAAAGCGCTCTGTGCAAAACACTCTTGCCCTTAACTCTAACTTCTCTTAAAGACTGCTTTTACTAAGAATTTTTTTTTCTTTAATGCGAGCCACATGTTAACTTAGTGCTTTGTTCCCTTCTTTAAATTCTATCACGTTTCAGCGGGTGAGGGAGAGCGAGATTTGACTGAAGGGAGGACAGTCACTTCAGTGGGCCTGTCGCCCCCTTCTGACCAATTATTGTTATTACAACCTATTTAACCATCGTTAAAATCGTGTTCCCTTTTGAAACTATTGAAGATGTTTATACAGAAACACCAGCAGCTGCTCTGCTGTCTTCTCTGTCATGGTCAATATAATAACAATCCGAAACAAATAATATTCCTGCAAATTTTATAAACAGATCTTGGGATTTTAGTAATGCAATCTCCCACTTCTTTCGGGGGTACGTGCGTACATAAACGAATAATCAGATCAACTAGAGATTAACCAGTTCATATTGCATTGCTCTCACCTGTATGTGTGTATGTCTCATAGAGGAGCTGGGTGGGATATGGACATGTGTTTTTTGTACTTGCTACCTGTACATCGGTAATAAAGGAATTCTATAAACATGCAAAAATATTATTGGATTTGAATAAAAGTGGCGGGCAGAGTAACTTTTCATATTTTTATATTATACAGGTATATTTTGTAACTCACTGTTAGGCAACTAACGAGAATTTTCATGGTGAGCTTGCGTAAAAAATAGCCTTAAATGTAACCACCCGTCGCATTTAAGTAATCGGATTATATGATTCTCCATATTCAAGACGAAATATACATAACAATTGTTCATTACACTGTTCGAAGGAATCTTATTCATCAATAAGAGAGCGTTTCCCTGATGTAAGCCGATGCTAATATGTGCCTTAATTTTGGCATCTACGTGGTATGGGAATTTGTGTCACCTGCCTGTGCTTTAGTCCATAGCGCCACCTCTCTGTGCCTCAGCATAATCCCTCCATCCCGCAGATGCTGAGTCTGTTGTTTCCATTCATCTGAACGGCGGCATGAGCCAGACAAGCGTCACGCAGCATAACCCAATAGTATCTTCCTATAATACCCCATAAGGCTATACAGAAATACGATGTAAGACGTACAAGAATCCCGTAACTGTTGTGGCACTATGCAATATAATATGCATGGTCATGAATTTATAATAGCGTATATGTCCTTATTGCGTCAAACTGCGGAAGGTTTAAGAGGGCACAGTGGCCCGATCCGGACCCGTAAAATTTCCCCCTGAATCTGACAAATACAGCACAGCACATAGGCCCAGCTTGTCCCTGAAGTTTACTAGTAAATGCAGCCAAGTAGGGGGATTTTAGTCATGTAAATACACACTCAGGTCAAGGTGTGCGCCTACCCATAACAGTTCCGTGTCAATCTTCAACCTCCACTTTTCTGGTGTATTAATAATTGAACGCGTCCATAAAAATCCAGTGTCGCATCAAGCATCTTCAACTTGTTAGGCGACTAAATGAGATGTGATATTTTCAGTAACATTTTGCACTCTGACACAGTTAGTTTTCAATGTTTTAATGTAGATACGTAAATAGCATTATGCAAGTCACAACATCACGACTACAGAAATGTAATATTTAATCCAGTATTTCATCAATATATATATATATATAATATATATAATAAACCATGTGTGTCTATATATATATATATATATATAGACACACACACACACAAGGCAGGCGGTGTTCTCGTTTCACTGTTTTAAATACGCACCCGGTATTTGCGTCGTTACTATTCTCAGAACGGCTTTCTTTTAATAGATATTTAGTTATTTAGCCATTTGTGTTTTCACACTGTCGTTCTTCGTCAGTCTTTAAGTCAGTCTTAAAAGTACAATAGTAGAGTAACCAAGTAAAAATCTACGCATCAGCTGGAGACGCCTACAGCAATCTCAAGGAAAAGTGCGGCCAATATCGGGAACCGTTTAATTCATTCTGGTGACACTGGCGTTAGAATACGGTGTACGACGCGGACGCTGTCATGAGCGATGCTACATAGGCGACGGTGTATGCTGCGTGTAACGACAAGCTTTACATGGATAATAAGAAAAACGGGAATTAAAATGTGGACGTGGTCTTCACAGGCAATATAAGCGATAGGAGGATTAATGACACAGATGCAGGATGCCAGTTAGAGATTCCCCGCAATGCTCGATGGATTACCCCTCTGATCTGTAGGGTAACTCACCGGGCTCCGGCTCTTTTACCGAACGAAGCGGCTGGGGATGGACTTTCCCATATAAACCGAATTTCGTAGTTCTGTCACTCGGTGCCAATTAGGGGAAACTTAATCCTGCCGCTGCCTGAACGCTGAGATCTATCTGAAACCGAGATCTGTCTTCGGCGTTTTCGCGATTAAAGGGGACACATCACCACCATCGGATCCATACATTCACATGGGCTGGACCCGAGCTCGCTGCCAGGATAACGGTGCCGCAGATCCCGAACATGAAAAGCGATGGGCCGAACTATTCGAGCAGCTGGACCTGAATAATGACGGGCGGATCGACGTGGGCGAGTTGCGGGCAGGACTTGCCGCCCGGGGGATACTAAGGAGCGACGCGGAGGAGGTAAAGCATCTTTTGGCGTCAGAAGAAGTTTGACATTAGTAACTTATTTTTTGTCACCGACATTAGCAAGTCGTAATGGATCACGCCTGTCAGAAATATAGGCTACAGATCTCTGGCAAGTTTTTTCCCTCTCTTTTTTTCCATAAAAAAAAAATCGGGTCATTAATCTATTTTTTGATTTCCTTTAGTGAGCTGCGTAGTCACGCCAATTCATTGCAGCACAAGAACGGCACCGCTTCTTAAGCGCGAAACACGTTCATATTGCAGCATTACAGTAATTATTATGCTGCCTATCTGATAATGTCACAGACCAACGCTAAACCCCCGCTTGTAGCTGCGAGGCGCCGTATAGTAGGGCAAGGTCGGAGCAGTAAGCAAGTTATTTATATCGGCCATATATTTTATTAATGTACAAATACAGATCAGTGAAATGTTGAGTCCTATAGGGGTAATTTACGTCCAGGTCAGTATGATAAATATTTTAGTGTTCCGTTCTTTAAATCCGTAACACGAATCCGTTGTATTACTTAATACGGGCAGTCACAGCAAACCCAAGGAGTGTCGATGGACGGTGCTTTAATGTCTTTGCTAACAAAACTGCCACATCAGAAGAAACTAGAAATGTATGGGGAAAATGTCCAGTGAAAATGGGACAAGTGTGTTTATATGCCGAATCACGTTTAAGACTGCCGCTGAGTTTTCCGTCAGTGACCACTGCTTGTTAAATCTGATAGTTGGAAAGTCTGAGAGTTGGAAATGTCTGAAATTTGACACATCTAATAGCCACATAGAGTATTCCTCTAACAAATCAACCACATATTGACATTATTGAGCTCAGAAAATTCTCCATTTTCTATTGGTAGCCTATAGTTGTGTTTCTCAGCTGGATCCAGTGCTTGGTGTTAAAAGGACCAGTTTAAAGTATTGCCTCTGTGCATACATAAATGATGGGGGGGGGGGGGGGGGGGGGGGTGTGCTACGCACCCCTCTTTCATGTTTTAGATTCAAACAAATGTTATGGATAGATGGATGGATAAATAAACAACAACAGCAACAATAATAATAATCTGTAATTAATTGTAACGTTAAATCCTATAATTGTAGCCATGACACAATGACAGCATGTTTTAGTTTGAAGACAGACTCAAATCACACAACATCTCAAATGGCAACTTGGCCTCTGAGGTACTTTTCCAGTTTTGTTATTTTTTCTGTAATAAAAGTATTTCATCCCATCCATGGCAAGAGATGAGATAAACAAAACTAATGGAAAAATTGAGAAATAAGTACATCCATCTTATGATACAAATTGATTGTTTATTGTGGGTTACATGCTATAAAGTAATTTGAAAATGTTTTACGTAGGTCTGTGTTGTTTGGGTTGTGAGCGAGAACTGGCCATAGCTGAGATCATGATGATAGTTGAGCACCTGGACCAGCTAGAGTTGTCGTTGTATTACGCTAAGAACCCTGCAAAAATGAACAGGGCTCTGGGACTGAGCTTGTAACCACCCCTCCTTCACTGAGGAAACATAAAATTGATTTTAAAAATTATATAAAAAAAAAAATAGACTATCTTGGGCACAGTTGTGCAGACATTTTCCCTGGTAGTTTATTACAGCCAGTCCCTGTTCATTGCCCCGGAAAGCTTTGACCCTTGTGTTGGTGTTAGCATTACTGGCTCATGTTCTGCTGTACAGCCAATCTGCAACATTTATGCAGCTGAATACTGTCCATTTGTCAGTGAGAGCAGGCATGGTAAAGACAAGCTAACCACTGATTTCTGGCTTAAAATACAGCTGATTTTCTTTGCATTACAAATGCAGATTAGTTCATAATGCTGAGTCAGTAATACAAGTGGAGTACTGTGATGGGTTTTGTTGTGGTTTTAAGTTTTTCAAATGAACATTTCTCAAGAAATAACTTGTAGTAAAAGAATGAAATTGGTTTCTTTTATTTGTCTAAATAAGAGTATCATACTATTAATACGTTATAAAATAAAATATCGTTATTAAACTATTATCATCACTGATTTGAAGTACTAAATTACATGAAGGGCATGTCCAAGAATATTACTAGATATTTGCAGGTGACACAACCTGCTCTTGATTGAAGACATATTACCAGCAAATATTCCCATTTATAATGGTGGTTTCCTCGTGACTTTTGTGAAATGATCTTGTGGTACATCTAAGAGATGATGGGGGGGATTCTGACAAGGACAAAATGAAGGTGATTTTATAATCTTGTTTAGTGCCCTGGAAGTTGAATGATGCCAAAAAGAAGACAATTCAATGGAGAAAAAAGAACAGATAAAAATGTTTGAGTGATAAAAGAAGTTGGTATCAAAACAAACAAAATCACATTCAGACCTTGATTTAGGATTAGCTGCAATCTGATTATGGTGTGGAGATGCAGGACTTGTCTAAACCCAAGTGAGCACCCTGAAAAAACTGAGCCTTCAAATATTTTTCAAATATTCCTTATTACATAATTGAAACTTCTTATTAACTATAATATTTAAATAAAGCTGTCACTATTGATTAAATAAATAATTGAGTAATCTACTGATTAATATGATGATCCATCAGGTAATCATTTACATATAATATACCATTAGATGGGGACATTAGCTCTGTTGTCTCACGTCTCAGGGACCAGGGATTGAGCCTCCACCATGAGGGGAAACCAAAGAACACAAGGGTAACTTCTCACAACAACACAGAGAACATGCACACTCAAAACATATAGAACCCCGGCAGACACTTGAACCTAGATTGCTTTTGCTTTTTATTTGGACCCTGATTCTGTATTGCTCATTCTCCCTTCTGCGACATGGCTGAGTAATCGAAAAAGAAAATTTTAATAATTGAGTTTATTCAGGTAATTATGACGGCTCTTTGATTAAATTAATTAGTGTAGACATGTGTTCTCATACAATTCTGATTACACTCTATTCAGTTAAAGCCTCACCCATTCTATTGCTGATGGCAATGTGTGCTTCTTTGGTTTGATATACGCTGTTGACTATACAAAACCTGTGCTGATCCTGACCCTGGGTCATGTACTCTGTGTTGGTGTTGAATTGCAGCAATTCTTTATAGATTCCCAGTCCATTCAAGTCTAGAGATGCTGCGTTGAGAACTGAGATTGGGCACTTTTTTTCCCCAGCCTTGGCAACGATTGTATTAAACCAGCCATCTGTGGAGTCATAATACAAGGCTGTTAAGAGGGCGATGGATTCAACTTTCCTATCATACTGAAGTCTTAGACTGCGCTGACCTTCAGCATTTCACTGACCCTGGTACTCTGGGGAGGAAACTGGTGCCATGCACACAGAGTAATAAATTGGATAACATCAGTGGAAAACAAGGTTGAATCCTGCGTCCAACATTTTTGTAACATGAGTTTGGTACAATTTAGTGGGTAATGTGTTTAGAATAGAATAGAATAGAATAGAATAGAATAGAATAGAATAGAATAGAATAGAGTAATTAAACTGGTACTGGAAAAGAAATGTTACAAGAATGTCTGGCTTGGAAGCACATAACAATCATCTCTAATTAGGAGCACTGGCTCTGCCATGGCTTAATGTTGAATGTGCATGTATTGCTTTCTCTGAACTGTCCTCCAAACAAGGGACCAGTTTTGTCAACCAGTTTTGAAGCCAATTGCAATTGAATATGTGTAATTGAATAGTATAAGTGACTGATGATTTTGCAGTGCCCTAATGAGGGCCCGCCAGAGAATTATGGGAAAGGATAATTCTTCTTCATTTGAAGGCCGGGTCTGCGCTTGCACTTCCCACTGTAGATGAAGTATGGCTTCATTTTATGATTCCTATTTGGTGTAATAAATTGGAAATCGCACAGACCCCTGTATAGTACTTGTAAATCACATGCATCCATCGTTTTACAGTACACAATAAAAAATAAAATGGAGCACTAAAAGCAGTTGCAAGCATGTCCCATCTTTGCATCTCTAGCACGCTTCCCTCTTCTACTGTGAAGATGGTAATATTCAATATGCTCAGTTTGAGGATAAAGGGTATATTGAAACATGCTTCTGCATAACACCTTTTCCCTGTTCTGTTAACTGTAATTGAATTAGCATTTCATTTTGTATGAAGAACAACAGAGGAAAAATGAGAAAAATGAGCGAATGCTTAATATAATACAACAGCCCGCTCTTCGTTTTAACACTTGGATATTTATCTTCCACACACAGACAAATTTGACAATAACCGTATCTGTGAACTTCACCAGATGCAAGTGTCTCACATAAGACTGCTTTTTTATTTGCACACTGCCAGTGTCATGTTGCTGCATGAGAAATTAATTAGTTCTTAATGAAATCTTCATAGTCGTGTAATTGCTATTCCACATAGCACAGAAAGGTTCCTGGTAACATTATTAGTAAGCAGTAATTTACACTCTAATTATGCTTCTTTGGGGGCGAGTGGATTGAAGCCATATCAGAAGTTGAAAATATGGCAGCGATCATCAGATTAGCTGCTGCTGAATTTCAGATGGGGGGGGGGCTTTAACTAGCAGCATCTTTAGTGGCTGAAGAAGCGTTTGCTATTAAGCATAACATTCAAAAACGATTCATTGTCATTGTCAGGTGAAGGAGCAGACATGGCACTAATTATTATTTACATTCTTTTGAAAATGCGTGTGAAGATATTAAGGAGAGCAAAGTGCACTTTAATTTGAATGCAGAAAGCAAGTACCCTTGAGAGAATTCTTCTCCCCCAGCAGTGGAAACAGCATCATGGGCAGCGTTTTGATGAGTGAAACCCACTTGTTATTCAGAGGCTTGCTGGCGAAGACACAAGTCTCCGATAGAGCTGCTGATGGTTTTCCAGAGTTTGTGCGTAAATGGTTAATCCCTGGACAAAAGGGCAGCACTGATGGTGCTGATGAGTGGAGGGGAGATGTTGTGGTTCCTGCTTTGACTTCCCTGTTTGCATGTATATGAGTTCCTATATGCAACTATATATAGATATGGCTTGAGGTCATTATTTCCAGTTGGATATGCCCACTGTTGTAAGTGGAATTTAAGCTGCAACTATACTGAAATGAG
>JAABNY020000045.1:10461003-10472929 GCA_015164015.2 Brevimyrus niger | reverse complement strand
CCCCCCCCCCACCCAGACAGCAGGCCTGTTGGATTTTTAAGTCAGAAAGGAAAAACATGGCCCATAAAACCCCCCCCCCCCTACCACACACCCCACAAGCCAGTTGACAAAATGTTAAACATACTGTGTATAATGTGGCATGGTGCTGCAGTGGTTAACACTGTTGCCTCACATGTCTGGAACCCGGGTTAGAATCTCAGCCTGGGTCACGTGTGTTGAGTTTGCATGTTCTCCCCATGTCGTTGTGGGGTTTCTTCTGGGTGCTCCAGTTACCCCCCCCCCCCCCAAGTCCAAAGACATGCTGAGGCTAATTGAAGTAACTAACTTGCCCATGTGTGAGTGTATGGTGTGAGAGTGTGCCCTGTGATGGGCTGGCACCCCATCCTGGGTTGTTCCTTGCTTTGTGCCCTGCGATGGGTTGGTCCCCCATTCTGGGTTGTTCCCTGCCTTGTGCCTGTAGTTTTTGGGATAGACTCCAGACCCCCTGTAACTCACAAAGGATAAGTGGTTTGGAACATGAATGAATGGATATTGTATGTATTGTAGTGCCCCCCCCCCCCAGCCAGCAAAACATTGGTTGGCAACTGTGGGGGAATCCTAAATTCCAGGCACAATTTTTAAATCCCAGTTTAGCCTTGTTTGGAGCAACTGGGGGTTAGGGCCTTGTTCAAGTGCCCACTGGCAAAGTCACTCTGCGACCTCTGGAATCTGAACCAGCAATCTTCTGATCTTGGCCTGATTTGCTGAGCCACCCACTCCCAGATAGCAAAATTCTTCTGGGCCAGATTTGGCCCACACTATTAATTTTCCTCTGGCCCAGATACTGCAAAGAATGACGGCCCAGACATAGATTTTCTGATTTGGCCCATAACAGGCCCAGTGACATCATAAACCACAATGGCTACACAATTGATATCAATAAAGTGTATTTTTACTTTTACTAATAAACAACATATAAATGCTTTTCAACAAACTACTGATTTATATTTAATTACACTTGACTTTGTAACTTCAACAGACAGATGATGCATTTAAAGCACTTTGCAACATACAAAATAGCTAAGAACATGGCCCTGTAAAACTGGTTAGTAAAACGTGAAATTTGGGTGATCAAAAACACACAAAAAATTCCAAATACAAAACAAGTCAATACATTGCAAGCAATGTAATTAAGTGTCATTTGCCCTTCTTGCATGGTCCTTCATTCCTCCATCCCTGTCAAGCGCCAACTGAAGCCATTTTGTAATGTTTTTCTCTTCCTCCTGGTCCGTTGCACTCCTAGTTAAGGAATTTTGTCTTATAGCAGCTATGACACACAACACAAAACTGTCAATGCCACCTGCTTCTGAGGCATAGAACATAAATCATACCTTCAAGAACAAGAAAGTACCCAACATTCATGGAATAAAACAATTCCAAAACACATACAGTAGTATGCAAAAAAGGAGATATGAATCATTATGTCCATGACAGAATATCATGAACAAGTAAACAATATCTAAACAGGGTTGTTAATTTCACCCTTTTATTCACTACACAAGTCAAAGTTGTATGCATGTATGTTTGCAATCTAAAATGTGATATCTGTCCTGATCTGACATAAAAAAACACTCATTGCTGAACCCTAACTGTGCAGAAGGCTGCTATATCCAATACTTCACAGAAAATTTGCCCCTGATTTTTCCATATGAATTTCATCCCCATTTTCTTTTTTTTTGCTGTGACTTTAATATGACACACAACTTGACCAACTTATGATCATGCATAACTAATAAATCTGTCTCCTGTTACCGGTGCTGAAATGGATGACTGCCAGCTGAAGTCGTCCGGCATGCAAAATGCCGAGTCAGCCAGAATCGCTCGCCGCGCTCAGGCCACAATTGGCCAGCAAGCTTTTGCCGTTGCTGACAGTGAACCGAATGTGCCACAACTCGGCGAGAATCGGCCTGTGCTTGCTAATTAGGCAGCTGTGCGGGCTTTACACCAGATCTAGGCCGGTCCTGTCTTCTATGTGCCTGGGCCACAAGGACCAAACCACAATCGCTCCACATCTGGCATGCCATAATGTAAACAGTGCCATCATTGCCAGACCTGGCCCATATCTGGATGACGTACCACTTGCCATGCCAGAACTCAGCCACCAGATCCGGCCCAGGCCTGTCTGCTATGTGGGCTGCCCCAACTTTTATTTATTTATAAAAGTAGGTGGGGAAATTCTCTTTACACTTCTCCCTCCTGCCACTTTGTAGATGAGAGCAAGCTGGCTGTGATGGACAGCCACCCATTACAGCAACCAGAGAGCTGGGTATTAAGGACTTTGCAGATGTGCTGTGGTTAGGTTCAAACTGATAGAATAGAATAGAATAGAATAGAATAGAATAGAATAGAATGAACCTTTATTATCCCACAAATGAGAAATTTAGGTGTTACAGGGCTCTTATACAATGCTCTACAAATAGCAGGCACGGAGGCCTGAACCATACATTGCCCCTGGTCTGGGCACGCCACCTAATCGTGTATCTTTGGCCTGTGGCTGAAAACATGCAAAACTATGCACCGCAAATGGAGCGGACTTCAAGGCAGCAGGTCCCACTCACATATTCACCCGGCCGCACTGATAGCGTTCAGTATGACAGCCTACAAGTTGTTTTCACTATTTGCAGGTTAGAGTTCTCAGTTGTGGAATTACACCAAGAGGGAGTATAGTTTTTGCTCAAAGAAATGTTTATATATTACATCGAAGTGATGTGCTTAATCTGACCTTTTTGATATCTCTGCCCATAATACTGGGAAGTAATGGAAACAGAAAAAAATATTGTTTTTGGATACAAATGTCTCCGCTGATCAGATTACAGCAAACCGTGACATCACTCCACATGCGGGCAATGGCAACTAATTACGGCACCCTATGCCCTAACGTGGTCGCTGTAAAGGTCCCTGTGCCTTTGTCTGAGTAAAGGTCTCCCAGCCGGTGTGGCGACGAGTGTGTGTGGGTGACGTGCTGGCCCCCCGGAGCTCGGGGGTCTCTCATAAATGTGGCCCCCGGGCACCTGGGAGCCACAGCGCTCATCGACGTTTGAGGGCAGAGAGGAGCAAACCTGCTCAGCGATCGCCCGCTGCTCGGTATCCCTCCTCTCCAGCCGTGATGTGGAAATCCGCGGTGCTCGCGACCTGCCTCCTGCTGTCCCTGGTGCTGCCGGCGGAGGGGAGCCCAACGTTCGGCGTCAAGCTGTGTGGCCGCGAGTTCATCCGCGCCGTCATCTTCACCTGCGGAGGCTCGCGCTGGAGGCGAGCCAGCGGGGCGGGTGAGACAGAAAGCGCCGCTTCCTGTTACGTCTTATTCATCGCATTTCAGATTAATGTGATAGATGCATTCCATTTATTTATCAGATTAGGTGTTTATGAACTTTTAACGTTACTCATTCATAGAGTTGGCTGTTGAGGGGCTGTACCTGATTGGAAGGTTGCTGGTTTGAATCCCATTCTTGGTGAATTTGCTATATTTATGTTGGACCCTTGAGCGAGGTCCTTAACCCCCTGAGGTATGCTGCATGGCCAACTGTGTGCTTATAACCCAAGCTTTGCTCTCTTTGCTTTACGGCATCGATGTGCAAAAAAGGACAGGATCACATATACAATATTCAGATAGCAAATAATAATAAAGCTTTTATCACGCCCCTTGGGGAAATTCTCGTTTCACCAACCTCATTTTTCTACCATGACAAACAAACACCCACAGAGCAGCTTGGCAGCAAAAGGCAACTGCCTGTAGCAGCTCCCATGGAGCCCACAGACATGTGACTATTCTGCTGAGATTGGGGCTCAAACCAGCAACCTTTCGATCACCTGCACAGAAGCTTAGCCCACTGACCCACAAGCTAACACACTTTTCAATAGCACTACAGCATGGAGACTGTCTGCCTTGAATTGCTGTTATTGTTCCCCTTTCTTGAGATGGGTTGGCTCCCCATCTTGGGTTGTTCTTTGCTCCAGACCCCTCCACAACCCTAAAAAGGACAAGTGGTTGCAGAATACGGATGGATGGACAGATGGATGTACGGATGGATGTATCCCCTTTTTCCAGGTCACTTTCCCTCATAATGTGTGATGTTTCTGCTCCCCCGGCCTTGTTATAGGAGACCTCACCCAAGACGTCTTCTCCGCCCACCATGACGAGGCCCTCGACAGCTGGGTCCCAGACTCCGTCTTCGGCCTCCCGTACCAACCACTTGCTGAAGCTGAGCTCCCCGGCTGGGGGGGGGAGGAGACAGAGCGAGTGCCTTTCAGCCGGCCCCCCCGCTCGGGCATCTCGGGGGAGGGGCTGGAGACGCTGCACACACCCAGGAAGGGCCGCGAGGTGGTGGCAGGGCTCTCTAACGCCTGCTGTAAGTGGGGCTGCAACAAGAGCGAGATCAGCTCCCTGTGCTGAGGTCCCGCCCCCCAGCCCTGCACCTTCATTGGGCCACGCCCACTCTCTTTTTCACAAGAGGAGTGAAATCAGCAGCTTGTGTATATAGGCAGCCTGCATCCCGTTATCCTGCCCCTCTCTCGGGCTCCTCGACAGTGAAGCGAGCTACTTCTCTCTCTCCTTCACTACTGCCCCCGAAGCACCTGTTCCTGTTCATGTCATTTTGTGATTTTCACAACAATGAGGCCGTCGAAAGAATGCCGGGTGGGGGGGCCGAAGGGGGCCGCGTTGCAAATTTTAATAAACATTGTCATGCGTTCGTTTGTGAACTGTTTTGGCTTGGTGTCCTCTGTTCAGTGAGTTAGTTGGCACATTGGCCACTAAACAGGTCAGGACCCACACGCACTGTTAGTCCTCTCCTGAGAATGAACCATTTAATTGGCATACAAACCGAACACTCTGAGCAAACACAATTAACAAAGCAACACAATTTACAATTAATAAGAAGATGCTTTAATAATCAAATAAAGGAATTGTTGGTCATGCATAGTTTATCTATCCTGGCTTGGAGTTGTGTGTGTGTGCGGGTGGGGCCATCCCCGAGGGTAGGATGCCAGTCCACAGGGGACATGCAGGCACACACACATACACACGCATGCACATATGCACACAGAGTTTTGTAATTATATCTATTAATTTCTATGGGGAAAACTAATCCTAACATGACACCCTTAACCCCTACCCAGCTCCAGCCTTAGCCATAAGTAACCAAACTTAAAACGAAATACGCAACTTTTGGTAGTTATATTTTTCTGATTGCATTCACAGACTATAAAATCGAACTTCCTCTTGTGGGGACCAATAAAATTGTCCACATAAGGATAAAATAACACTGATGCCCACAGTGTAAATAATCAGAAAGTTACTTGTAGGATTGTCAGTCTGGATCCTGTCTGCACGGGGTGTGTGTGTGTGGGCGTGCGTGCGTGTGCACGCTCACACGTGTGTGTTCTGCATCTCCCTGGCTTGCGTGGGTTTCCTTCGGTCTTGTGCAGAGGAAATGCGGAAGTGAGCTAATGTCAGTGTGTATCTGCTGTGTTGGTATCCGCGTGCGTGTGTCCTGCCATGATCTGCCGTGTTCTGTGGCCTTTGATCCAAAATCACCCTGTGCTGATTCTGTACTAAATACACAGTTGGAGGATGGCTGGAATGCCCACAAAGCACATCAATGTTCAGACACAAATTTAATGATGCTCCAACAACCGACCCCAGTTTATACATCTTAAACTTTCTGTTGTCATTTTTCGGTGACCAGTAAAAAAAAAAAAAAGAACTGTGGAACAATCTTGTGCAAGTTTCGCCAGTAAGTGGGGAAACCCCCCCGTGGAAAAAGCGGACCGTTAAGACACTGCTGAGTAGGAAGAGGAGGGCTTAATGAAAATGCACGCTGCAAAGATTGCAGGCGCAGAGCTGCCGTGAACTCCATTCTGGAGTGACGTAATTTGGACAACTTTTTTGTGTAAACAAGATATAATTCCCTTATTAGCATTAATAGCATTTTAACAAAGACATTCTACGGGGTGCGCTTTTTCTTTTTAGGTTTATGAAATGTTCTTATCTTATGTTTCGAACGAGTAGTTTATATTTCCGAATAATAAGCGACAGACACTGCCCCCTTATAAAGCTCACAAAGCAGCTGTGATTGCGAGGGACGAAGCCTCCAGCATCTGGAAGATGTGTGGAAGGTGAATCTGCAGGCAGCGAGCGGAGGTGGCTGGGCGTGGGTCGGGGTGCCGCGCCGGGGTGTCTGCGAAGCGGAGTGGGTGAGTGCATCCATCTGAAGCTCATTGAGAAGTCCTGCTCTGTTTCCAAATAAATTAATTTCATCACATTTCAAAAGAATTTTCATCACTATTGTAATGAATGGCATCATTACAATAGTCCTAGCCTTCCATTCATTTTTTCCTTTTACCACAGATTTAAAATACACCGGATCAGTATTTATGTATTTATTTTTTCTCGTGCCCTTCGCCGGCTTTGCGATTATTCTCAATTAACAGAAATAGGAACTGGCACGTTTAAGTGTTATTGCATATTGAATTTTTGTGGCAATTAATATATATGTGGAATATTATCAACTCATGTCAAATCAACACGATCAGACTGTAGACTGTATCAACTAGAATTCTGTTGGACAGGAAGGTAAAATAATTAAGTTGTATGTTGGGCTGTTTTAACATCGCTAAAGAAATGATTACTGTAGAAAAGCAATTTTTAAATTCACATGTGAAAATATAGAATTGCAGGTTAGAAACTGAGTATGTTTGAATCTTTTTTTTTTTGTCTTGTAATTATTTCTTTCTTTTCTGCTCAGTTGTCCAGATGTCCTGATAAATGGCATGGCTTACAGTCTTTTTACTTCTGCCTTTGGTGTGCCATGCTCTGAAAGGTGAGTGTAGTTTACTTATGCAGTCTCAGAAAAATAGGTAAACATTTGTACCTTTGCTTGTCAATGGGGCTGTACCCTCAGGGGTCTGCCAGTTTTACTCTTAGCTGTAGGTAAGAGTACATTTCTGTATCTTACAGGTACAGTCCCCATGACAGGCAAAGGTACAAATTATTACCCTTTTTCTGAGAGTGTGGTTAGATTCATATCTGTACTTTACCCAGAGGCCTCACCGTATGCACTTGGCGCAGTCGTCCATTTTCTGGCAGGTAGATGACTGCACATTCTCAGACATAATGGCTTGGACTAGATTTGCTGTCGAGCAAAAGCTTGATCATACTGGGTCCTGATCTGTTTACTTGCGTGCCGGTACAAGGATCAAGGACTTCTGTTCTCAATGTGTAAAATGTGTTTACACTAGTGCAATAAGATTATGACTATGATCGTTATTTCATGACACAGAGGTGAGTAACAGTTACCTCAACTGGGAAAATCTAATTTATATTAACCACCCTCCACTGTCCAATTTGTGCCTTTGAGGTACAATTACTTTTCACTGGAGCTGTAACCCTTGAGAGTCTGTCAATTGTACCCCAGCTGTAGGTAAATGTACCTTTTAAAGTACAGAAATGAATTCTGAGGAACAGAATTCAAGTCATTGTTGTTTGAACTTTGAGTGGGGGGTGGGGTGCCGGGGGTGCCAGAGCTCTACCCTTTTTCTGACAGTGTGCTGGGAAAAGCTACCCGTGGAAAGACTGTACTGTCATTTACAAGTGAGGATTAAATGGGCGTGTATCTGTGTAGTATATATTAAAGTAAACTGAAAATGTGGTCTGATTCTTGGTATCGTGTAATTCAGTTGAGTATAACTTCTGTGGGTTTACTCTTCTGAGTCTTGTAGCTACTGTCATCGCAAGGTTTTTCTTCCTAGCAAATGCTCAGAAACAGGAACAGTTACTTGCCCCATTTTCACTGTCACTCAGCATGGTGTGAAAACAATTTCCTCTCACTTTTGCGAATTACTTGATCTTCTCTCCTCCTCCTTTGAGCTGCATAGCTTCTGTTTGCTCAGTAGCGAGCATGACGGCAGCACCGCCCCTCACTCAAAGCCCCCCCCCCCTTATGGTTCTCCATCTCAGCTCCCGTTACTGCCGGCCAAGCCCCCGCTCCCTCGCAGCCCGAGTGCTACATCCCCCACAGTGACGACCCTGACATCCACTGTTCCTGGGAGCCTGCGGACAGGCCACTGTCTCCTCAAAAGTACGTCATTCACTGGAAGCAAGGTGACGTAGGGTGAGTCCCGACGCCCTCAAGGATGTGTGTGTGAGAGAGATCGTGGGGGTGGATTTCTGTGTTCACATGCACAAATCCCCCCCCCCCCCATTTGATTACTGTTTATCTAGTGGGGAGAGAGATGCGGGCGACTCGGGGGGAATCATCCCCCGCGCCAGCTTCCGCAGCTATCAGGACATGTGTGTGTGGGTCACCTCTGGGGGCGTCTCTGTGACAGAGGAGGTCTGCTTCGACACCGCTGACATCGGTGAGTGCTCCTACATCCCGCCCGCTGGGGATGCCGGACTGACAGCCCTCCTCCTGCTCCCCTCCTCACACCCTCGATCTCCTCCTTTTCTCCATTCCTTCTTTCTTCTGCCCCAGAACAGCCTCGTGCCCCTGAGGTGCTAAACCACACGCTGCAGCCGCTGGAAATCATCTGGAAGGTTCTGTGCAGTGAAATGGACACAGTACGCTGTGAGGTTCAGTACCGCACTCAGGGTGAGGAAGGCTGGATAAAGGTGAGGTGCCTTCCCCTCTCACTCCCAAGAGCCTCGAGACCTTTTGTCTCTTACTTGTTTTAAATTCGGTGTGTTCTGGAGTATTAGACTGTGTTGCTCCATATAAAATCAGGTAGAGTAAGGTTAATCATCAGCCTTGGTTAAATGAACAAACTCGCGCTCTTAGACAGCAGAGTTATGCTCTTTATGTAGGCCGAGCGAGACACCTTACTGGTACTAAGAAAAGGGAACATATTACACCTGTTCTAGAAACGCTTCCTGTGAAATTTCAAATACAGTATAAGGTGGTGTTGTATGTTTATAAAGCTGTACACAACTACAATATATCAAGGACTTGGTGCTTATGAACTCTGGTAGATCACAAAGATGCGCTTCCCCCTGATATTAGATCTGCACCATCAGTTAATGTTTTTAAAGTTTGTGTGAAAACGTATTGGTATTCTGTTGCTTTTAATTTTTGAATCTGTCACTGTATGTTATGTGTCTGTATGTTTTCTATGTTTTCTATTTTTATTCGGATGTACAGTCCTTTGGTCTACATTGTAGTTGAAAGGACTATATAAATAAATGAGACTTGAGACTTTTGTCATTCTGTGACACCAGACACTGCCTTTAGTTATTGTGTGACTGAATTTTGAATGCTTCTGCCCAGTAGACTCTGCTGTGATTTTAAACTCGACCTTTATGGAAAGTTCCGCATCCTGAGGAGAAAAATTTCACTTTCATTTCGCTTTCTTCCCTGTATTCCTTGTCCAGGGCCATGACGATGTCCTGGACACATTTACGCTTGAAGATGTGCAGCCGCTCAGCTTGTATGAGTTCAGGGTCAGATGCACCTGCTCAGATGAACCTGGGGCTCCCTCAAGTGGCTGGAGCAACAGCTACATGGTGCGGAGCGATGAGGCAGGTTGGTTCACTCTGGGGAAAAGCAGTTCAAAAGCCCAACTCTCTTGGGGCCACAAGCTTTTGATGTAGAATCATTCATGCTGGGATCCTGTCTATCTCTTTTACCTTAACAGCGCCTGTCGGAGTTCTTGATATGTGGATCCATTGTGGGGAGTCCAGTGACCACGCAGACTGCAACCTAGTATGGAAGGTATCTGAACAGAACCAGCACACTGTGAATGCTCCGTGTGAGATGCAGTGATCTTGCCGACTTGTTGTTTTTCGCCCCCTTCTCCTCAAACCTCTCTCAGCCCCGGCTCATTTCCCCACCCCAGGAACTGCCCCACCATCTTGCTCGGGGAAAAGTCACAAGATACGCGTTAACAGTGGAGAACGTCACCAGGGGCATTTCTGCAGCGGAGCTCAAGCCGATGGAGGGGATCCTGGGTGCCGTTACAGAGAACCGAAGCAGATGCTGCTTTTACCCGCTGCCCCTTTCCCTGCACAACCTAACGGCAGTGTACCTCACCGCCATCAACTCGAAGGGAGCGACAGAGCCCACATATCTGGCCCTCCCCTCCCCCGGTCAAACTCCAGGTGGGCTGCCTCTCTAGAGCTCTTCAAGTGTAACTATTACAGGCACTCCAGCCGGATTAACACTTAATGCAATGACATTTGCACCGTCGGTCTGTTCTCTTAGATCCACTGTACAATCTGTTCGCCGTGGGACACGGGGGGAAACTCAATGTGTCCTGGAATTCGCCTCCGGAGGTTACAGATGAATATGTGCTGCAGCTTCATGAAGTGCCGGCCCCCCAGAGGTTTGACTGGATAAAAGTGAATCAGTCAGGAGAGACGGTGATGGAAGGTTCGTGGGAGACCCAGCTGTCTGGAAGCTCTGCCCGGGTTCATTTCCTTCTCTTAGCTATACAGCCTACGGGTTGCCTACTCTAGCATAACCCTCATGTCTCTGGCTCAACCTGCAGGTGACTTTAGGAATTACACCCCTTACAATCTTTCCCTGTTTGGCATCTCCTCAAACCGTAGACGCCTCTTGGCAATGACCACAGTGTACACCGTCCAGCGTGGTAAGTGTCAACATTAAAATTTCTATAAATTCCTGGGTCTAATTTATTATCCAGTAACGAGACAAAAAATATGGTCGTTTCTCGCTGCTGTTCTAATTTTTACTTCTTTGTTAACCTGTCTTTTTTTTCTAATTTATTCTTTAGCTCCTCCGCAAGTGAAAAGATTCCAGGTGTCCAGATTATCCTCCTCAGAGGTGACTTTGACTTGGCAGAAGATCCCGGTCTTCGAGAGTGGGGGAGTCATCTTGAAATACAGACTGGGATTCTTAAATGAAACAGCAGGTACTGCCTGACGCACGGCACTGCAGTGTGAGCTGATGGCCCAGCTAGGCCGTCCCTACCTCACCCTGGCAATCGACCGCATTGTGTCTGCATATTTTGCCCACACGTCTGTTGCTTAACCTGACCTGCGCACTGACTGGGACGACCACCTAATCCATGTCAGGGAGGACACTGGGGGCTATTTCAGGTTTAACAAGTTTAAAGCTGAAAGGCTCTTGTACTTGACAAAATAGTTCAATTCTTTTCTTGATTGAAAGACTCATCCAGCCGTTTCACATTGACATTAGTGACACATGGATGATTATAGAAGACTGACCAATCAGCACACAGCAAGGATTCAGTGCTAAAGTGAAATCCAGGTCCTTTTAATTGAAATGGTAGTTTAGAAACCCGGTCCCAGCTCAGTGTCCCCCCCGGCATGAATTCAGTGGTAACGCTAGCAGTGACGCACACACGTCTTCATAGTCCAAGCTGTTCTCCATGCTAACGTCCCCATTCCCGCTGCCCCCAGAATACAAGGTTCAACCCAACATGGACAGCTACACCATCTCAGGCCTGAAGCAGGGCCGCAACCACATGGCCTGGATCTGTGCAGAAACGGAAGCTGGCCCGGGACCCCGGAGTATCATCAACTTCTTCATCCCAGCCTCCACTGGTACTTTTCACAAAAGCCCACTTACAGGCTCCTGTTGGAAGCAGGAACGTAGCTGAATAAAGACTGTGAATCAGCAGGGAGTCTATGGGAAGCCCCCGGGTGGTCTGAGACTCTCCAGGGAGGGACCCAGCTACAGGACGTCTCATACATGCATATAACAGTGACCTGGATGCAGTAGCTGAATGTGGTGGAACAGTCAAAAAGCTTCTGCACCATTGGATTTTGTTGGCACAAGGATTGGTGCTGATTAACCCCTTATTGTGACATAGGTAGCCCCCTGGGGTTCCATCTTCTAGGACAGTGGTTCCCAAAGTAGGGGTCGCGACCCTCTGGGGGGTCGTGAGACATTGAGGGGGGGTCGCGAGATGA
>JAABNY020000045.1:10446132-10460903 GCA_015164015.2 Brevimyrus niger | reverse complement strand
CTTCTTGGTGAGACGGGTACTGTAGATGGTCTGGAGGGAGGGGAGAGGGACACCAATGATCCTCTCAGCTGCTCTCAATATGCGTTGGAGGGTTAGCAAGCCAATTTCCCTTTGTCTCAGGGGGTGCCAGTGGGGAAGGGGCCACAGGGGCTTCCATTGGCATTGACAGTGATGATCATTTTTAGGATGAGTTTGGTTACACATCACTCTGTGTGAATGAGGGGGTTACACGCAGCTCCCGTGCACAGATCTCTGGACATAGCACTAATTGGCATCTCCTTTTTCCTTCACTTTCAGATGTTTTTAAAGTGGTCTTAATTACGGTGTCCCTTGCTGGAGTGCTGTGTCTGTTCGGGTGTTGGGGGTAAGGAGCATTCTCCGTGTATGTGCCACGATTTCTGCTCAGCATTTTCATGGCTTATTTCCTCATACCACCGCATCGCTTTGCTGATATATACAGTCTATGGAGTCTTGAAGGTTTGTCCACCTTTTACAGTAAACTAACAATGGGAGAAATTAGGCCTTGATAGGCATAGTGCTCTATCAATAAATGCTTACCATTGACCCAGTGAAACCCAATGAAGTGTTCAATTACCAGTGAGTTATACCCCTAGCAGTAGACAAGAGCCCATTACTATGTGTTTGGAAGCCTTGTTCCTTACCTTTTGAAGGGTATTAATGTGGGACTACTGTGGATCAAAACTATTTTAGGACGTACCATCTCTGTGAGCTGGAACTGCTTGCACAGGTGTCCAATCAAAGGAGTGAATTTCATATAAGCTATAGGGTGAGATGGCTGTATTTAAGAAAACACTTTCTGCTTTTAAGTGTTGCTTGTTATTCTGTCCACAGGCATCGGAGCGCATCCTGCTCTTGGTTCAATGACAAAATACCTGACCCAAACAACAGTCGCCTGTTCAAATCTGACCAGGTACTGACCTAACCATGTCATTTTAAGTATTGTGATTCTAATCTATTCTGTTCTATTCTAGAGAAAACTGTGCAAATAAGGGCTTCAGACATTTGCTCACAGGTCCACAAGTATATTTTATCCTCCACATTCTGTTGAGATATTAGAATTTTTAGTCTCTAGATGGTCAGTTTCTCTGGGATTTTGGGTAGGGTAATTGTTGGACAGTTACAATCTAGAGGGATCATCATTTGTAAACATCATGGGAATGAGCTGCTGAACCACACCAGGCCATCAGACTCTATCTCCACCTTCAAGAAACACCTCAACACCCATCTGTTTCAGAAATACTTTTACTCGCCTAATACCACATTATGTTCTTAAAATGATGTTTCTCTTTGTGTGTTCATCACTCAGAATATAGGCATTTGGGAAAGTTTCTGTTTCCCTGAGTCCATCCAGAACGTGTCCTGTCTGGAAGCGATTGAAACGGAAGACTTTAAAGGCAAGGACTTTCCAGGGGAGGAGGACACGCCCAGTGTGCACCTAGAGAATGAAGTGGAGGAGGAGCAGATTTCAGAGGATGCCGAAGACACACCTATGGCCCATTCTGCCGTGAGGAACGTGGCTGGAGACCCAGGCAGCGGAGTGAACAGCTACAGCAAGATGAATGACAGAGAGGGCACAGAAGAAGATGGTGCGAGTCTGGAGGAGACATTCTTCCCAGACTACGAGAAGCACTTCATGCCCTGCCCATGAGATGTATTGTCTTAAGCCCACTACTGGTACCTGGGACGAGGATGGCGAAAGGCTACAGCACAAAACAACAGAACACTGACACAGTGCCTATAACTTAATCTTTTCTGTTTGTTTTGCTGCTTGTTTGCTTTATTCAGTAAATATGTCGCATTTTTTATGAGTTGTATGTGTTATTAAGAGAGTATTACATAAATGTTGCACACAACTTTGCCAAATATCTGTTAGCGCATAGTAATATATGGCAAATGTGCACTCGCACATTAACTTCATACGGGTTTCACACCTATACTGATGCAGCTAGAGGTTTTCCAATTTGGTGCAATGACCGAGCCACTCAAACAGCAAACTGAAAGCTTTACTTTGTGATAAGCTGACTTGAAACGTAAGCACTAGGCCTCAGTACTTGGATGTCTTCACACTGGTATTATGTGTCACATTTGTAAATGACACCTGGCCAAGACTGTATAATCGGCCCCAAAGTATCTAAAAGCTGTTGTGAACTTTAAAGAAAAACACACTCTATGTCTGTTTATTGCATCTTTCCAATGAGCTATATCCATATGATGAATGATTACTATATCATTATGAAGGCATGTGTACAATTATTTATTTTAACCTTGTGGCAGATATTCAGTAGGCAACACGTGTTGCTTCACCCTCCACAGTGGGGACTCTGTGTTGACATTCTGTCCTACAATCTAGAAAAATGTCCTGGGGTGAACTGATGACTCTCCCTCCCTGTAGGTACACATTCTCTCTCTCTCACTCTCTCTCTCTCACACACACACAGACTGCCCCATGCCTTGTGACATATACTTCCTGGTTAGTTCCAGGATCAGGGAGACCCTATACTTCATAAAAAGCCTGAGAATTTGATGTCCTTCAGCTTGCAGATGGATGAACGATGTTTAATTTCGGTTTTGTCGATAAAAAGAAATCGTTCCACAATTTGACATATCTAAGACAAATTATATATATATATATTTATTTAAATGTGATTATATGAAAATGTATAGGCCTATGTTATTGCAACAAAGACAGTGCCGCTCTGCTCGTACCTTCCCACGTGACGCCCAAGAGACCGCGTTAACGCGCTCGCAGTTTCTCCTCTAGTAACCCGTATGATTCTTCTGATTGGTTAGAGTTAGACGTGGACGGAAGCCGAAAGGAGGCACGATGGACGGTTGAGCCGGCGTGCTTTAGCCCGGTTCTCCATTCCGAAAGCTGCTCGCCGCCGAATTGTATGAGAAAGGGCTAGAGAGTGATCGAGGCGACCACAACCCCGGCGAAAACAGGGAAATCCAGTGCATTTCCTCATTATTTTTTGCCGATCGTCATCGATATATTAGCTATTACGGAGACGCGGCGTTGAAGGATTGTACAGTTGACTTACCCGTAAGATTTTCAGGTAATCTGTGTGCTTATTTCACGACCATCTTCTGTATTAGCTTGCTAGCTTAGCCGTTTATAACTAGCTAACAGGGAACTCCGCTAACTCTCGCATGGTGAATAACTATGTTGGTAATTAACTACCTGCCGCAGCTGGGGTGGATATGATGCGAAAGAGAGAAAATCAGATGCAAGATGCTGTAAAATCTTTCAAATGCGTAACTGATGTTGAGGGTTATTGGCGGTTCTGGTATTTGTAATTAATTAGCATTGCCCCGCGTTTTAAACATCCTGGGTGCATGGCGGACAGCGTGATTGATTTTAAATCGGACTTTGGTAACAGTCGGTAAATCAGTACAGTTTTGACGGAACACGGCGGAAAACGCGGTCATTTTGGCCTTGCTTGGCACCGAAGCCAGGAGCTGCCGTGAGTCGCTAACCTCTGGCTGATGCGCATTGTGTGCGATTGGAGCGGATTGCAACTCCATGCAGCGGCTAACCGTGATCCACATACCGATTCCGCTAAGTTAGTCGCATCCCATCGCCGTGCTTTTTTACGACAAATGCGTTTAACGAGAAGGAGAGTATGCCTATTTACAGGTGGAGTGAGGCTTTCTGAGCGGTGTCTATCAGAAGCCGAGCGGGTGGCGTGGGGGTTGGGGGCAGGATTAGGGCGGCTAAGCCGGTTATGGGGAGATCCACATCTGTGCATTTGAGTCATCCTGCCTCGTTTCCCCCTTATGCCGGACTCCCCCACGCTCGCTTGGATCGGGAATCTGCGGGAGTGAATCCGCCTTTACTGCCCATCTCTGTGTTGAAGACAGCCCCGCGTGTCGGGCCTTAAGCCCACATTATATCCTCGGCCATGTGGGTTTGCAGTTAGCCGGCTGTGTTTATATTTAGCCATTTCGTTTGCCCTTTGTGAGCGCACAGTATATCGGTGCAGGCAACCCTCTGTTTGTAAAAATGTTATTCCGACGTCTCTGTAAAGTTTGCGCAGTTGTCTAGGTAACCGGCTGCATTGAATGTCCGCGCGACGCATTTCTGCGCTCGCGCCAGCCGTGCCGCGCCTGTACGTATTGTCGTCCGTCTCACCCGAGCAATCATCTAAACGAAAACACTCAAGTTGCATGCTTTCTGCTGGGCGCCTTGGGTCAAACGAGACAGTCTCGAGTTGCATGTATGCACAGCTACTCGATACGTGCTAGACCCTCGTAGTAATTAACGCCTCACGTGCTTCCTGTGTGCGCGTCTGCTCCCCAGCCGTACAGGATGGAATGGCAGCCAGACGAGCAAGGACTGCAGCAGGTTCTCCAGCTTCTCAAGGACTCGCAGTCCCCCAATACCGCCACGCAGAGAGCTGTGCAACAAGTATCCTTTCCTGCAATCCTCCACATCTCCATTTCCCCCCTCCTCCAGAATTATTATGCAGCAGACGACTCAGAGTTTACAGCTTCTTTGGAACTGTTTTGGTGAAAAATGTTGTATTATGGTATGCTTTGGTCTGGTGCTTATCAGTTATTTTCCCACTGTTGTCTTCCATACCGAGGTGAAGGAAGCGAAGCATTCCTCCATTACTCACAGAAGACATTTAAAATTGAATACCCTTATGTGTAACCATGACATTTGTGGTATTTTAGTCAAGCTGTGTGTGAGATTTTATCTTAAACACCCCTGCATGGTGAATTCTTTGTCTGGAGTGTTGTGTATGTGTATAAAGTATGTTTATCTATATAATTTGTTTCTCACCTGTTGCATTCTGCTTAACATTG
This sequence comes from Brevimyrus niger, assembly GCA_015164015.2. Classification (NCBI taxonomy): domain Eukaryota; kingdom Metazoa; phylum Chordata; class Actinopteri; order Osteoglossiformes; family Mormyridae; genus Brevimyrus; species Brevimyrus niger. Next base: position 10,456,073 of record JAABNY020000045.1, on the reverse strand, counting down.
GCACCAGAAACTGGAACAGCTAAATCAGTATCCTGACTTCAACAACTATCTCATCTTTGTCCTCACCAGGCTGAAAACTGAAGGTGGGTTTGCTATGCATTGGCTCAATTGTGTTTGACAACCGAATCAAAACCCATGTACTTTTTTTGCTTTAGGGGGGGTGGTCAGTAAACGATGCCTCTTGAGGCTCCAGGAGATGAACTTTTGTTCATACAATTCAGACTCTGAATTTGTGCTTGGGTCTCGTTGCCTTAGGTCCTGATAAAACTGCATTTAACAACTTTGTTTAATTTAGTTTTAAAGAAGCCATTTAATCCAATAAATATTAGGTAGCACCGTCAATGCAATGGTGGATCCATGCTGTTAGTCCGGGGTAGACTTTAAGCAACTTTGAGCTAGATATTGCCACGATACAGTGTACAGCTGTATAACTGGGTAAAAGTGCTGCTTTCTTCCGAACAATATGTTGAAAAGAAGGCCTGTGCTGTAGCTGTGTTAGGATTTATTTTGATTTCCAAGATGAAATTTTTATGAGTGCCTCTGCGTTAGTATGATGTTAAATTCCCGATTGCAGGTGTCTTCTGTTCTTGCGCCTTTATATTCCTTTATATCTGCTTGCACTGCACTGATTGGTTCATATGCGTTTCCTGCATGGTGTGTGCCCCCTGCTCATTGGCTAGATGAACCCACTCGCTCCCTCAGCGGCTTGATCTTGAAGAATAACGTTAAGGCCCACTACCAGAACTTCCCTCAAGCCGTGGCCGACTTCATCAAGCAAGAGTGTGTGAACAACATCGGTGATCCTTCCCCTCTCATCCGCGCCACAATCGGTAGGCCCCTCTGCGGCGTTGCGGCTGGCGTCATGCCATCTCCTAAAGCTATAAATCCATTCGATTTAGTGCTGGGATGAGGGGAGCAGGCGGGTGACACAGTCATTACTGTTCTAGGGGTTAATCGAGCTGATGAGGGCTGTTCTTGTGGTTGTGGTACCTCCTTGGGCATCACACCAGCTAACACATGGACTCATTCCAGCAGACATTAGTTTTGATGATGCTTTGGTTAAATCCGAACTTGTTTTCTTCTGATGGACTTTTTTGTTTGGCTGTTGACATGCGATTTTATTGTGGGATACTGTACCACCCTTCCTCACTGCTAACAGTCCTGCTCTTTCTCCCGCTGCCTCTGCTCCCCCCCCCCCTCCCCCGCAGGCATCCTGATCACTACCATTGCCTCCAAAGGAGAACTGCAGATGTGGCCTGAGCTTCTCCCTCAGCTCTGTGAACTGCTCAATTCTGAGGACTACAACACTTGTGAGGTTGGCACCCCCCTCTATCGCTCGCCCTTCCCCGTGAGCTTGGCACGGCCCTCTTTGTGCCCCCAATGCTCTCTCCCCCAGTGGCGCTCCTGATCTCTTGCCTCTGTTAGTTTGCACACTTCAGTTATCCTATGGTCCTGTCTGACAGAAGACCGTGTTGCATCATCTGCCACCCATTTTGTAGTCTCCAACGTAGTTTGATCTTTTCCCTCACCGTCTAAGCTTTTTATACATGCCACTCTGGATGTGATGGACAACTCTGTCTTGAGCAACTGTGATAGCTAATGTATTCATACTGTCTGATCCAGAGTGATAACCTGGCACCCATCCTGTTATGGTGTTTCTTTTTTCTTTTTGTTTTTTTCCTTGGCTTGACTACTTCCCGTTGTCTTTAGGGCTCCTTCGGTGCCCTGCAGAAGATCTGTGAGGACTCGTCTGAGCTCCTCGACAGCGATGCCCTCAACCGGCCCCTCAACATCATGATCCCCAAGTTCCTGCAGTTCTTCAAACACTGCAGCCCTAAGATCCGGTGGGTTGTTGGTCGCAGCTTATGCCCGAACCCGTTTCCTCTTTACTTTGCCATCTCGCCGGTTCTGCTTATTGCCTCCCTCGCCCGTTAGATCTCACGCCATCGCCTGTGTGAACCAGTTCATCATTGGTCGAGCACAAGCCCTGATGGACAACATTGACACCTTCATTGAGGTGAGTGCATGCCGCCTTGCTCGTTGGCTGAGCACTATCCAGACTATGGCCTTACTTCAGTGCCTCATCTGCTGGCAAATCCGGTCTCCCCTAGAGTCTGTTCGCGCTGGCCGGGGATGAGGACCCCGAGGTGAGGAAGAACGTCTGCCGCGCCTTGGTCATGCTACTGGAGGTCCGAATCGACCGGCTCATCCCCCAGATGCACAGCATCATTCAGGTGAGGCCCAGAGTCTCCTGACCGCCTCCTCTGCCTTGCCGATTTAAGCCGTCACCGTCCTTGCGGATCAAAATGGCCCCACCTCAAAAGTGATCTCCACCCCTTGCCCCTGCAGTACATGCTACAGAGGACACAGGACCCAGACGAGAACGTCGCCTTGGAGGCTTGCGAGTTCTGGTTAACCTTGGCAGAGCAGCCCATCTGCAAGGAGGTTCTGGCTGGACACCTGGTTCAGTGAGTTTCTGGCTGTTAGTGCCGCACACAGACGGCAGTGTTAAATCCCAGCATGCTCTTTGGCTGCTGAATGACGCTGCTTGGGTTTGTGAGACCTCATGGACTTTTTTTTTATATTCCACAGGCTGATTCCTATCTTGGTAAATGGCATGAAGTACTCGGAGATCGACATCATCCTGCTAAAGGTTGGTTATTTGGTCCTTAATACTTCGCAAGGCCTCCCCTAATTCTCCCTGACACATCGGGCATGACGATTACTTGCTTCTTGACATTACTGTGATGCGTTGTATTCATACTGTCTGACCCGTGACCTAAGATGGCGGGACGCCCCACCTGGCCGCTTCTTGGCACTCTGACGTTCCCGTCATCTGTTCCCTCCCTACCGCAGGGCGACGTGGAGGAGGATGAGGCCGTCCCGGACAGCGACCAGGACATCAAGCCGCGCTTCCACAAGTCACGCACCGTCACCCTACAGCACGAGGGAGGCGGCGGGGAGGAGGGCGAGGATATCGAGGAAGAGGAAGACGACGATGATGACACGCTCTCCGACTGGAACCTGCGTGAGTTCTGAGCCCCCGAAGCCACCTTATCGATGACCTTGATACATATGGGACCATCTGGTCCTAGTAGACGTAGAACATTTAGGTTCAGCAATAAGGTCCACAATTGCCTTGGGGGAGCCTGGTACAGTGGACGTGATGACCTGTTTTGTCTTGAGTGTCAGTGATGTTTTTGTATTCATACTGTCTGATCCACTGTAGTACTGCCCCCTAATGTTAAGAGTTATGGTTTTTGAGGGGCAGGGTGCTCTCTGCCTCTGACAGTGTGCTGATGGATTTGAAATGGGGGGGGGTGTGTGGTCCCGCAGGAAAGTGCTCAGCGGCTGCCCTGGACGTTTTGGCCAACGTGTTCCGCGACGACCTGCTGCCTCACCTCCTCCCCCTGCTGAAAGAGCTGCTCTTCCACCACGACTGGGTCGTCAAGGAGTCCGGCATCCTTGTCCTGGGAGCCATCGCAGAAGGTATGTCTCCATGGCCCTTCTGAGAGCCAGCCTTGTTCATTGGAGCACGGCTGGATGCCGTGAGCGTGTTTGGAGGTGTTCGCTGCGTGTGTCTCTTTGAGAGAGAAGTGAACGGTTATAAGCTGGTAAGTAGCTCCTGTGGTAGGATCGCTGGGCATATGTGTTGCAAGCATTTAATTTGAGAAGCTGATCTCATTCAGGATGACCGATGACGTGGCTAATTGTACATGCTCATCTTTACCTACTCTAAGCTCTCTAGCTTGTCCTATGGCTTCTCCTGGGAGCTTCCTGGTGGGGTTTGCTTTGCAACCAGCCAGGCATCTTCATAGGTGCCCACGTTGCCTCAGCTGAATTTCCCGATTAGAAGGAGCCGCCGGCTCTATTTCAAGGTCCCTCTGGGTATCTGAGCGTCCTGCCCAGTCGCGCAGAGGAAGCTCGGTGGCCTCGAGCAGTGAGCTCGTGTCTCTGCCACTCGCACCCTTGTTCAGTCATAGCTCATGACCCGTGAGAGTGGTGAGGATCGGGATGTGGATCCTGGGCCGGTGAACCACGAGTCTCGTCTTACAACCTGGCTCCTGTTTTCCTGGTCGGAAGTAGCGTGACTGCTCCTGCAAATCACGGCGATGTCGACTGTAGACCTCCATACCAGATGCCCTTCCAGTCATGAATCCTGTCCATGAGAACCACACTTGTAGGCCGACACCCACTGTGACTGGCCTTTGTGCCAGGGATGCCGACACGGCAGCCATGGTTCCCCATAGTCCTGCCACACCTCCCATGGTTCATGCTTTATCTCAGTCCCAAAATATGTGTAGAAAGTCTGTATATTTTCATGAAGGTAGAAGAGCTGCTTTATGCTCCGACTGTTCCTTCGCCCACCATCCATGCAACTTTTGTGCTCCATCAAACCCTAACGGCATCCAGTGTTTTTCAGAATCTCTGGATGGAGGTTCTAGTTAAACCCTCAGACTTTGCACCTCAGAGGCCTTCAGCTGTGAGCCTCCTGTCCGCTGGGTTCTCGGCCTGCTTCGCGGGGGGAAGGGGTGCGAGTTCCTCTTACTTTTGAATATCCCCGGAAGTGACCGCCACTTCCATACAAGCCCCTGGGCTGTGCTTGGGTCACTGTCCTCAGAGGGGGAACTGGCAAAGTACCCCTGGATGACCTCAGCTCCCCGTTGCGATCTGGTGATGGTTTTGTTGCCATGTTGCTTCGTGCAAAGGGTTAGGTGGCAGTATTCCCTTATGACTGACCTAGTTTCAGCGTAATAGGATGAAGACTAATTGGATTTGTTGTGAGGGTGTAACATTTTGTGTACCTCTGTGTGGACCATGTTTCCTGTTGTATGGCCCACACTCTTTGGAGAGTCTGATTTGTGGTGTGTGTGTTCTATATTAAAATGTGAGGTGTGTGAGCACATGCTCATAAACAAGCACGTTTTTTGAGTTTTTAATGAAAAGATTCTAAATTTTGTAAACTGAAGACCTTTCTCGTCTTCCCTGAGTGTAAACATTAGGGTGCCCATTTGCCCATGAGAGGAGCACTAACATGGGCTTGCCTGTAGGGTCACCCCACACCCGGCTCTTGTCCACTCAGTCTGTGTGCAGGACATGGGGCCCTTGTCTCTAGGGTCACTCCACACTCTGCTCCTCTTTGCCAGGCTGCGTGCAGGGCATGGTGCCCTTCCTGCCCGAGCTCATCCCACATCTCATCCAGTGCCTGTGTGATAAGAAGGCCCTGGTACGCTCCATCGCTTGCTGGACCCTCAGCCGCTACGCCCACTGGGTGGTCAGCCAGCCGCCTGACTCCTACCTCAAGCCGCTCATGACGGAGCTGCTCAAGAGGATCCTGGACGGGAACAAGAGGGTGCAGGAGGCGGCCTGCAGGTCGGCCAGTCTCTGTCGGCCAGTCTCTGTCGGCCAGTCTCTGTCGGCCAGTCTCTGTCGGCCAGTCTCTGTCGGCCAGTCTCTGTCGGCGTTTGTGGGTGTGTATTATGGTTTATCTTTTATGAGCAGGGAAACCAAAGCACAACCAGAGAACAATGAAGGAATCTGACTTTACCCCCCCCCCCCCAGTTCACCACCAGGGATAAAGTCAGATTCCTTCATTGTTCTCTGGTTGCTCTTTGGTTTCTTTGCTCTTAAAAGATGAGCCATAATGCCCCCCCCACCCCCCTTGCCAACTCACTGAGCCCAGCTATAGACGGCCGCCCCTTTCCCCAGGCTGTACGAAGTGTGTGTGTGATGATACGGGGGGGACACATTAACATTGTCCCTCACTTTAACCTCCCCCCAGTGCATTCGCCACCCTGGAGGAAGAGGCCTGCATGGAACTGGTCCCATACCTCAGCTTCATCCTGGACACACTGGTCTTTGCATTTGGGAAATACCAGCACAAGAACCTGCTGATCCTGTACGACGCCATCGGCACGCTGGCCGACTCCGTGGGCCACCACCTGAACCAGCCCGTGAGTCCCGTCCCCGGGCCCCCGAATCAGCCCTGAATTGTGACCTACGCCTGTCTTCATGCTTATCTCACTTCTCGGTGTCATTTGACCTGCGGTTTAACCCATTTATCCTACGTGGATATCTCAAATAGACCTATTAAAATACAGGAAGCCGCCCTGGTGGTTTCCTTCAGGTAAACTGATTCTCCAGTGTGGTCTGTGGCCCCTCCCTCCCCCCACAGGAGTACATCCAGAAGCTGATGCCTCCCCTCATTCAGAAGTGGAATGAACTGAAGGATGAGGACAAAGACTTGTTCCCTCTCCTGGAGGTTGGTCCTGCCTCCTCTCTGGGGGGGGGCTCTCTGAGGGTGCTTTGCAGCTATCGTGCCTCGGCACCATCTGTTCACGTCTGTCTTGTCCCGCCCCCAGTGTCTGTCTTCAGTGGCCACAGCCCTGCAGAGCGGCTTCTTGCCTTACTGCGAACCGGTGTACCAGCGCTGTGTCACCCTGGTCCAGAAGACACTCGCTCAGGCCATGGTGAGACCAAAAGCACTTGCCCTCTTTGTTCTCCATTTTGTTACTCTAAGTGCCCGTTTGCTGGTATCACTTTGAGAAACCACCGATCAAGCTGCAGGTATAAAGCTCCGTCCTCTCACTTGCCCCCCCCCCCCCCCTTCCCCCGCAGATGTATCATCAGCACCCTGACCAGTATGAGGCCCCTGACAAGGACTTCATGATCGTGGCCCTTGACCTGCTGAGCGGCCTGGCTGAGGGCCTGGGGGGGCATGTGGAGCAGCTGGTTGCCCGTAGCAACATCATGACGCTCCTCTTCCAGTGTATGCAGGTGCGACCCATTGCCGAGGCCAGCCGGCCTCCACTGCTCCCAAACCCTGTGTGTGTGTGTGTGTTTGTTCAGCACACATGTCTGCTCCCCGCAGGACACCATGCCGGAGGTCCGCCAGAGTTCCTTCGCCCTCCTGGGGGACCTGACCAAAGCCTGCTTCCCTCATGTCAAACCTTGCATCGGTGAGCTCTGCCGTGAGAGTCCGTCAGCTGGGTTGGCTTTACCTGGTGTGTGTGTGTGTGTGTGATGCCCCGTGCCTGTGTTTCACGCCCTCTTCTTTCTGTCTGGCCAGCGGAATTCATGCCCATCCTGGGCACCAACCTGAATCCCGAGTTCATCTCCGTGTGCAACAACGCGACCTGGGCCATCGGGGAGATCTCCATGCAGATGGGTGAGTGAGTTCTGCGGAGGGCGGGACGTCACGTGGGTGCGCCGGGGCTGGGCCCGCTCTCCGGCCCTCAAACGCGCTCCCTAAGGGAACGGCGTGTGGATCCGCAGACCGGGCCTCAGGCCGGAGTGGGTGGGGTGTGTCTCGACGGGATCAGGCATGGTGGTAAAGGAATCTGCTAAAAGAATAACAAAGTGAAATGCTGCACATGCTGTAACGGTGCATGTTGAAGGGTTTCTGCTGTGACGCATTGGCGCGGAGGTTCTGTGTGAGGCATGGTAGATGTTTCTGGAAGAGCTCGGTGGTCTGCAGTGCTGGGAAGGCCTCACTGCATGTGTGCGGCGCATGTTAGAGGAGCAGTCAGTGTAGTGACCTTGCGGTATCTCAACAGGGACCAGCTCCGGGAAAGCTCAAGGACGTCCAGGTGAGCTAGGGAGGGAGGTTGGCTGCACAGTTATCAGGCCGTTGACATTTTTTGTTTTTGTTTTTTGACGTTCAAATGTTTCTCCTGCGTTCCTACATTCATTCGGCGACTCTCGCATTCTTTGCGCGCTGCGGCCGTCGGCACGCCGGCTGATCTTTTGGGGGTACCTGTGGTTTGACCCAGGCCCTCTGGTGTCCGCAGGAGCGGAGATGCAACCTTACATCGGACTCGTCCTCAGCAATCTCGTGGAGATCATCAACCGGCCCAACACACCCAAGACCCTTCTGGAGAACACAGGTACTGATGGCCGCCCAGAGCCTGCTCCGCTCAAACGTCACCCGAAGGTCTGTTCGGATCGCTTAGGGACTCGGGGGTTTATGGCGTCGGCACACCCTTGATGACTTCCTGAACAAGACATTCGAAATCCGAATGTACATTTGTGGATGATTTAGGCTCTGAGGCTGTGGATGTAATTTATGGTTGTGATTTTAATCGCCCGTCAAACCGATGCAGCTCTGACTGTTGCTCTGTCTCCGCCCCCTTGCACAGCCATCACGATTGGACGGCTCGGCTACGTGTGTCCCCAGGAGGTGGCGCCCATGTTGCAGCAGTTCATCAGGCCGTGGTGCGTCCCTAGCTTCTGTTCTGGGCCCTGATACACAGGGTTCTGTCAGTGTGTAAAGTTTGTTTTTTGTCTCTCCTTTTTTCCCCCCCCTCCTTTCCACCCCCTTTGGTGAAGACGACCATGAACTAGAGGCGATTTTATGATGAAGGGTAGAAACCCCATAAGGCAAGGGCTGGAATCCCAGAGCTGGGGAGAGAAGCTCTATTGTATTAGTTCTTGTCCTTAGGGTTGCAGGTTCATAACCATAGCTTGCTACATAGGATATTTGTAGGTGTCTGCCTAAGACTAGATCAGCTGACTTTATGTCCAACTAAAACTATTGGGACCTGAAGCAGGGAGAATACCTCAGGTATGACGAGGGTTGGATGGAACCTAGTAGTTTTACTTGGTTCAGGGAGACGGCCAGTCCAATTGTAAAGGAGGTGGGTCCAAGCATCAACCAATCATATATTTTTCCTGCCTCTAGTCATTTAGGCCCACCTCCTCCACAATCTGGTTGGTTCAGATAGACAACCAATTATTTTTCGTTCTGCCCTCAGTATTTTTTCTATAAGTAAAACTCCCATGAGCTTGGATGGAACTTGGAAGCATGCCTAAACATAGTAAACACTTGAGTATTGGGCTTTGGTGTTATGAAGGCTTGTTCGTCTCACTTTGGGTTGGAGTTGGGAATGACCAGTCCTATTCCTCACGCTCTCAGGTGCACGTCACTGCGGAACATCCGTGATAATGAGGAGAAGGACTCCGCCTTCCGGGGAATCTGCGTGATGATCGGCGTTAACCCCGGAGGAGTAGTGCAGGTGAGCCACACCCTGGTGCCGTGGTCACCTCCACGCCTGTGGCGCTGGCCTGCCTTTGGTCTGGCGAGTAAGGACAAAGGCAGCTAGGGAGGGGTGGCCCCCGGGCTTTTCCGTGACACTGTCATTCAGACTGGGATGGTTTAAGGAGGTGCTGATGGGATCCAAGAAATGGAAAATATGATGCTAGAGAGGTAAGTAAGGAACATGAGGTAATACAGTGCATTGCTGCACCCAGCGCATGAAAAACCACCTGAGGGATGTGAACCTGAGTGCAGCCGTGTGGCAGGTGATGCCTCACAATAGTGGTGCCTAGTTTAATGTCGAAGTCTAAGAGAAACAGACTGATCTGCATGCAAGGACATGAACAGACAAGGATGTGTATGAATGGGTTTGGTTGTCCTTAAATGCACATTTATTACTGTGCGGGGTTTTAGTGCTGGAGGATGCAGGTAAATGCTGCCGTTTGGAGGTGAAGGTCTGTCACCGGATAGCTGCTCATGGGAGATGCTCATTGATTGGTGGTTTTTGCCTCCCCCAGGACTTCATATTCTTCTGTGACGCCGTGGCCTCCTGGGTGCATCCAAAGGACGACTTGAGGGAGATGTTTTACAAGGTGGGCTGGGGTGATCGTGGCGCCCTCAAACTGGTAGGGGGGGCCCGACTCGCCGGGGTGTCCGTATACGGCACTGAGGCCTCGCCTTCACCCTTTCAGATCCTCCATGGCTTCAAGGACCAGGTGGGCGATGAGAACTGGCAGCAGTTTTCCGAGCAGTTTCCCCCTCTGCTGAAGGAGCGGCTGTCCACCTGCTACGGCGTGTAGGCCCTCCCTCTTGGCACGGGACACCGGTGTCAGGTACGCCTGTGTGGGGGCGGGGGCCTGTGTGGGTTGTGTGTGGGGGCGGGGGAGTGCGTGGGGTGGGGGTGGGG
>JAABNY020000045.1:10408205-10422352 GCA_015164015.2 Brevimyrus niger | reverse complement strand
AGACCTTTGTCTCCAATGCTGCCAGACTGACCGGAGAGAAGAAAGACAGCTGTCACTCTTAAACAAAACTGTACTTCCATCTTTGACCGTTTGTTTTGTGGAATGTATCTTGTGCTATTCCATGACCACCTCCTCCTTCTCATCCCACCTTCCTGCTCTTTCATCTCGTCTCTTCCTGTTCCTCTTCCCCTAGTCCATGTTTTCTTACAAACTTTCCTTATCTGGCTTCACTAAATTACCTTTGATTGTGTGTGTGTCCCATGATGGCCTGGCTTCCCGTCTGAGGTGTCCCCCATACTACCCTGCGATGTGCTGGCATCCTGACCAGGGAGTCCCCTCGTCCTACCCTGTGTTGGACAAGCATCCCACCCAGGGTGGCCCCTGCCTCGTGCCCTGTGATGCACTGACATCCCACCCAGGGTGTCACCTTCCTTGTCTCTTCTGCTTCCTGGGATATGTTCAAGGTTCTCCACGACACTATACTGCAAGGTTGAGAACTGGATTTATGTAAAACTTTTCAGTATTTGTTTAACCTTCAGTAGTCTATGCGGTCAAATTGCAACTGGGAATTTGTGATTAGTTTGTTAAATGCTGCCATCTTGTGGAAAAACGTAAAAGCAATTAAGTTAAAGTAATACTGCGTAAAACACTGCTACTGGTAACTCACTGACGAGAAAGAAGACGTTTTCCCACCGCAGTTAAGTTTGCATTATCCAACCACTACATGACTATGTACACCATTTTATATGTAACTCCGGGAAATGTTTTGTTTTAAAATGTCTATTAAAATTAAGTAAAGATGTTTTGGAGGAGTTCGTGACTGACAAGTTAAAAACTATTTCAAAAAAATGAAAGAGACTTGTACTAAAAATCTTCAAGCAAAAGTACAATGATCGCTGACGGTTATTTTGGCCGCGCGGGCAGGAACACGTCCAACAAGCTCACGTGGTTTTCCCGTTCCCTCCATCTCTGAGGAAAAAGTGCGCGTTCAAAGCAAGAAGTGAGCGGAAAGACCTTCGGGGGAGGCAAAAAATAGAGATTATAAGGGTACTTGGTAACATATCGTTTGAAAATAAATACCTTGCTTCTGTGGGTGGATTTCACCCGCCGGACTTGCTCTGGTAATGTAAGACTGGAGCTTCCGTTTCTGCGTCTCGAATGAACTCTGCTCCGTATGGCAAGACGCCGTACGGTCGTTTAATCACCTGTAGGGAGCGTCCTAGTAGTAAAACTATAACATGTATCTAAATTAACAAACGCATGCTTATTCCAATAGCCCACCATTTATATAGCGCTCACTTTTTGGGGAGCTAAAAACACATGAAATTCCCAGGATTTCGCTTTGTTTCATGCTGACATTTGTTTTCCACCGTCAGAATACTTGATGTGAGCATATTTGCATTTCTTTGGCGCATCTCTGTGCATCATGCTCCTGGGAAGTAAAATCACTCTATCGTGTCCCATCATCGTTTTATCTGGAATTAGTTAGATTCATTCGAGGGCTTCATTCTGACTATGTAGAGTTTGCATATTCCCCTGTGTTTATATGGGATATTTCTTTAAATTGTTCATAGCGGTTACCCATGCAGTTACAGATTGGTGTCCCATCTAGGCTGTTACCCGGCCTGTATTTTCTGGGATATTCTTCTGGTTCACGACAAACATTGTAGCTAAACCTGTGCGTCTCGGTTTAAGAAAAAAAAAATTTTTTTCATGTGGTTTGTGGGAAGTTTGATTCACAGATTGCAGTGAATGAATAGCACCATTACTATACAGTGGAACCTCGGATTACGAGTAACATGGTTAACGAGTGTTCCGCAAGACGAGCAAAGATTTTTTTTTTATAAATTTTGACTTGGAAACCGAGCAAGATCTTGTAATACGAGTATTACGTATACACTTTGTTTGTCGAGCGTCGCGTGATCACAACTGAGCCGATGATTCTTCTCTCTCTGTTTCGCTGCGGGATTGTGGGTAATTGTCTCCCATGCTCGGTCTCGGTCGGTGTGCCTCACTCGTATAGTCGAAATTTAGTAGAAAAGCACCACCCGAATCGTATCAGTGCCAGCGAAGAATCTGTTTCCACGAAATCACAAAGGAAACAAACGCAGTTGTCATTGGATAGGTTTTTTGTTAAAGTCACACAAAAAGAAAAAGACTCCAGTGAGCCAACAGATTGCAGTGATTCCGTTATTTAAAGTGAAAATCAACAAACTGTCTACAAAATAACCCTCCTCTTCTCCTCTCTCTCATCTCCCTCACACCATCCACAATTCTTTTCAAAGGTAGAGTGTATGTTAACTTGTTTTACATATATTTTACTTTATATTTTGTATTGATCATTTTATATGAATATTTTATGGTTGTGGAACGAATCATCCGAGTTTCCATTATTTCTTATGGGAAAATTTGCTTTGATATACGAGTGCTTTGGATTACAAGCACGTTTCCGGAACGAATTATGCTCGCAAATCAAGGTACCACTGTAGTCGGATTAAATGAAATGCTTGATAACTTCTCAATTGAGCGATGTTAATCTGGTCTATTGAAGGCACAGTCCAGGCAAGGTAGGCATGGGTTACTGCCATTCCTGCTCCCATTGGTGCCCTTGTTATGAATCCCAATGCATGGGTAATGGGATTGAGCAAATCTGCATTGTGGGGGGATCTGCCCTGAGTATTGCACTCAACTCTGTAGTTAAGCATGCCTACCTTGTACTTTTCTACATACTAATCAGATCTCACTTACCATACTGTATACACTGGCAATATTTGATCTGTGTTCCTCTTCTTTATAGTCCACCATGTTCATTATTCACTCAGGCTGTATGAGGGATATACACATAAAAGCAAGTTTTCCTACTTTCCTATCATCAGCTCATTATTTGTACTAATGATTTGAGGAAGACATTAAAACCTCAAAAATATAGCTGTAAACTTTGAAACACAATTGAACAGTAAAGAGTTTCCATTCTATTCAAAGGAGGGTTTGGGTTAAGTGGCACATAGTGTTTTGTGTCTGATATTTCTAATAACAAGTGGGTTTGGTAGAGCTATGAAAAAAGATCTTACAATCCTATAACACAGGTGTAGGCAACCCAGATCCTGGAGTACTAGTATGCAGCAGATTTTTTCCTTATGAGTTACTATCTGCCTGAGATTAGGTATGGTTAATCAGAGACCATAGAAGAAAAGAGGTAAGGAGTGCATGCTTGGATGTAGGAGGACAAGCTTGCAGGGCTGCACGTAGGTGTCGTACCCACCATGGGCCTTGCTCAAGGGCGCAGTGGAGTAGAATCACTCCTGGCATTCATGGGACCTTCCAATTGCCAGCTCAGATCCCTAGCCTCAGAGCCACCACTCTGCCCCTATTAGAGGCATGGTAGGATATAAAAACTGTATACAGGCACTCCTGGGTTAGGGTTGCCTACCCATGCTGTAAGCTGATCTCTGATCAGCTGGTCCAGACAGTTTCAATATCTGTGGTTTGCAGACTCGCCTGTCTGACCAGGAAGTGCTTTTTGTTTTTGTGGCTGACAAACAGTGACCATGATTTGACTGTATATGGCCCTGGTTATCTACATAACCATATATTATTAATTTAATTAGATCAACAAATCTAGCACACAAAGGGAATTTCACAAAGCACTATTCTACTGTTTCATACCTCCTCATCTTGTCTATCAATGATATCAAGACTGGTTGCCAATATTATTTCTGATAAATAGCCAAACTTATTTTGAAAAAGGGGTACTTAATTTCTTGGGCAGAAGTATACTTGACTCCTGAACTGGTTTATACCTATTGTAGCCTTTAAGCATAAAAATGTAATGTGTGTAACTCATTGAAACTAAACAGGTGGTAGCTCAGTAAAATTAAACGAATGATGAATTCAGTTACAGTGATGTGCAGGGGGAACATTAGAGAATCGGGGGTCTGTTACAAGTTAACGGTCCATTTAGGGAAGTCATCCTCTAGAATTCCCTTGCAGATAGGAGGTGGTGGTTGTCCTCTAATACCCACATGCATGGAACCACACATGCATGGTAGGTATTCCTTTTCAAGGCTTTAAGCTCAGCAATGGAAGACTGTCTCACCCACATAGTTGGGGCAATCAACACTTGTGAGCCATGTCTTGTGGCCAACGATGAGGAAACTATGGTTTCCACTGGCCTGTGTGGTGCTGATCACCCCCTGTTGGTTTATGGCAGCTTCTTAAAATGTCATTGTGTTATAATAAGTAGATTCCCATGGAGAAATGAATGTCAAACCCTTAGCACTGTTTAAATGGTATATATTAAAACATCAACACATCTTTCTCCATATCAGTGTTGGAAAAAATTTAAGATGGTTGAAACAGGCCACAGTCCGGTATAGAAGGACAGCAAAATCATACAGGCCTATGACCTGACCAGGATAAGCGGTTCGAAGATGGGTGGATGGATGAAAGCACACAAGTAATGAATATCCTTAAAAACATAAAAAGCCAGATCTTGGGTTTTTCTGAGGGTTTTGCTTAATTATTAACTGAAAACGTGGCCATAGTGCTTCCTTACCCATGATGAGATCAGTAGGTACACAATAATGTATATCTGCGGTCCCAAAGCCCGTAATCTGTCGCCTCTCTGTCATTCCTTCCCAAATGTCAAACTCATGGTGTCTGGATAGCGTCTGCTGACCGGAAGAATTGTCACACAGGCATGGGACAATGCACACTTTGTGCGGAACTGGCTGAGGAGGAGAGGGAGTGAAACGGCAGGAATCTGAGGGCAGGAGAAAAGCATGTATTGTATTGCACTGTGAGGGAAAGTTGTGGAAATGCAAAGGTGTGCAGATAAACCTGGAATGAGAGGTGCAGTGACACAGCTGTAAAGCCCGTCTCACAGACAGCAGATATTAAAGGTAAATCGATAGTCTTTCTTTAAAGAAGGAGAAGAAGCTCCTATAAAGCCGTACTGTGTAAAAGGGAGGCACCCAGGCCATAAAGTCTACCCCTCCTTATCTCTCCCCCTGCTTACCTGTTACGTTTCTGTGCTAATCTCTCTTGCCATCAGCCACATAGGCTTGCAGGTCTAATTGAGGGTCTGCACTGAGCAATGCATCAGCCCCTGACCCTTACATTTTCAAAAACAGGAAGTAGTTCTCTGCTGATAGAGATTGTTCTTGGAGGTGGGTTATTTCTGAGACCGTGGAAATATTCAGACGGCTGGCCACTTCCTCGTGACCACTAACTGTTCGTCTGAGATAAAGCCCTTCTGAAGCACCACCTTTCTGGAGTTAAAAGTGTGACAGGCCACTTCCCCTGTTCCATTGGGGTTTTGCAACATATTTACCCTGTTGAAATAACTATTACATGATTCAGATAATCAGCTCATAAAACTTTGTGCTAATTATGCATAGAATATTTTTTTGAATTTAGATTACCATATACATCTTATTCTAAAGCATTGAAATATGTTTCATGCATACTGAAGGAGTTATTTTTATTCTATTTATGTATTATTAATAGTAATAATAACAACAACAACAACAATAATAATAATTATTATTATAATAGAAAAAGTGTTGGAATCTGAATGATGCTGCATTTTTTTGCACATGTTTTTGTTTGTGGTCATGGTTACATTTTCTGGGTGATGTCAGTCAAAAACTCTTTCTTTACACAACAAAATGGGGAGGCAAAGGTCGTGGTGTAGGGCTGCTGTAATCTGGGAAATGAAAGGGTGAGAGAGTGACGCACATGACATGTGTCAGTTCGAAACTCGGGTTCCTGAGTTCTCTAAATGAGGGCCAAAGACACTTGCTGCATTTTGTAAAATATACATTTTATTGCAAAAAGAAATGAAAAAGAACCATAGCATGACATGGGAAATTTGCTGAAGAGATTGCCTGCTGTTCTCATAAAGCATATTTGGTACATGAAAGGTATTTCAGTAAAAAAGAAAATGCACTGGACAATGGTAGTGTAATGCGAACGATGGCTGCCGCGTCATCACAGCAGAATGTGCTATATAAACTTTGTAAAGCTGCTTATAAACACCAGCTGCTAAAAGTGTTAAACATATATAATAAGCTTTTGATTTCTGGTAAAATGTCTGAAATATAATAGGGAGACTATATGAAGGGACCTGCTTTCTAGGGAGAACCAGCTAGCTCTTTTCTGGCCGTGCTTTCCTCTTGATATTAGCTTATTGTCGCATCTGTTTGTGCAGCATGGATCCCTCTGAGGACTGGGGGCATTGGCTCAGTAGGTGGAATACCTGTAATGTCCCCAGCGCCCCCTAGTGGCGCGGGGCTCCTGTTCCTGCTGAACTGAGCCAGCTCCGGTGAGACGCTGATTATCAGCGCAGCAGGCACGGGAGACGAGCCCACGAGGGACCGGAAGGCTGCTGCCAAGGGCTTTGCGGGAGCTGGGAGACCCTGCAGGTGCTGGCTAGCTGAAAACCCCATCACACAATTGGGGTGGTCAGACCCAAGTACAATGCAGTGCGCTTTATACACTGTCTGTGTACACACAAATGCTACCAGGGATGGATGTTTATTGTCCATGGAAATGTTTTCCCTGTGGAGGACTACGATTGCGTGAGAGAGGTGGATAATGCAGTCTTTAGAGTTTTGAGAATGACTGAGTAAAGGATTCGCATGAGAATAAAGGTACAGGCTGCAGGACAGAGGGAGAGGTGGCCTATGGTCGAAGGTAAAAAACCAGACAGCCATATTTCCTCTGGCCAGTGCTAGGGTGGCATAGTAGAGCAGTATAGAGTTAAGCCCGCCTTCTGGATACAGCTGGGCAGGCAAAGGCCCTAATGCAGCAGAACTTAACCACTGTGAACATGGATGGAGAGCACAGTGTTCACATGTGCGCTAAGTCCTGATGCAGATGAGGCTGGCGGTGCTCCTTTCCTCTATTCGGACGGCCAATGAGCTTCGCACACCTGCCCGCTGCTCACTTCATGTCAGCCATTGGAAATCCCTGGCAATGTGATTCAGTCCCTAATCCCAAAATCACTCTGCCAGGAATTCCCCTGGCCAGCAGTACGGATGCTGGAGGGGTGGGGGGCGGGTTCCAGGATCAAGTTGCTTTTTTGTGCCATGACTTGGGTGGTCGGGGGAAGGGGGGCGCCAGAGAATGGCAACAGCGGCAACTTCTAAAGGTGTCGGTCCAGGCGTGCTCATAATTAATAATAACAAACCAGAACAAACACATACTGGTTAAATGGAAGGGGACCCGAACTCGAGTCGTTTGACCATCTTTAATCCGTCTGTTTCTTTTTCTTCCCAGGCCGTGGTCAGTCAGTATCCTCCTCTTCCTTTTATTTCCCGCTCAGGCTGCCTGGTAGCCCCCTACAGCCTCATGAAGTTAGCATTTCAGTTACAGAAGCCTAGGAGTGGCCAAGCAGGCCGCCCCCCCCCCCTGAGCCCAGTAGCGCCAGCCACTGCCGATACCTTTGAACTGCACCTTCACCTACAGGTATGGGTCCAGCAGGTGGGCATCACTAGCCGCTCAGCTTCTCGCCTCCTTGTGCTCGCTCCTGCTTTCCTGTTTGCAGCATGTCACTCACCCACGCAGGTAACAGCCAAAAACTGCACCCCCTCATGGTCTGGAGAATGACGTGCAAGTTGGGATGCACGTCTGGTTGGTTAAAAGTGCTGTGACTGTATGCCTATAATCTTGTGGGCACGATAATAAAAATGTGGAATTGTTATGAAATATGTTAGGAATATAACGGTTCCTACTCATGCTTACATGGTATAGTAAGCAACAAGCTACCAAATATCAATACACATACGTATGTATGCTTGAACGTTTTTCAAATAAATGACATCTTACGTTTGGGGAAATTCCAGACCTCAGCTAACTTCCTCCACAGGCCAGGGTCCCTTTTTCAGAAGCTGTGAATGGAGGAGCTCTCACTCATGGTAAGCTTTGTATGAGACCGGCGGAGTTTATGTCGACTTGTGAGTGGGGTTCACTGCTTAGAATTGTTCTGCAGGCTTGTTAGATTTGGATCCCCAGATTGTGAGCTGAGACTCGACATGTTGGCTGGTTGTTCATTGGTTGGCTGCCATAGTGACATTTTTGGGTTTTGGGGAATCCATTGAGACATGGGAGGAATTAGCAGCTCGCTATGGCCCTGCTGCCTGCCTGCTTTCTTTTCTCCGCCTGGTATTGTTCACTGCTGGGCAGAATGTGGCTACTGCCTCTCCTGGTTTCTTCATGCTTCCAATTCTCCCTCCCCTCTAAACATGCCCCTGATCGCCCATGCCCATGAAGTCATTCAAAACTTTGCCCATTTTGCCGGAAATGTTTATGCTGTCTGGGTGTGTCTCTCTATGCTGCCTGAATGTATCTCACCTGCCCTAAGGACTATGCTGTCTGAGTGTGTCTCTCCTATTGAAGGGGCTTTGCTAACTGAGTGTGTCTCTTGTCATAGGGGCAATGTTGTCTGAGTGTGTCTCTTCTGCTGTAGGGGCTGCCTGACTGTGTCTCACTTGTCATAGTGGTTATGCTGTCTGAGGGTGTCTCTCTATGGTGTCTGAGTGTGTCTCACTTGATACAGGGGCTATGCTATTTGAATGTGTCTCGCCTGCCATAGGAGCTATGCAGCCTAAGTCTGTCTCTCTGGTCGTAAGGGCTATGTTGCCTGAATTGTTTCACCTGCCATAGGAGCTATGCTCCCGGAGTGTGCCTCTCCTGTCATAGGGGCTACGCTGTCTGAATGTGTCTCTCCTGTCGTAGGGGCTATGCTCCCTGAGTGTGCCTCTGCTGTTGCAGGGGCTATGCTGTCTGAATGATTCTTACCTGCCTTAGGGGCTATGCTGCCTGAGTGTGCCTCTCCTGTTGTAGGGGCTATGCTGCGTGAGTGTCTCTCTTCTGTCGTAGGGGCTATGCTATCTGAATGTGTCTCACCTGCCATAGGAGCTTTGCTACCTGAGTGTGTCTTTGTGGAGTGTGTGTTGCCTGAATTGTCTCACCTGCCTTAGGGGTGATGCTGCCTGAGTGTGTCTCTCCTGTCATAGGGGTTATGCTGAGTGAACTGTCTCACCTGCCATAGGGGCTATGCTACCTGGGTGTGTCTCTAATCGTAGGGGCTACGCTGTGAATGTGTCTTTCCTGTCGTAGTGGCTATGCTGTCTGAATGTGTCTTACCTGCCTTAGCAGCTATGCTGTCTGAGTGTGTCTCTCCTTTTTCAGGGGCTATGCTGCCTGAATTTTCTCACCTGCCATAGGGACTATGCTGCCTAAGTGTGTCTCTCCTGTTGCAGGGGCTATATTGTCTGAGTGTGTCTCTCCTGTCATAGGACCTATGTTGTCTCAGTGTGTCTCATCTGCTGTATGAGCTATGCTGCCTGAGTGTGTCTCTCCTGTCACAGGGGCTATGCTATCTAAATGCGTCTCAAAATTAAGTGAACTAGAAGCTGCCTTAGGCCTGTTGGCTCCCTTTCTGAAAGGCAGGTCAATGGGGTGAAGAAACAAGCTTCAGGTTGGAGCTAACAACTCGGTCTTCCACCCACTGGCCCTCCACCGTCCTACATTTGATTCCTGAATATATAGAATTCCTCCTGATACCCACACACACATCACAGGATGGAACAATGGGTCCTAATGAGCACAGGGACACAGGAAAGCCTTCTGATGGCCACAGGTTGGATAACATCGCTCTAGCACTGTGGATTTTAGGGCGCTGGTCACGGCAGAGCTTACGCACCCTGTGGGGCACCGTGCCGAGACACGCCCCTTGCAAAGTGGCACAGGCTGTGAGCCACGCTTATGCTCACATGACGCTCCTGAGTCATTGGGTGTACGTCTGGGCGCAGTGCCTCAGAGCTGCACTGGGAAAGACCCTCACTTTGCCATCCCAAAGAGTCCTGCATCTTCCTCTGGCCAGCGTTGAAGTGCTACATATTCAGTGTATTGCTGCATTCAGATTTGTATTTATATACATTTTACTTTGATTTGGTGTTTCACTAATTTAATAATTGGTACAGAAATATGCATAGAAGTTTAAAGGCTTCTATCCTTTTTTCCTTCCTGTCCTATTTTTCATGTGTTTTGGCATGTGGTCTATAAAGAAAGCTTTAGAAAGGATTTGGAATTTGTCATAATTAAAAGCCATTTAGGAATTTACCCTGCACAGATATTTTTGCCATAACTAAACTATTAATAAACACAAAGACTTTTGAACTGTTGTGGGCTTATGGAAACATGTAAAAATGCAAAAAAGGCCTAACACTGTGGCATTTCTATGTGACTCATCACTCGCAGATAGAGCGATGTGTTGTCTTTGATATTATCCACTAGTTATCGGCTTTGAATGAGAAAGTGCCGGCTGCTGGTTGCCTTTCCTCTTTTATGTTGTAGTGTAGTTAGTTAAGAGAGGTTTGGCTACACGTTACAGAGTTGATAATGCCACCTGAATCACTGAATGACACGGTAAAGACACAGAGTGATCCTGTGCTGCCCCGAGCTTCTCCATGTGCACCTCCCTACCCACGTACCACAACCTGAACATGTGTGTCTGTGTTCTGAGGGCAGTGAAAGCTGGAAGGAACTGGACTCAGTACCCAGACCGCGCTCTGAAAACCATCCCTATGCATGCACCGTAGCCATGACCCGCAGCCAAACCCCAATAGCAAGCCTATACTTAAAAATGTCAGGAAGCTGGCTCAGCTCAGAGACCCACCCCTCACCCCAGACAGACCATCCAGCTCCAGTTCTGCAGCTGCCCACCAACCCCTGGACCACGTCTAGACTCGATCCAAGGTATTGCTGTGCACAAAATTAAATTATCGTAGCAGTGTACGCACACACACAGAAAACATACAAGAGCTGGTACTGGTCACAAACCCAAGGCCAGTTGGTGAGCCTTTGTGTCGAGACCACTGAGTAAGGGTAGTGGGTACCTGCTCAGCGGAGGTCACTATGGAGAAGGTTCTGACTTGAGAGCTATGAGAAGCGGCACTTACTAATTCCCTTTGTATTCGTTTTGTTTCCCTATAACTGCTGAATTTCAAAGCCAGACACATGTTGCCACTTTATGCCCAGACTGTGGAACCTTGTCCAGCAGTACTAGTCATAGTTACATTTAGCACACACGTGAGTAAAGCTAATCTATTGTTTTACATCAAAAAAAAGAACACATCATGAAAGCAGCAGCATACTCTGACAGCGTTTGCACACTGTGTAAGAGGAAGGCAGCCAGAATTGAAATACACATACACGAGGCATACACGTATTTTAGTATTTTAAACTCTCATGAAAGTACAGACGTTCTGACGTGTAAAATCAAAACAACAGAAAACCACTGTAATCTCCAAGTTTTTTTCTAGAAAAGCTACTCACTGGAGACGTTCAGCGATGTTAAGGCTGCGCACGTTTTCATGCTGTACATACCCACAGTCGGCTAGCTCATAGATTCCACGGCCACAACCCTGCTGGGCTTCTCTGAGCTTCTTCCATCCAGACGGCAGGCAAGTGCGCACCGGAGAGCCAGACGGGGCGAGAGTGAGCTCCCGGCCAGAGGAGGGAATTCCTTTTTGTCGGCGTCAGAGCCCACATCCTCCCCTCATTGGGACGGCGAGTCACAGGAAGGGGCAGGGAGGCCACAGAGCCACACAGCTGGGAGTAGAAGGGCAGGGCTCCATTTTTTTTTTCTTCTTTTTTTTGTAGAGAGACAAAGTCTAACTGTTTGCAGAGCTCCAGTCTGACCTCCCCTCCGGCTCCTTATCATGCACGGGGGCCTCGGGCTCTCCTGCAACTCCCCCCTTAATTCAACCTTTACTTTTTTTGCACCTATTCTATTAATATTATTGTTTATACTTTGAATATAATAGGATAGGTGGTTTTCTGTGTGTTCTGTGAGTCAGGTTTAATTATACGTTTTTACGTACATGAGGGAAGAAAAACATAGTACTTAATGTCATGGTACTTGATTAACAAGATATTCTGCTGTCTTGACTTGTTTGATGTCAGTATTCATTTAAGCTGTAAGTTTGATCTGACTGGCAGTTGTTATCTACAGTATGTTTAATTCTGACTATATGTATCCTAAACTAGGTGTGTTTCATGTTGAGCCATCATCTTGCTGGGCATGCTTGCAAACCAATGAATGGATGCGCTATTAGGTGTTTTACGACCCTGCACCCCAACCCCCCACCTCTCCTGCTCTCCATGACCTCCTCCCATCCGGCCACGAGCCTCGAGGCTTGTGAGAAAAAGAGCCCGCTCTGTGGGCCACACCCCTCCGAAGCACAGTGAGCGCGTCACACATTCCTCACACACACGCACACCGCACACATCTCTCGTCTCCTGGCAACAGGCTGACATGCACACACAGGCTCTGGGAGGCGTAGTCGTGTGAGCGCATGCATGTGGGTCATTCAGCCTCCTAAAAGATGCACTTTGGGGCAAATGTACACACCTCGGTGTGTCTGGGTCACCTGGGGTGATACTCTTAAGTTTATTGCATTTTGATGGAGAACTTTTATTTTATGTCTTACTGAAGATCAAGCAGGAAGCCATTTATACTCACAGTGATGCATATTTACTGGCTTGTACTAATGATGGTGTTCAAATATAATTTTATATAATTTAATAAGGAATCAAGCATTATATGTCTACAATGCCCTGTAAGAGACCCAAATTGTGTGTCTGGCTTGGTGCTGGAGGTAGTATTGTTCGTTTGTGTCTGTGATTTAATACTGATGACTGTTCATTTTACAGGAGTGCGTAAATGTGTCCCTGCTGTGTCACACCATTGCCCCTGCCCGGTGTGTCTGCTGTGTAGTAACCTTACTGGATGTGCAGTTGTATGTGCATGGCCTTCAGGGGTCAGGTCACTCTCTGAGGCCTACGGTACGATGGCCGGGGCCGGTGTCAGTGCACTCGCCTCATAGACAGTGACTCACACATCTATAACCATCTATGATCTCAGCTCCAGAGCTTGCAAAAACCCCTCGGGTTGTCATGGCAACATAGAAGTAATTATTCATGTGTATGAAACAGGAAACATTGAGCTGAAGGTCCACCCCCTCCCCGGAACAGCACTTCCTGTGATGAAAATATTGGATTATAGGTATATCATCACCTCCTTATTTTGGGCTTTTTCAGACTAGTCTGAGTCTCTCTCAGTCCTGGCCATGTGAGCTCAGCTTCCTGTCTCCGCAGAGCATGGTCCAGAGCAGTCTGTACTTAATCAAGAGGCCCAGATTGGGTCCAGTCCCATTTAGTGGTAATGGTTTTGTCCTTATTTTCACTCTCTCTCCTTCTCCTTCTCCCTGGTATTTATAAGCTGGCAGTCGCCATGGAGACAAGACACACAAACAGTACAGCAGACAGGAAGTGTGATCAGAACCACAAATGGCGTCAGCGCGGCTCCCGCTCTCATGCACTCGCTCTCCCCCTCCAGCATGAACGCTCGTCTCTGCACCACAAGCGTGTGGCTACTGCTGTCTTTCCTAGTGCCGCTTCGCAAACTTTTGTCTTAAATTGTGATTTTACCTCTTTAACTTTTATAAAGTTAATCCTTTATAAAATACTACTTCTGGGAGGTATAATGTCTTTCTGTTTTATGTGTTTAAACCACAGCAGTTTTATTTCTGCTTTTTAATGGCAGAAAATGCGTCCGGCAGGGTCTGTTGTGTTTTATGACATGGGGTTGAGAGCGGCACGCACTGAGGGCATTGTTAACCTCCAGTATGCGTGCTGTGAGCCAGAGTGCATGTGTGTGCGTGCGCATGTGTGCGCATGTGCCTTTATTGCAGTGTGTTACATCAGATTCTTTCCCAGCAGTTACTACTGTACATGCTGTTTTTTTTTTCTTTTCTTTTTTTTTCTTTTTTTAAGTGGAGGCTAAATATACTTCTCTGGAAAAACCCCTCCACAGCAGACCTCCCTTTTTCCCCACTGCCTCCTCCCTCTAAATATATCCACTCTGCTCCCTCCATTGGTGTGCGCACCTCTTTCCTCCTCTCGCTGAAAGTGTTTCCTCCCCTCCTAAAAATCTGTCATCAGTTTCGGGCATTTGGAGGGGGTAAAAGCCAGTCATAGAGCCCACCCCCCCCCCCCCCCCCCACCCCCCGCCGCACCCCCCCCCCCCCACCCCCCCCCCCCCTCCGCCCCCCCCCCCCCCCCCCCCCCCGCTCCTT
>JAABNY020000045.1:10383943-10396290 GCA_015164015.2 Brevimyrus niger | reverse complement strand
GCGGCACCCTCTAGAAAACGGTGGGAGCTGACAGAGCCATTCCTCACACTTGACAAACAGGAGGGGCCCGGCTCCACGGTGCCCACACCTCGCTGGGGCAGCACTCAAAGTGTGTTGATAAAGGAGGAGAAGCGATTACATCATAAGCGGTCAGTGGGGGCTACATGCCGGCGGGAAACTCTGCGGTCCTTCTTGTCACCTTAAAATGCTCCAACATCTTCTGCCTTCCTCAGAGGCCCAGCACAAACGTAACGCTCCTTGTTTTTGATAGACCCTGACATCCCCATTGCGGGAGGTGTGGAGTGCTATGGTCTCAATGCCTGGGAGGCTCTGACTGCACCCTTTCCCCATAGGTGGCAGCACAGAGGCCCTGGGCGATACCACAATGCTTACAAGACGCTAAACTGCTGTGTTTTGCCCCAAGAATCTCTCAAGGACTTTTGATGAATACAAGTTTGAAGGCTTGGGGAAAGTCTTTCCATGCCATTTCTCTCCACAGTTGGGTAAAATAACAGCACAGATTTCTGTGAATAAACCAAACGAATGTTAAGGGATTCCCAGGAAACACCTGGCAGCTGACAGCACGATTTTAATGTCACATCAACCCAAGACTGAGTATCAATGTTTCCTTCCATCCGCCACCTAACCTTACCACTGACAGGCTTCTCTTGCTGTTTCTTTTAAGCCTTCAGGCAGATGTTGCACTCCGCACAAGTCATCACTGGGCTCCAGGCCTCCCTCCGGTTGGCCACCCACAGGGGGCGGGGTGGGAGTAAACAGCGGTGCCGGTGAGCTTTACATAACAGCAGCTGAAATACAACCGACCTGTATAGGGCAACACACGCTGTCCCTTCCCTGAGAAACCTGAGCTATGAGGATCTGTGGAGACAATAGCGATGAGGGAAAGGGAGAGATTGAGTCACGGCACCCGTTTGAGGTGATGAGCTTTTACCTATAGGTCATGTGTTTTGTACATTACCCTTGGTACCGTAATGCTGCACTGCTATGACATGGTGAGGCTCTGTCCTGCACAGGATGTTTCCTAGGCTTTGACCGCACATTCACAAGACAGACGCAAAGCAAAAGCAATCCTGACCAGAGCATTCAAGTCCAGGGGAAGTCAAACTAGTAAGCCCTCCACAATCAAAATAATAATGGAAGACAGTTTAACTTATGAAAGCGCCAACTGATGTGCCCGCGGGTTCTTGAAATGACGCAGTCCGGTCCGCGATCATCAAAATGCGGGGAACTGTAGGCTACAGTTGGACCCCGAGAACGACATGTTAGTCAGTGTAGGAAGAAGCCCACATCTGAACCTCCGGATTTCCCGTATTAGTACAAGGGAGGCAGATGCTTGTTTTCCCACACGTTCTCCAGAGCAGAATATCCCCCCCCCCACAGCCCAGAGGAAGGGGCCGGCATTCCTCCACCCCAGCCCCAAGCATCCCTGGGGCAAAGAGGGCTGGGGCCTCACATCTGGAAAGAGGGCAGCTGGCCAAGGAGATGAAACTAGAGAGCAGGAGATACTGGATATGGTGAAAATACACACTATAGAAGCAAGACAAGGGCCCTCTTTCTAACACTAGATGTTGCTCCAAAGGAAAAAAAGATGTTTTTGGAAATGGGCAGGAGACAGCGCCTGTCAGAAGATCTCCAACCGGGGTAATGAAACAAACGGGCGATTTCCCACAACTCCCAAGGCTTAAATGTCTCAAAATGCTTTGGATCTGTTTTCCGGTTATTTTCCGCACAGATCCTTCTCATTAATTGTCCGATTTTTATATGTTAACCGTGGCCCCCAGAGGGCGACTGTCTTTCCCATTCCTGAAATCCCTTAGTCTGAGACTCTCCACACGGGGCTCTGCTCACCCTGTGTCCCCATGAACATGCCGACACACTGGCAGCCAGTTAGTAAGCCATCGTATTCCAAATGCATGTTTTCCCTGTCACTGTTAACAGGCCGCCCCTCCTCATCTTCAGTGTAGGAATGAACACGTGACCCCCCCCTGTGGGTGCGATTACTATCACATGTGGGATTTTGCCCAGCTTCCATTCGCCCAGTCATTACCATGAAGAGCTAACTCTAGGAAGGAGCTTGTTAGCGGGACGGGGGCACCCCCCCCCCCCGGCATGAAACCCTGACACTGAATTCCTGAAGCGTGACACCGGCCCAGAGCTGGAGTCCTGCCTGTAAGCAGCACAACGCTCTGGATTCCATGTGAGGTATCTTCTCCCGGAGAGAATGGGGTAAAGTGATACCCCAGGAACCGCCACGATGACCTGCTATGCGGAATCACGGCACTAATAAATGCATCTTGCAAATTCTTGCGTCTTACAGGTATTTTTCAAACATGCGCAGCACGCGATGGATGACGAACGTGAATCGTTTCATATTAGCGTCTGGATCGCGCGTCATGCACAGGTGCCCTGTGGAATCTCAGGCGTGCAGCATGTGGCTGCAAACTCTGGAGTGATTTGGGGTGAGATGCGGCTTTGGGCTTGGACACCACCCACAACACACAACGGTGATTAAGTCATCTGCTCTTTTAACACTCTGGAAGCAGTCAGTGGCCATGACCTGGGACCAGGTCCAATGTGGACTTACTAGAGGGTTGCCACCCTTGTCCTTTTGCCCCAGGTAAAGCACGGTACAGAGATGTTTTGGGAAAGGGAGGGTTTCAACTCTCCATCTATCCATGAAGAAATGGCTCAATTTATTTGATAGGATACTGGAAACACTGAGGACTAAGGGATCATGGATTCATCCTTCATCCAACCACTTATCTTGCTCGGGGGTTGTCGAGAGCTTATAACCTATCCCATACTGATACAGCGTGCTGAAGTTCCCGTTCTCCAGTGCGCATTGGAAAGCCGACTATTAGAAATGCCCCTTGGATTTGCTTCCTCATTCAGTAACCCTAGAAAGCTAAGAGTAAACGCTACTGTACATTACACTACTAGTGTACAGGGACAGTGTAAAAGCATCCAGGAAGCGTCTCGGTGCGCACTGCTGTAAACAACCAGAGTCTCTCACTGGATCCTTTGTGCAGGAAAGTGCAAAACATGCACCAGGCGCAGTGCAAATCCTTTGAAATATCCAGATGGTCCATCTGAAATGACAGGTCTCCATAGGAGGTTTCGTAATGGCTGTACTGGCCCAAATGTGTGCTAAAGGAATTGCCAGTAATAGGGGAACAGAAGGGAGCCTTGTGAGAGCTGGGTAGGCTAAAGATGGTCGGTTAAACAGGAAAGGACCAGAGCGGAGAGGTGTCACATATCGCTGAGCGCCGCCTGCATCACACAGGCTTATTAGAACAATGTGTTCCCAGCGATGGCGAGCAGCGGCTGGGGCCCCAGCGTCCTGCGCTGTCCGTTTCCGCAGTGGCAGCCTGGAAAGCCTGGAGGTAACCTCAGCAGCCTTGGAAACCTAGTGCCTGAATCGAGGCCTCGCAGTCTCCATCAAACTCCCAACATCAGCACACCTTTTTCTGTACTTCAGCTTGGGACTTGGTAAAACCTGGGCTCTGCTTACTGAGGTTCTGAACCTGGTCTTTGGATCAGTAACAGCCCACGCTAATTGCATTTCTAACTGTGGTCTCCTGCAGTCTGAAAAGTTCAGTGAGCAACCTGAAGGAAGCCTGACCACAATGAAGGTCCCTTAGCCTTGGGCTCAGCTTCTCAAGCAGAGGAGCAGAAACCAGGCTAGGAGCGGGGCAGCCTGCTCCTGCACCCCATTGCTCCTGCATCCCACTGCTCCTGCATCCCACTGCTCCTGCAGATGGTCCTGTTGGGAGCATTTACCCCTAAGCTGAGCTGCCGCTGCCCAGGCTCCTCCTTGTGCCCCCTGCTCCTGCATGAAGCAGCAGGGCCCAGTATGATGAGGCCTGCTGCCCTGCTAACAGCCAGAGGATTTCTTTGACTTTTCAGCGCAAAGATGAACATGCGAGTCAGTTGGCCCATCTCCTGGAGATGATCAGGATCAACTGGGGCACTAGTTGCTTTATCTATGGAAAATCTTAATGCATCTGAGCAGCACAAATATCACAGCACTCATAGTCCCTTTCCATGTGGCATGTTTTCGGCAGGATTGGAGAAACTAGAAGAAAAACAGCATCACCACTGCTGCTGACCATTCTGGATTGATTATGAAGAAAATGGCAGCCATGGGGCAGACTGTTCTACATAAATATTCCTCCCCCCCCCCACAGCCAGATTGAGAAAGAACAAAGTTCACAACATCCCCATCTACCCAAAAGGTGGGGGAGGGCTGTCCACTGAGGGCACTTGGGAAGTTTCTCTGTGCACATGGACAGTCCTTAAAAATACATCCCAGCATTGTCCTCCAGTCCATACGATTATGTAAATATCTCAAGGTCACTTGGCTTTAGTTTCTAAGTCTGTGTGACTGTATGAAAGACAAAAAAACGCTGAATTCTAGGTTGACGTCCCTCCTGCCCAATGCAGTTAAAAACAGCCAAACAGATGTGTTTATGGGCCGTTACTTTTTGTTTTACCCTGACCACAAGCCCCCACCCCCACATAGATCCTCATGTGATATTTCTCAATAGCTGGTAAACCGTAGGTGTTCGTGGAATGGGGCTGTACAAATCAAATTTTATCTTTTAAGAGAGTCGGCCTGGGGATAAGCGCTTTCTTCTTGGCAGAGAGGCACTCCTGCTTCTCCAAGCCACTCACTGCCCCCCCCCCCCCCAAATCCCCGTTTTCTGTTTCAGCCTCAATTTCTCAACCCTGCTTTTCAGCCCAGCAGCAGCCAGTGATCTGTTCAGGAGGCACTGGGTACATTTCCGGGGCTTAACCGGGGTGTCCTGATATGCAGGCAGCTGGAACACAGCTACTAGGCCCTTGGAGCACAGACAGCTGAACGGCACTCTTAGGTCGAGTGCTCTCTGGACAGAGCGCTGATTGGACCCGTAAGTCATCGAAGAAAACAGCCCTATATTTCCCGACCGGAGCAGTTAGCAGTATAAATGAAAACACATGTTCACCAAAAGCATGAAACGGGAGTTAGAACGGCTCAGACCACAGAATGATGGGATCGCAAACAAAAGCAGATCTCATCTTCTCAAGAGCTGTATCCTGTTTTCCGAATCAGAGTGGAATTAAGGAAAAAAAAAGAAAAACAGCACACTTTCTAGCTAGGTTTCTGATTGTGCTCCTTTTCATTTTCTTGATATAGCAGCACAGAATTTTGTGAATCCAAACACACGTCATGTGAGCTAATCCTCCATATCAGTTATTTCTGGGGTATGTTAATCAGTGAATCTACTAGACATCCCTTCTTAGAACGAACTCCAGCCTGTTCCCTATGACACACTCATCCCAGCATATGCTGCCTGAAAAGTGCCCCTGACCTTCACGTGTGAACATCCTCTGACTGCTCGCTCCGTGCACCGTAGCTGCACGTGATCGGCCCATGTTCATATCCCCACTGGTCACCGGAACAGCATTGTCCTCGGGACCATGTCCTCCATTCCCCAAAACAGAAACATTTTCCATCATACCCAGATTTGGTTGCAGGCTGCGTGATCAGATTTCAGATAGATGTCAGGATCGGGTCTGCCAGGCTGCACCCTGCATTACCTTCACGTGCCCCAGCGCCATCGAGGGACGTGACATAATCATCTGCTGTCGCCAGTCTGCGCTTTGTTTGCACACACACCAGTATCCATGTGCATGACTATTGGTTTAAATCCAATATCTAGTGGTCTAATAATATGCACCAATATGCTTATAATATGCTTAGAACCTATGGCAGGTACCTTAAGCACACTTAAAGTTTACTGGTATTATAGCTTTCTACTACCAGGGATATGAACCCATAGCCCCCAGTGCCTCTCACTGCTGCTCATAGTCTCAGTCCCCAGGATGTCTCTGGTGTCCCCGGTACCTGCCATCTTAACCAGGCAACAGACGGCACATGGGGGTTGGTGGTCCAATGGGAACTGCATCCTCCGAATGGCTGAGAGTGACCAAGGGTCTGGCACTCCCTGCGCCCAGTGACTCTCACCTTCTTGGTGCTGCGAGACAGCGAGCTCTTGGCCAGCCGGGGCTTCTCGTGGGCCAGCCTGACGACCTGCCCGGACACCGAGCCGTTCTCCTTCCGGCTAGGCGTGCGGCTGGGTGTGCGGCTGGGCGACGACGGCGCCTCACTTCCTCCCGTAGCCGTGGAGTCCCCGGTGCAGGAGAGGCGCGCGCTCCTCAGGTACTCGTCCGTCTCCCTGTCCACCACCAGCAGCCGTGTCTCGTGCTCCACGGCCTTGATCCGCTGGACCACCTGAGACCATGGGAAGAGTTGATTGGTCAGTGGGGAGCGGGGGGTGGGGTTGTGCGGTGGTGCAGCCATTTATGAAAGAAGCCGCCCTAAAGCTAAAACACAAGGCTCGCAGCTCTGTACCTGCTAAAGCTTAGGTGAGGAAGAGTAGTTACACCCCCCCCCCCCCATTTTCCCCCGACATCTTTGGGGAGATATAATGAAGGTGTGTGCAGCAATGTGATACCAGATATAGTTTGGATGTTCTGGTACATGCCAAGTAAAAGGTTGCCCAATTAGTAATAATTTACAAATGAATTAGCAAATAGTGTAGGTTAGGGTGCAAGGGGAGGTGGGAAATTTTGAGAGGAAGCTTGTCTGCTAGGAGCTTATTCACCATGACCCCACACTCCCTGCACTAGTGCTTTCAGATGGGTGCTCTGTGTAGCCGGATGTGGACGGTCGAGTCTGTCTTTCGGCTGTCAGGGTGAATAACTGCAGTGATCCTGGGGTCAGCAGGCTTAGTGGCTGTGCTGTGGGCTGATTTAGGGCGCTGGGGTGCATCCCCAGGGCGCCGCTCAGCATGCTGTCTTCTCAAGGGCACCAGCAGCTGATGCGGCTTTTAAATTCCCTGCTCTCTTTGTTTTGTTTTTACTGCAAGAAGAACTGCCTTAGCTCTGTGATGCAGTTAGTGCTCAATCTGTGCCAGCTAGGCATTAGGCCATGAAAACTACATAGGGAAGCTGCGAGGGGAGTTACATAGGGCTGTCCCAAGTGATGTGGAAGCTTTGGTTGACCTGGAAATATTAGCATTAGCCTCCTATTCAATCATCCTGACTGGCTGCCAAAACAGCAAGAGACCATGTCTGTACAGGATACTTTCTAGGTCCGAAACTGGACATATTCTGTTAATATACATTACAAGCT
Organism: Brevimyrus niger; assembly: GCA_015164015.2. NCBI lineage: Eukaryota > Metazoa > Chordata > Actinopteri > Osteoglossiformes > Mormyridae > Brevimyrus > Brevimyrus niger. The sequence goes on along the minus strand of JAABNY020000045.1, from coordinate 10,389,092 downwards.
GGTGTGTTAAAGACTCCCTGCAGATTAAATGGTAAATGGAATGCATTTATACAGCTTTTCTACTCCTACGAGCACTCAAAGCGCTTTACAATTCATGCCTCACATTCACCCATCCACGCACACATTCATACGCCGGTAAATTGATAATTGGGCAGAAGTGGCTTTATTTTTTTTTAACACAAATATATGCATAATGAAAAAGAACATTCCCATTCAAAATTAGCCCAGTCCTGTTCCTCGCAAGTTCCATAAACCCGGCACGTGCCCGCACTACATGGTGCACGTTCTATAACACTATAAGGAACGTAGTTTTTGTTCGCAATTTTGTCCCTTTTCCAGCGGCCACTATCCTCGGGATGAAAATGAATTTGCATTACTGTGAAAGCGACACCGAGGGCTCCGCGGAGGAGCAGCTGCGGGGAGATTGTGTTACTCACCTGGTGGTGCGTCTCTTTTTCCACATTTTTGCCGTTCACCTCCACCACCCGGTCCCCTGCACGCAGCCCCGAAGCCTCGGCCGGTGAGCCGGGCTCCACTCTGCGTATGTACTGTCCACTTTTCCCCTTCTCTCCATGCAGGTGAAAGCCATAGCCAGTCTCCCCCTTGTTCATCACACAGAGTCGCGGTTTCAACTCGTTTGCCATTTCTCTCTGAACTCTCGGTTCGGTTGTTATACTAAGAATAGAGCAATGCGTTTATTCAGCGACACCGGCCATACACTTCAACATGGTTCACTGCGCCAGGCATAGTATATATTCTTATTTTCTGTTCCAAAACTAAATATCCAATATAGTGTTTAAACACTTTGAATGAGCTTTCCAGTTTAAGTGTGAAATGCGCGAAAACACCACATTCGGTACAGATGCATTTTCATTTCCAAAAATTGATAGTCTTTGTAATCCGAGTTCTGAAATCTGATCGGACGAGCAACAGGTACGTTCGGCTCCAAAAGTTTCCTCGCACACTAAACCATACAAGTACCAGGCTGCTTGCTTCGACAAAGCTGTATGCTACTCCATCAGACCCAATAGACAGACTGCATGCACGGTACGTGTCTTCCTTGCACCATTAAGCGCGTAGAGCAGGCGCTGCCTCCTCACCGGCGCTTCATCCATAACTGAATAGAGCCAGGCTTCGGTTTCAGACGGGCAGGGTTTACAGCAAACGGGACGGACCGCGATCGCGGCAGCACCGCCCACAGAAAATAAGTTTGATTTTACAGACCTCCTGGCATTCAGTCTTCGCGGTTTGCTTCCCTCGATCTCTCGCACATATACTCATTCTGCACAAGATGCCTTCTGTCTGTATTTATTTTTTATTATGCACAGGCTACACGAACAATAGAGGAGATGAGGAAAAAAGATCTAAATGCACGTATTTTTGGTTATAGACTGCCATCGTAGGGGTCAGAAACATTAACTGAAACTTATAACTGAAATAATTAAGGTAACATCAATACTCCACTCGGCCACACACATAAATAAGAATACAACATAATCTGACTTGAACAGTAATTGCTTCTCCCTTTAACTTCTGCTCATCCGCATCCTACTTATACAGTTGATTGCACGAAGAGCTTCGTTTATTTTACTGCACTGACACCAAGCGGACGCTTTTCTGCAATAATGAACTAGAATAATCTAGAAGATGGATTTTGGAAGACTTGGTTGGGTCGTAGTTAGATCCAGGCTAATAGCAAAATCCAGCTGGATGTTTTCTTGCCACAAGTAGGCTATGTTATTCTCGTGCTCTGAGATTTATACATGAAAGCATATTACAGGTACTTTGCAGCTGCCAACGGTGTCAAGACTACTTTTCTTTGTTTGGTACAATGCCGAATGAATAAATACCGAGTGACCGTATATTTTCCAGCCGATGTACATAGTACACTACGCTGACGCAGAACATTTTTCAGGCAGAAATACAAGGCGCCAAAGGAACGTGCTACTGCCAGCAGACGACAGTAAACAATTAGTTAACCAAATGTCACACATGACCTATGAATGCATAGTTTGTTAAGATAGTCATTTTAATGGATTGTGCGTTTGAATCTTGCCTCCGGTCTCCGTGTGTGGAGTTTGCTGGCATCCTGTCCTAGGCGCTCTCTGATGCCTGTTTTAGGGTCCAGGAACCTTGTCCAGGATAAATGGATTGAAGACGTAAACAATTTTTCAATTGGAAAATAAATAGGGTTAAGACTAACCAACTGTGTAAAACTCATTAACACTTAAGAGTCGTTGAATTACAAAATTAAACATGCAAATATTTTATTTAAAATAACAGCGACTTAACTCAAAAGTAAGTTGTTTTCTTGTGTAATATCGGCAACATGATAATCAACTTTGCCATAAATTTAGCTTTATTTCACTTTATTAAATTGAGCAGGAAACCTATCGTATTTGTAACAAGCGGTAAATTGAGTTTTTAAATCATATTTAACCAGATGACTAATAAGAAATATGTTCGTTGCAATAGCACATTATTTTGTGCTCAACTGCAACCCCTGGCAAAAAAATATGGAATCGCTACTTTTGGAGAATGTTCAGTCAGTTGTTTTCCCATGTAGTTCAAAAAACAAATCACAGATATGACACAAAACCATTTTACCTAACAGCTGAACATTCTGGCTTTGTAAAACATACCTAAAAATAAATAAATAAATAAATAAATACATAAATAAATAAAATCACATTGTTGCAATTAACGGCACATATATTTTTCAGATCAAGTACAGGAAAAAATATGGAATCACTCAATGTTAAGGGAAAAAAATATGGAATCACCCTGTAATTTGCATTTCTGAAACAAATACCTGCACAGTTCCATTTAGGAAAATTAATCTGCAGTTAAAACAGAGTGCTTGCAGACCTTAATGAGCTGTTGTATCTGACTGATTGACAGGAAACATGGCCCCGCAAGAGAGCTGTCATTTGAAACAATGGAAAGGATTATAAAACTTCTTCAAGAAAGTAAATCAACATGGAGTGCGGCGAAAGATATTGATTGTTCCCAGTCAGCTGTGTCTAAAATTTGGAGCAAGTACAAACAAAATGGGAAGGTTGTAAAAGGGAAACATGCAGGAAGACCAAGGAAGACATCAAAACGTCAGGACAGAAAATTCAAAGCAATATGGCGTGGAAATAGAAAACGCACAACAACAAAAAAAATGGAAAACAACTGGGCACAAACAAAGTCAATGTTTGTGACCAAACTGTAAGAAATCGACTGAGGGAGATGGGATTTAGGTGCAGGAAAGACAAATGTAAACCATTATTAACACCTAAACAGGAGAAAACAAGGTTACAGTCGAATAAAGAGAAGCAGTCATGGACTGTGGATGATTGGATGAAAGTGGTATTCGGTGATGAATCCCGAATCTGCATTGGCCAAGGAGATGATGCTGGAACGTCTGTTTGGTGCCATCCCAATGAAACATATAAAGACACCGGCCAGAAGAAAGCAAGCAAATTTCTTCAGTCATTGATGATGTGGGGCTGCATGTCAGGTAAAGGACCAGGACAGATGGCAGTCATTACCTCCACAGGAAATGCACAGGTGTATGTTGAAATTTTAGACAATTTTCTCATTCCATCAATCGAAAGTAGGTTTGGTGATGACTAAATCATTTTTCAGGATGATAATGCATCTTGCCACCGAGCACAGAGTGTTAAAACTTTTCTTCAAGAAAGGAATATCAACTCAACGATTTGGCCGGGAAACAGTCTGGATCTCAATCCAACTGAAAATTTATGGTGGAAATTGAAAAAAAATGACAAGGCTCCATCCTGCAAAGCTGATCTGTCAACTGCTATACGGGAATGCTGGAACCTGATTGATGTAGAACATTGTTTTTCATTAGTGAAGTCCATGCCTCAAAAATAATTCAAGCTGTCATAAAAGACAGAGGGGATGCAGCGAAGTAATAGTTCTGATTGAGTTCTTTTTTTGTTCTTGATTCCATAATTTGTTCCTCAACATCGAGTGATTCCATATTTTTTCCTCTACTTGATCTGAAAAAAAGATGTGCCATTGTCATTTTATTTTTGGAGGTATGTTTAACATAGCTAGAATGTTCAGCTGTTGGGTAAAATGTTTTTTTGTCATATGTGTGATTTGTTTCTGGTCTACATAGTAAAACAACTGACTGAACATCCTCCAAGAGTAATGATTCCATACTTTTTGTCAGGGGTTGTAATATGGAAAGAAACCCGTCGGTATTTTGATATTTGATATAATCATTTCTTTTTTGTCCACTAGGGGGCACTAAGAAATCAGGGTTCTTTTTTTTTTTTTCTTTTCCTGTTTTATATTCATCTGAAATTTTTGGCGTCTTGGATTGCAGGATTGTAGGTTGCTAGTATCAGCTAAACAGCGATTCGCCATGACTATTTTAATGGAGTATATTGGAAGGGAGATTAACCACGTTAAGGGAAATTCTCCATTATAGGTCACAGTTTTTAAATTTTAAAATCTTTTTTTAAATCCTCAATTGAATTCGATTGACTGATTTTCTAGCAGGATGGAAACTGAGTCTCACGGGCATGTTTTTTCAGAGTATAGTTAAATTTGAATGTGACTCTTAGTTTCACAAATAGTTTCTGTTACTGGCCCTACATGCTTTTCTTCTCTGTTATTGACAGACTGCAAAAATAAAACATCAACAAACCCAGAACCAAACAAATACATTCTTCCTTCTTAGAGAGAGCTGCGTCTATTTCTTAGTTTGTTTCTTTTTTTATGCATTCTTTTTCATGAGACGACTTTCTACACTTTCCGCTTTCCACCAATTGCTAGCAGTGTGATAATGTGGACGACTTTCCACATTATCAGGATGCAGTTAGGATTGGGCTTTCAGTGTGAACGCATACTGAAACAGTTAATGTTTAAAAAGCCTGTGTCTCTCATGGGCTTATAATCCATAGTGTGGTGGCCTTTTACATGGGAAGGTGAGGCTTCTTACTCTGTGCAGTGACAGGGAGGCATGCCTTTCTAACCCTAACCCTTTTACATGGGGAGGTAGGGCTTCTTACTCTGTGCATTGAGATGGAGGCATGCCTTTCTAAACCTAAACTTTTTACATGGGAAGGTAGGGCTTCTTACTCTGTACAGTAACAGGGAGGGGCACCTTTCTAATCCTAACCTTTTTACA
>JAABNY020000045.1:10373388-10383843 GCA_015164015.2 Brevimyrus niger | reverse complement strand
TCTGTGCATTGAGATGGAGGCATGCCTTTCTAAACCTAAACTTTTTACATGGGAAGGTAGGGCTTCTTACTCTGTACTGTAACAGGGACGGGCACCTTTCTAATTCTAACCTTTTACATGGGAAGGTAGGGCTTCTTACTCTGTACAGTAACAGGGAGGGGCACCTTTCTAATCCTAACCTTTTTACATGGGAAGGTAGGGCTTTTTACTCTGTGCATTGACACGGAGGCCTGCCTTTCTAACCCTAACCCTTTTACATGGAGAGGTAGGGCTTCTAACCCTGTAGGTAGGTAGGTAGGTAGAAAACTTTATTAATTCCTCTGGAAGGTTCCTCCGGGAAGTTCAGTTTGTAGTAGCTCCATAGCACCATACAACATACAAACAACAAAGAAAAAACAACCGTACAGTAACGGGGAGGGGGGGGCCTTTCTATTCCTAAACTTTGGGAAGGTAGGGTGCAGTGACAGGGAGGCATGCCTTTCTAACCCTAACTACTTTTTTACATAGGAAAGTAAGGCTTCTTATTCTGTGCAGTTACAGTCTGGCCTGGATCAACTATATGGATCTTCGTGCGCCACGGCCTGGGGGGGGAGGGGGGGGGGGTTGGAACACCAAACAGGGCAACCTCCCATAATCCCACCCATTCCATTCACGAACATTTTTTAACAGATAAATGTGACTCTACTATATTTATTATGGTTGTATAGTATTCCCTAATTATAGCAGTCACTGAAAAGCTCATGTAATGTTTTACAAGCCACCAATCAGGTCCGTGCCTTCCTGCTGTGATGTCGCGTGTGCTGTTGCCCTGGGGCACTTAATACTTCAGATTGTGCCTTGGTTACAGGGAAGTGTGCCTTTGTTTCCTGATAAATGTAAATTACGTAGCTACAACCCGCTGTCCTTATCTCAGACATTTACATTGTACAATAGCAGTTATTACATAAACTTTCCAGGCAGAAGAATTGGGTAGCAAAGGCTTAGCTGTTGCTTTAGACCAAAGGTAACCTATAAACCTCCCACTGAAAAGAAGAATCCAGCTTTAGCGAATCACACGCCTCGGTTAGGCCATTGAGTTTGCTCACCCTGTGGTCTGTTTGCTAGCTTTATTAGACGACACCATAAATTACATTCCTGTTCCTTTTCTCCACACTCTGCTCCGTAAAGGTTCTTTTTATTCCTTTTGGCGCAGTCCTTTATAATGTCATCCAGCATTCAGAGCTTTTAATCAACTCAGATAATGGCCGCGTAATGACAGCATTCAGGTGATTGGAAACTCTGGTGACAGGACGGTGTCACATTACAGGTGAAAAGTTTGCTGCAATGGCTGGACTTGAGAATCTTTACACTGCACACACTGAAACTCAGTTAAGGCATGCAGAGACCTCATCTCAGTCAATCCGCAAAGGAACACAGAGACCACAAGACTGCATCCCAATGAATCAGCAAAGGAACATGGAGACTGTGAGACCTCATCAAAGCCAATCAGCAATGGAATGCGGAGACTTGCAAGACCTCATCCCATCCAATCAGCAAAGGAATGTAGAGACTGTGAGACCTCATCCCAGCCAATCAGCAAAGGAATGCAGAGACTGTGATATCTCATCCCAGCTAATCAGCAAAATAATGTAGAGACCACAAGACCTCATCCCAATGAATCAGCAAAGAAACATGGAGACTGCAAGATCTCATCTCAGCCAGTCAGCAATGGAATATTGGGACCACAAGATCTCATCCCAGTGAATCAGCAAAGGAACATGAAGACTACAAGACCTAATCTCAGCCAATTAGCAAAGGAACATGGAGACTGTGAGACCTCATCAAAGCCAATCAGCAATGGAATGTGGAGACTGTGATATCTCATCCCAGCTAATCAGCAAAAGAATGTGGAGACTGAAAGACTTCCTCTCCAGCAAAATAATGTAGAGACTGCGAGACCTTATCCCAGCCAATCAGCAATGGAATGTAGAGACCTGAAGACCTCATCCCAGCCAATCTGCAAAGGAATGCAGAGACTGTGATATCTCATCCCAGCTAATCAGCAAAAGAATGCAGAGACTGCAAGACCTCATCCCAGCCAATCAGTAAAGGTATGTGGAGACTGTGATATCTCATCCCAGCTAATCAGCAAAAGAATGTAGAGACTGCAAGACCTCATCCCAGCCAATCAGTAAAGGTATGTGGAGATCGCAAGACCTCATCCCAGCCAATCAGCAAAGTAATGCAGAGACTATGGTACTTCATCCCTGCCAATCAGCAGCCAGAAGCAGGCCGGTGAGGGATGCATTTATTATGCCATGGAGACAGTAAGCAGGAGGATTTTTTCTGTACGTACAGAAATGAGAATATTCCTTAACCCTCTGCTGACTTGAAGTTTGTTTTGTTCTAGAAGGTCCACTATATTGTCAGATGTTAGCTAGTTTAATCCCATTGACCATTATATTTCCTTGGCTTATTCATTTTGCCCGGTGCTTGTTATGGTAAACCCGATGTCGCTGGTGTTGGACTGAAGGCTCACAGGTCAGTGCTGAAGGAGAGTAACATTCAGCTCCGCTGTCAGAGCCGCCGTGCTGAGAAATGCAACCGCTTGCAGCCGAGAACCTGGCGCCTGAAGAAGCTGCGGCGCATATTAACTGTAACTGGGAAGGTAGTGATGTGGCTGCGTAAGCTGGCTAGCTGTCATTGACAGCATGAGCGGGGGGCTTGTGAAGACATGCATGTGCAGATTCTTGCTAACATAAACATTTCAGGTGTCACCTGTTTTCCTATTTTTTCATCAGTATCTGTATGGCGATAAACTGCACTCAGTGGCAGCCGTACATCTTCCCATGACTAAGGTCACAAGCCGGAGAAGTTCTGTAGGACCTGCTCTAGCATCTGCTGTGATCTGATGTATTTGGTTGTAACCCAAATCTACATGGTGAAACCAGCAAACTACCCTGAGAGATTAATGAGACATTTAAAGGGGAGGTTGACTTTTCCTTGACAGCCTTGCTCTGTGATGGAATTGTACTTGTTGTCCTGTTAATTTCCTTTCCTTTCTTTCTCTTTCTTACTTCGATCCTTCTGCTGAGAGCCTCTTTCCGCAGCCCAGCTCTTCCCTTTGTGTACTTGCCCAGATCCAGAGCTGGTCATGTTCCCAACCGCTGGGCCAGCTGACCCTGCCTCCGCAAAGATGGATGAAGATAGGATGTTGGACAGCAACCTCCATGGGGGTTTAATGAGAATGTTCTATTTCTTGATTGAAGCCTTCTTCCTTTGACATTTTTGGAAGTCACTGTGTTCACCATCTGATTCTTTATCCAAACCAGATGGTCATTGTTCCTCCATGAGAACTCAAACTGCTCCATGTGGAGCCAAGGCCAGTACATGGAACAAAGAAATGTGGGACTAAAAGGGTTAGAGGTATAAGGTCTGGAGAATTGGAATAACTCATGGTAACATGATTTCTCCTCAAGTTTCCCAAAGCTGATGCCAAGCCTCCCTTGATTTCCAGTATTTTCCACTGCTACCATCTGTACTAAAAGCATGTATGTACAACGTGTGGGAAAGTAAATACAAGTATGTCTTTCATTTATGACATTTCATTCCAAGTGAAATGCATAGAAGGAATATGTATGACTATCGCATGGGATTATGGAGAATGACGACAGAGACATTATGAAAAGTCTTTATTGTACAGACTGCCTGTGAGCTTGCTGGCATTGTCCGTGTCCTCTTTTCTTATCAGAAGATCTGCTGCTGCAAGTGAAGATCATGCGGGGGCAGCTCAGGTATGCATGGCTGCAGCCAAATGGAAGTCAAGGTCAGATCCCAGCAGAAGCAGGCAGAGCAGAGGGGAAAGGCCCTCAGGAAGTGTGGGGTTCTCTGTGTAGTTGGCTGAAGTTAGGACCGTTCCACTTACAGAAGCTCTTCCTTCCTTTCTCCGTATGAGGTGGTAGGGCCCCTTGTTAATCCGCAGAAATGACCGTTAGACGCCATTAGCAGTAGAAATGAGAAAAGTCAGCCTGATGTACATAAGTCCCTAGAGGCCTGATGTCACAATGGGAGAAGAGGGACACTCGAAATGCAGCCTCCCAGGACTCAAAGGGTTTTTTGGTTAAATCAAAATAGACACTAATAAAAATAAAAGGACCACAAGGGGTCAAACAGAAGGCAGGGAGGAACAACTAGGCCGGACTGGAGCATCTGACATACAGCAGGGGCCAATACTACACACACACACACACACACACACACACACACACACACACACACACACACTCAGCACGCTTATCATCCACAACAGCTATATCAACCAAAGCGGCAACATGCTGAGGGCAGGCACATATAAACACAAAAAAATGAGGAACCAACAGGAGCCAGGTGTGGGTGATTGTGACACATTAGGGCTGGAAGCAATGAAGCATATTGGGGAGATACAGGATGGCCAGCGACACCTGCTGGCCAACAGTAAAATGATGAAGCTGACAGGTGCATATTCCGACACCTGAAATGTGGCAAAGTGGTTTTTGAGCATTTAAAAATGGATCTTTTTTATATGGAATAATTTTTCCATTGTTTAAACATGCTGCAGTTTTCTCGGAATGATATTACGATACCATGGCTAAAACTTTTATTAAAAAACCCCACCTATAACTGTTAATTTGCATAAGATCAAACATTAAATTGCATTTTCTTCTGAGCAAATATATGCTTACTACACTGTTATATAGCCTTAAGCTTTGACTGCCTAAGACTTTAGGCGCAGTAGTGTATAAATTTAACTTTTCAAAGTACACATACGTAAGTAAGTTACAGTGTGATACATTGAGGCAAAACAGCTGCTCTTGCCTGCGTCAGCCCGGAGATTTCATCCACTTACGTAGAGCGGGATTGCATTACCACAGAACAATCGCCTGATGTTTCAGCCAAGTGAAGAGGAGACTGATATTTGGAGGTGGTATCATGTTCTTGTGGAAGAGCCCAGTGCCAACAGATTTCTGAGAAGGTGGATATATTTCTCATTTTCTGATGGAGCGACGCCTCCACAGCGACGTCGGAGGCAGACGGTGTTGCGGGGAGACGTCCCGCCTCTTTATACCGAGCTCTATCGCCTCTTAATGGCGTCTAGCCATGACGGTGGGGGGTGTCACATTTCATCATTGCTATCCCCTGTTTCTTGCATCATTATTCCCAGCCTGTGATGAGATGACCTGATGGGGAGGACTGGGTGACGGATGTGGTGTGGAGGAACACTACACAGCGGTCGGTGACAATGCGTGGGGCCTTTGAGGTGTAGGGTGTGCAGAGAAGGGTCGCCAGATGGGGCATTGTGTTCCAACCAAGCTGAGTACAAGAAGTCACAGTCACAGAGTACTCAGCTGGTTGGTCAAAACAAGGTCGTGCTCTGGATTTGTACTTCCTGCACCTGAACGTCCCACCTATGCTCACTGGCTTGTCATTTTAGCCCAGTAGTAGTGCTCCCCCAGGGTGTCACACCTGTCAGCGAGGCTGTGAAAATGCACACGGAACTCATGGACTCCACTTTGTTTCCACATTTTATTTGCATATTTATTTGTAAGACAGGGAAATTGTTAAACGTGTACTTTCCAGTCCTGATAAGTTGCAGTGGTGTGTGATATATCAATCTATATATATATATATGTGTGTGTGTGTGTGTGTATATATGTGTGTGTGTGTGTATATATATGTGTGTGTGTGTGTGTATATATATACACACACACACACACACACACACAAGCATATTTTTGAGACATTGTGGTTGTTGGTGTCTTGAATGATGTTAAAAACAAAGGGCTTTGCCAGGTGCTAAGCTAACTTAACTTTTCACAGTTTTTATGTTAATTCTATGACACTTAAAAAAAAACCACATTTATATTCCTTGGGAACACTGAGGATGCCACGTTGTTTGTTATTGGGCGTGTCCTGTGATCACAAACACTGAGGATGCACATGCCACATTGTTCGTTACTGTGAGTGTCCTGTGATCACAAGCACTGAGGCTCTGTGTCTGAGACCAAAGTCCTGCACTCGCAGCACTTTTGTGATGTCACAAGGTTGTGGAATTCACCATGGCTTATTTATACGCCAGGTTGCTATTTCCGGGATGAATCTGATTGGCTGCTGTTGTGTGGGCTGTCAGTAACTACTCTAAATGTGAGCCCCGCACGTAAATACCGAGATAAGCATAGAGACCACACCTGCTTAGTACTCTGACCGTTGGCACAGGGGATGTGGCTGTAAAGACGAGACAGACACACACAAGCACCTGTTCGCTCCATTGAGGGAGGCCAGCATTTGAAGGTGGTCGACATAATCTACACTTCTACACTACTTTGGATTGCCGCCTTCCTTCTGGGACAATCCTACCTTTCACAGGGAGACAGATTTATTCTAAGAAGAGAAAGCCGAGTGAAAAGCCACCTCGGAAAAGGTAAGATATTTTGTGAGGGCAAAAGGCACATTGAGAGAGGAAGGAACTTTATCAAGGAGGAAACAGAATCATTCAGTGATAAGCATACAGCGCAAACCCAGGGAAAGCAGGAAGATCACCATGGTTACTCTGGACGTGCGGTCGCTGACGGTCCCAGTGGGCATCGTCAGGGTCCTGGAGGTGGTCCTGTCCTGCATCTCCTTCAGCCTGGCAGCGGCGCAGGGCAACAGCAGCTCATCTTACTGGGCCTGGAGCATGTTCACCTGGTGCTTCTGCTTTGCGGTGACCCTACTCATCCTCACTCTGGAGTTCACCAGCCTGCACAGCAAGATGCCCATTTCCTGGGATGACTTCACCACTGCCTTCGCCATGCTGGCCACGCTGATGGTGCTCGCCGCCTCCATCATCTACCCCACCTTCTTCGCCTGCCCCAGCTGCCCCAAGGCCATCGGCGCCACCGCCATCTCGTGTCTGTGCTTCATCGCGTACGCCGTGGAGGTGGGCCTGACGCGCGCCCGACCCGGGGAGATCAGCGGCTTCCTGTCCACGGTGCCCGGCCTCATGAAGGTCCTGGAGGCCTTCGTGGCCTGCATCATCTTCATCTGCCTCAGCCCGGGCCAATACAGCCGGTTTCCCGGTCTGCAGTGGTGCGTGGCCGTCTACTGCCTCTGCTTCATCTTCGCCCTCATCATCATCCTCTTCACCATCTGTCGCCTCCTGTCACTGTTCCCCTTCCCCTTCGACAAGGTGCTGACGTGCTATAACGTACTGGCTGTCCTCATGTACATGACGGCGGTGGTGATCTGGCCTCTCTATAGCTTCGAGAACAACCCCCGGCCCGCCGGCTGCCAGCACTGCCCCTGGGACTCCCTGGTGGTGGTGTCTTTCATGACGTGCATCAACCTCATCGTCTACATCGTGGACACCGCCTATTCCATGCGTCTGGTCTTCTTCGCCACGTCGTCTTAGGTCCTCAGGCGTGGCGGGCCCTCGCACTGCGCCCCTGGGGCTCGCGGAGGGCTCCGCAGGCCTAAACGACACGCCCGTCCTCGGGACAGAGCTTAAGTCGAGCAGGTGCTCAAAACCTCACAGTCAGACGGCCTTTTAGTAAGTCTCCTTTATGGGGTATGTTCATTTTGAATAAAGTGCACGTCTTCGGAATAACTTTTTTTTTTTTTATAATTTTCACAGATGATGCTAATGAATAGCTAATGCTTGTGTGAACGTGCAAAAGTGTGTCTTTTCACTGTTTTTACCATCTTTGTTAAGGTGTACATGCACACCTCTGGTACGCCCCTCTGAGGTTAATAAATCACCAACAAAACTATTTTCTAGAAACTTCCTGAAATTTTTGCCTTGACGATCAGTTGTCCTGACCACCGGTTTGTAGCATGTCCCCAGCATGACTTTGGCAGTGTGCTTCAGACTGCTTGTGGTAACGGTGTGAGATGGGCGAGGGCCATAATGCTTTGTAGAAGGGTCATTCATCCGAGGAGGAGATGATGGCTGCAGGTGACCTCAGTGCCATGTCTCAGTGTTAAGGATTAAGGATCTTTGTAGCTAAACATAATTCATATCGTATCTTATTCTTCATGCCGTGGAAAAACGTGAAATCGCGGTCATCAGACACCAGACACGAACGGAGTGGATTTCTGGGGGCCGGACTTCCTGCCTTATCTCAGTGCACAGTCATTTATAGATGGGTGTGGCAGGTAATTTCCTGAACAAAATCCCCCCTTAATCTCAGCCACTGGAAGAGAGGCTTTTTTATAAGGTATGACTGACTAGGCAAACATCAGGCTGCTAAGTAAAGTTGAAACGAGGGCTGAGCTGCATGGCGGAGGACAGAGTTTCCTGGACTCCTGCAAGGCTTCTTGGAGAGAAAGTTTTTGCCAAACAAGTGGTTGTGCTGTTGTCAGGAAAATCCAGAATCCAGTTTTGCCAAAAGTGAACTAATTCCACATGAGCTGAGTAAGAGCCGCAGCTGAGCCTCTGAGCCTGATACATCCACAAGGCCAATAATAAATAGACACATTCTGATCTAATGTTAACAGGAACTAACTCCCTGTCACTCTGTCATGGGGGGGACACTGTTTCATCCTTCTGCCGTCACTCATTCCTTCTGCCGTTATTAATTAACTTATTATGATGTTAATTTAAATTAATCTCTCCATCTGACATTTAGCCCTGATTGCGCCTGGTTGAAGTGGAATGTTTCTTAATCACTTTATGGATGCAGTCTGATATTACGCGTGTTTTTCTCACAGCAAGGACATGCCTAACGCTGGTTAAGGCCACGATTTCCTGCGTGTTGGCAGCCCCAGAAGTAACCGTTAAGCAAGCAGGTCATCCTTCCCAGAAAATAACCTTCTGTATGAATGTGTGCAGATCTACATTAGTCAGATCAGAAATGATACCGACACTGTCCAAGGAGCACTGCAGAGGTCTAAACTCCCGAGTCAGACTGGAGGTGAATTTAAAAGCAGCGCGGTGAATGAATGCTTGCCTTTATTGGGGTACCAGGCTGAAGATGTCAATGGGTGGAACTGCAATACACTGAAAATCATCTACTGCCTACTAAAACGCTCTCTATGATATTTGTTTTGTTGACTCATACATGTCTCACTGCCACTTGTTTGAAGCTAGCATGATAACTGAAGGAGTACTTGATGGATCTTTTGCAGACATATTGCCTGGGTGAAGTTTTGGACCTGATGGACCATATTTTGAGGCCAACTGCTCCAAAACTGAAACATGGCTGCTTAGTGGTGGCGAACGGAAGACTGACTGCAGAGGACATTTAACCTTGTGAATGTGATGTCACACAGTATTTAATGGATCTTATTGCTACTTCAGAAAAACATTATATGGATGAAGATTTACACATGCTTGTATTTTGAGACAAATTTGCCCCCAAAATTAAGCAGGGGCTTTTTCAAATATTGTAGGCATACTGTTTATGTGAAGATCTGCAAATGATCAAATTTTGAGGCAAATTGCACCAAAAGTAAAACAGCACTGCATAGTGATATTAAAGGGAAGGGCAGCGTCAAAGATTTACAGCAATAACTCAAAAAGTATTTGACAGATCCTTTTCAACCTTTGCGGCCGCATTGTAAGGGTGAATATCTGGACCTGGTCAAATTTTGATATAACTGTCTACCAAAATTGAAGCAGCACTGCATAGTGATATCAAGGAGAAGGGCAACCTCAGACACTTGATCTTGTTAGTATCAAAAATATTTGTTGGATCTTTTCAAAACTCTGCTGACACACTGTGTGGGTTTTTGGACCTGTTCAGATCTTGAGGCAAATGTCGTGTAGTGACAGCAAAGCAAAGTATGACTAGAGGAAATACTTCACCTTATGAGCTGGATAACTCTATTCAATTTTATCACTCTATTTACTCTTTACAACACTTCAAAGCAGCAGCACTAGGTGGCAGCAGAGGATGGAAGGGCAGGCTGCAGAATCCATCTTTTCAATCTGGAAGGATAGATATTTTCAGGAACTTTCTACAGGTCTTAAACTGTGGGGCATGAGATGATGAAACAATGTCTATGGTAGCTTAGCCATTTCAAAACATCTCTAAAAGTCACCCCAGTATGTGCAGCAACCACCCAATATACCCACCTTGTTTGGTTAATCAAAGCTTTACTGAGCTCTTGAACAAATTAAGTTAATTAATCAATCAAGCTGGTGGAAAAATGTAACAGATACATGGAATGGCTGAGGTGCCCCTGAGGGGAGGTTTGAGAACCAAAGTCGTGTTCATCTACCCGTCCAAGAAAACATAAGTAACTTTTTGGAGAACAAAACAATTTCTTTCTTTACTTTTTTAATTCAATTTTTAATTGTGTTACTGTTCATTTTCATATGTTCTAATGTTAAATTCCGTTTCTTCTTTGAGTTCAGTGGGTGGGTAGGAAGGTGTTCCTCAGCCCGCTGGTGTGCAATCAGAGGCTCTTCTGTAGCTCCTTCCAGATGGGAGCTGGGTAAACAGTCTGTGGCTCGGGGGG
>JAABNY020000045.1:10349421-10365444 GCA_015164015.2 Brevimyrus niger | reverse complement strand
GGGAGTGGGGGGGGGGGGGGTTTGTCTTCTCCAGTGTTTGAGTGTTAAATTACATAAGGGGAAGAGGGGGTCCCATTGCCTCAAAATTCCACTGCGTGATAAATGGGCGCTCAAAGTTTAAATGCTTTCCACAGAACTGTCCTTAGTAAATGCTTTACATAAGAAATGTGATTTTGTGCTCATCAGACTGTAAAATTGAGATACATGGTGTTTGAGGATCTTTATCTGCTCTGCAGTCGTACCCCTTAGGAAGAGATATTAAAAACATGAATAATGCATGAGCTCCTGACAGTATGAGGAATGAGCGGGAAGTGTCATAAAATGCGGTGCTGCTGTCATTGGTTTACATCTCTGCTATTTTGAGCTGTTTGTAAACCATTGAATGGGAAACGAAGTGGATTCGGAAAACATGAGATGCGGAAAGGTTGGGAAGTTGTTCTGCAAGAACAGGCCAAAGAAGGTAAAAGTGCGGGGATTAAATCTGAATCAATGTTCTTGCTGGATGGGTGTTAGCACCTCTGATTGGAGCATACCTTTCCGTATTAGCACCAGGCCACAAATGGAAATTCCAATGGTACTAGAAAACATTACAGCATAGAAACATTGAGTTGCACAAGGCTGTGCTTATTCCCACCGCTCACCCATTCCTGTTATTTTTCTGCTCCCAGTGAACCCGGTTGTGCTGACCAGACACTCTGATCCCGGCTTTGTCTAAAAGCCGAAGTTCAAACAGCCGCAAACGCGAGCGACCGGAGACAAACACAAATCTGCCCACTTCAGCAGCCTGTCGTTAACGCGATGCCGCATTCTGTGATCTCGGCAAGAAGATTTCCGTCTCCCGTGTCAGTTCATGACAATCAGTTTAATAAGACCCATCATAGGTGGCATTTCCCTATGATTATTTCAGCCTCTTTTGTCATAAACCAAAATTGGTTTGGAAAACAATGGAAAGAGCGATGTGGTCTGCATGTTTTATCTGTGACTGGTTTCCTTTAAACACATAGAGATAAAAAGTGATTTTGTTAATAAATGTGTATGCTGCAGTTTCATTCAAATACGTCTTCTTGGTTTGTATGTTTTAAAAAAGTTTTTAACGGATTATCCGAGTATGTGCCTTGTGTGGTGTCGTGCTTCGTGATACTGTAATCTAAAGAACATTCTATTTGCATTTTCAGCGGTGTTTTCTCTCACAAACTTTGCCCCCCGAATCCTTGGACATCCTACTTCCAAGCCAGACCCCATGACTTAACAGATCCATAGCGAAGATGACATCAGCGGAGCTTCTCTCCGTCACTGGTGGCTTTAACCATTCTGCCGGCTCTATGGGGAATAACTCCCTGGGTAATTACACTGGCTTTCAGGGAGAGAGTAACATTGTGGTGTCAATGATCTCGCTGACTGTGTTTGTCGTCGGATTGCTGGGGAACATGCTAACCATCTACGTCGTCCTGCGCTACGCCAAGATGAAGACCGTCACCAACTTGTACATCCTCAACCTCTCGGTGGCCGACGAGCTCTACATCCTCGGGCTGCCTTTCCTCACCGCCCAGAACGTTCTGTCTTACTGGCCCTTCGGGTCTTTCCTGTGCCGCGTGGTCATGACGACCGACTCGATCAACCAGTTCACAGGCATCTTCTCCCTGACCGTGATGAGCATTGACCGCTACCTGGCAGTGGTTCACCCCATCAGGAGTGCAAATTGGAGACGCCCGCAGATAGCTAAGGTTATCAACGGCTTGGTGTGGCTGCTGTCCATCTTGGTGGTGCTTCCTGTTATCATCTATGCCGACGTCCAGGAAGGCTTCAACACCTGTAATATAAGCTGGCCAGAGCCTCACAATTTGTGGTCAACTGCCTTCATCCTCTACACAGCCATCCTGGGCTTCCTTGGCCCCCTGCTGGTCATCAGCTTCTGCTACCTCCTTATCATCATTAAGGTCCGGTCCGTGGGGGCTCGCGCCGGGCTGACCAGCAGACGCAGGTCCGAACGCAAGGTGACACGTATGGTAGTGGTTATGGTGCTGGTGTTTCTGCTCTGTTGGATGCCCTTCTACGTCACCAACATGGTCAACCTCGTTGTCATTCTGCCTGGGAACAGTTTCACGGCGGGTCTATACTTCTTCACCGTGATCCTGACCTACGTCAACAGCTGCGCCAACCCCGTGCTGTACGGCTTCCTCTCCGACAACTTTAAGCAGAGCTTCCTCAAGGTCCTCTGTGTGCACAAGATAGCTGGGGTCCAGCACAACAACCCGGGGAGACCCCATCTGCAAAGGGCCAACACCAACAACTCCTTGGTGCTCCTGAACAGCAACGGACTCAATGGACGTCATCAGAATTCCCAGGTACCTCGTTGACAATGCTATAGTAAAGCCAGTTATCCAGCCTCACAGTACAGTGCTGAAGATGATGCTTAAAAGAAAAAGAATGTGTCTGGCTAGTGGTAGGATGATGGAAAACAGATACTCAGCAGTGAAGTGTTAACGTAAAAAGTTATAGTTACACCTACCTGCATGAACGTCCGCTTAATCTTCATGGCTGATGGTGTTTTGTAGGTGACAAAATCAGGAGATGTTATCTTAAGAGGTTATCGTATTTGAAATTGCTACATATTCAAAGGTGCTGTAGATGCCCGCTCTACTCTGCCCATCGCGAGCCTCGTGTTTTGATCCCTTCTTGCTGCCTTGAAGGATACGAGAAGGGGGGATAGGGGATGTTCCTCTACACATTCCTTGCTCCTTGCTATACTTTGATCGGAACATTGACCCTCAAGCCACTCGGGCGATCACTGGATCTGCAATCACTGGATCTAGAATAGAGTGTCTTGCAGTGGTGCTTACTGGAGCATTAACTCCGGGGGCAGTGGAAGGCATCCAGCTGAGACACAGCACTTTTCATACAGACACAGGGGGTTTCATAGAGACAAACTCGTTTGAGTCATAAACACGTACATCTCATAAATCCTGCTAGAAAGGAATGCAAACGGACCGCATAGCCACCTGACAGTTATACATTTTTGAGGTGTCTAGTACAGATACAGGTTGACAGATATCTGTAGGTCCTGCATTCCTTTGGGTGTCGCATCCAAAGATCACACCTCGGGTGTGTCTCACGTCGGTCCACTTCAGTCTCCATGTCCACGTGTTAAAGCATCGTGGTCGTCGGTGTCCTGAGATGAATGGGAATCTTATGTAGCTTTGAGGCAGCAGCTCTGCGTTCATGTCGACGGGGTCGTTCAGCGCTGGAACAGACGCTGATTTTCCGGTGACTGATTGCCGGACGTGTTTATGAGCGCAGTGACACTTAGCCTCTCCGGATTGATTTGCACAAACTGGGTAAAACGACTTCCCTGTCCTTCGTTGCTAAATCAATCTGCAGTTATGGATGAGAGATGTGACCTCATCTGGGCTAAAATTTTTCCTGTCCGATTATGCTTTATACCGAGCGAGTACAGAGTTCAGAGGTTACATTTGCCTCTGTAATCTCAGCAGGTAAGTAAGAAATGTGTCCAGAAACTTCAGCAGTTATACTGCCAGTATCTACATCGTAATCTTATAATACACAGGGCAGCTCGAACATTTCATAGTTTAATACTAATACTTCAAAAAAAAACTGAACATAGCTTATGAGCTGATGTGTGTTTCATTTTCTATTTTTTTGCAGGGCATCCAGATGGAGACGTGTTTTAATGCGAAAGCAGAGCCCCTGTCTCTGCAAAAGGCAGAAAAGCACACACTATAGAAGCTGAACTGCTGGCTGGACTCTTTACACAATCACTAACGGTGAACTCTGACCCTTCGAAGTGACAAAAGGATAAATCCGAAAGGGCCAAAGAGTGAAGAAAACCAGCTGAAGGCTCTCATCAATGAGCACAGGGTCTCCTGTCGCTAACCAATGAGCACAGCGTCTCCTGTCGCTAACCAATGAGCACAGCGTCTCCTGTCGTTAACCAATGAGCACAGGGTCTCCTGTAGCTAACCAATGAGCACAGCGTCTCGTGTCGTTAACCAATGAGCACAGCGTCTCCTGTCGCTAACCAATGAGCACAGCGTCTCCTGTCGCTAACCAATGAGCACAGGGTCTGCTATCGCTAACCAATGAGCACAGGGTCTCCTGCAGCCCATGTCACCATCAGCTTCTCATTTTGTGAGTTATGCCAGGATATGTTGTTATGTCATTACGATGTTTTGGTTGGTAATCACTCGCTGTACCTTGGGAGGGCTATCATGCCACGATCTAACAGGATCTTTTTTTAAACTTCTGGTGTAAAAGCTTTGCTTTGCTTATAACTTGTGATGTCATATCCCGGTATCTGAACTGGAGGGACACTTTCCCCAGCTTCTGTCTCCCTGTCAAGCCAAGCAGAAGATCGTTGAGAATGGTCTCCAAGGTCACTCCCAAAATGAGGACAGGGAACTGCATGGAGCATGGACCATGGCAATGCCCCATTCCCAGCAAAAGCGCTACTTTGAGTCCATTCCTACAGTGTTGGAGGAGAAGCACTGTTACTTTCCCCAATAAACATGCATGCTGATGCAGGGCACATGCTGGCCTCTAGGGGCAGCAGGTAGCCATCGTTGAGGAGGACCTTTTGGATGGCTGGACCGGCTCTGCTGCTGGGCACCGTAAGCTGCCTGAGCCTTTCCCTTCCCTCTTCCTATTCCCAGAACCTCTGCCTGCAGACATCTGCACAGGACAGGGCAGAGCTTCCTGCTTTTCCACACAGCTTTCGCCTCGTGTTCTAATAGTACTTTTTGGTAGGAGACTTTGTTGAACTTTTATTGATGCCTAATGTTATAACTTTAAACCTTGGAAGTGTGGGTTTGCGTGCCGCCTGCATCTTTGGAGCCTGCTCTGGGACTTGCTGTACATCTCCGACTGAGCTGCTGCCACAGTGTATAATGTCTCTCTGTGACCTGCTTTTGCTGCAATGTTACTATTGTGAACAAAATATGTTACTAAATTTTATATCACATAATCACTAATAACCAGTAAGCTATTGTATGCTTCAGTGTAAATAAAATCTCCCCTGAGGCCACCTGTGAGGTAAAACTTGGTTAGGTTTTCTTTCTGCGAGGCAAACATAAACAAGCCATCTAGCGCGTGATGGTGAACCTGGGTCTAGGTACATGACTATGTGGGCTGTTTATTCTTCAGGCTCTTGGGAGACCTTGGGGACACCCCTTAGATGGAGGTGACATTACACAGCCACGCCCGGTCACATGACCGCCAGCATCAGCTCCAAACGGCACGAACATAAAGTAGCAGTTTGTTCAGGTTTTCTGATCCATCAGACGCAAGCAGGCGGTTGTTTGTGTTTGTTCTTGTCTGGAAACTGCCCCCGATTCACCCTCCCCATGTTGCCCCCATGTGTCATATTTACTGATAGCTGTCTGCGAGTGACATGGTCCCACTGGGATCTGGGTATAAACATTGGCCTCCGGGGTTCTGCCTGCTGGTCCTCTTGTTTATTGTTTCTCG
Source organism: Brevimyrus niger (assembly GCA_015164015.2). NCBI lineage: Eukaryota > Metazoa > Chordata > Actinopteri > Osteoglossiformes > Mormyridae > Brevimyrus > Brevimyrus niger. The sequence goes on along the minus strand of JAABNY020000045.1, from coordinate 10,359,963 downwards.
AGATCAGGGTAGTGGATGCTGTGGGCGTGACTTATCAGTGGGCGTGGCTAACACGCGGGTGTGTGTTCTTTGTGGGCGTGGCTAACTGGTGGGCGTGGGCTTTTCAGTGGCCACAGCTGCTCTGTGGGTGTCGGTCCTGTGTGGGTTTGGTTGCTCTCTTCCCTTCTTTTCCCCAGTTCCACGTCCTCAGGGGTCAGAAACTTCATGGCCAACAAAAACCACACAAATCACTGCGGAGGAAGGGAATGGTCCGCAAACGCTGAAGTGTTTATCATACGCCAGGGGACGGGGGGGGCGTACGGGGAATGTGTCAGGCGTGCGCTTTTCCTGAGAACGGCCAGTTAGCAGCCGTTAGCCTTCTGCTGCAATGCTGCCTGGAAAGCAGCCGTGAAGAGCAGTAGAGCACAGCCTGGGGGTCGTGGGGTCCCCGGCTGCACTGATGAGCTTCACGTGACCAGAGCGAAGGAAGCCAAGGCTTTGTGCAACATTTCAGTTTCTAATTATCATGCTATGGGGTTCTGACCCAGAGGCGCTAAGGGGGGTATGCGCAGACTCCCTTTCCTGGAAAGGGACACTTAGCTTAGGGACACTTAGCTCTCAACGGCGTCCCTGAATCAGCTCTGCTGGCCGCGCCCGAGTTGAGGGAGTTCAGCCTGTCATAGAAGCAGGATTATTCAGGGCTCGTGTGATAACTGCTGTCATGTAATTTAAAGTGCCCCCCCCCCCACCACCACCACCTTCCCGACGCTTGAATGTTGCGTTTCAGGCAACTGCCAGAGGGGGTGGGGTAAGGGGGGGGGGGTGCGAGGAGGTGAATTCCTGCCAGGAGGTGACAAGATGAAGTCTGCTTCGAAACATGTAAGCCAAGTTTATCGTTCAAGGTCACCGGCTGCTTGTATCTGGCACCTAGAAAGGTGGAGATTAGGGTGGGGGGGGTGCGGTTGCGCAGCCAGATGTGACCGGTTCAGGGGCAGAGACGGGCAGCTGCAGGCGGAAAGCGGACAGCAGAAATACCAGAGGACTCCCAGAGGGCCAAAAACAATAACACTCTTTTTACATGCTGTGCAGAAACGTTGCTCTTTTTTGCCATGTTTTTTTTCCTCATGGCTCTGCTGGTGTTTTCCTGCACAGCCTGAGACGGTCCATCCCGAAAGAGAAGAACATCGCGGCCGCATACACTCCGCAACAGAGTGTGCACGGAGGGAATTTACCCACAATACACTTAACATACATCACTCCCCGCCCCCTCCCAATCCCCCAGTCCCCCGCTAACAAATACTCACCGACCGTTTCTTTGTTAGTGCTAAGAAATATTTAAGAGGCCATAAATAATGTGGGAATCCTGGCAGGGCTTTAGTCCCCTGGAGAGCGAAAGTGACGCTGAGTTATGGAAACGGGTCCCGTCCTCACACCATACCGGCGCCCGGCAGTCCCCTGGCCTTCGGGTCACCTGGCCCAGCTGAGGGGGTCTTCAGCTGGAACCCGGAGTCTGCGAGGGCCAGCTTCAGCCTGCCAGAGACCCTGCCATCCTATTAGCGTCCAAAAAGTAATGAATTCCTCATGCCTGGAGAATGTTACACGTATTATTTATCTCTTATTCCTGGAGGCTTGTTGGTTCACAGAATAACAGTTGAAATAAATCTGTTTTCAATTGATACAGCAGCATTCCTCAGGGATCAGGTATGTCCATGTTATGTATTAGAGTGTAAGAAACACATTATGTACATCTGAAGTCCTCCAGTTTGTTTTTTTTTTTTGGTCATGGCGGAGTCTTAAAACTGGAAAAGTGTTCAGACGTGCTTTTATAAAGACGGTGTTGAGTAATCAGAGTTCGCCTGAAAACTCAAAGGACACTCTGTCCAAAGCTACATTCCTGTTCTTCCTTTTTCTTTGGCCTGGTGATGTTAATGCAGATTTCTGTCCACAGGAGAATAACTTTGAACTTTATTCAAAATGGTGATGCAAAGGCACACAAAAACACACACACACACAAAAAGAAGCAGAGGAATTCCCAGGAGGACTGAGCCTTCAGCAGGTCAAACGGGCTCACGGAGAGCGAGAAGGTGCCGGGTCACAGGGGAAACTTCCACAAGGACAGTGGTACTCAGGCGCGGTGGGAATCCCCCAAATCAGTCAGGCGTAAAAAGTCACAGGGTGTGACTCTGGAACCAGAGTATGGTGGTTTGGGCGGGCTCAGGTGGAGAGAAACAGGAGGGGGATCCTGTGAGGTGCTCAGGACCGTGTCCAGAAGCGTGTGACCTAGAAAGACAGCAGCAATGCATTGTGGGCTGGATTATAGGGTGCTGACAGTCAGTGCCTACTGAGGAAAAACACACAAAAGCTCCCTATAATTAATTCCTAATTCCAGGTTGGCAAACGCAGGAACTGACTGACAAACAGGCAGAGTTGGCAGAACAGGGGCCCTTAAATTTTCTGTATGGTGAAGAAAGTGAAACGATCAACGACATACCCCCACCAGTAAAGTTTTGCCTGGGGCCCCATGGAGGATAACAAAGGGCTTTACCAACAGCACAGTGTCCAGGTGTCCTGCATGCAGGTCGGACTTTCTGCTCCATTTTTCAGTCCTCCGAGGGCCTCCGAGACTCTCGTTTCATACACAGCTCCTGGCCGCAGGGGAGCGGCAGACCCCTGGAAACGTCCGCGTACAGCCGTCCACGCTCAGCTGACTGAAATTCATCACGGTAATGGGATCCTGAGTCCTTGTTTCCCCCATCGCTCCCGTCATTCGGCCCGATTCGATTATTCCAGGTCAGGTGTGGGCTGTCGCTCTGAGAAGGACGCGCAGAAGGTAGGTGGGCAGGATCAGTAACCCGACCCCTGCGTCTCCATTCATTACCGACGGTGGGGGGGGGCTGTGTTTCTCACAAGGCCAGGGGGGAGTAGTGGGGTTTGGGGTGTATCTCCTGGCGTCTGGAGGCCTGCATGCAGAGTATCTCGGCAGGTCTGCCAGCCTGCAGATCTTAGCTTCAGCAAAGCCGGCTCTAACACTGAGATGCCAGGGAAAGGCCTGATTTTCTGTAACAGGCGTGTTTATAAATAAAGGACAGCAACTCAGCTGTGTGGTGTAATAGATCTCTGTGAGCAGAGCTGGATGGCAAACAAATTCAAAAAAACTTGTGCCCATAGGTGGAAATTAGCTGGAGAACATTTTAAGCTAAATTTGAGAAAACACTTCTTTACACAGTATGTACAGCAGGGGTCTCGAACTCCAGTCCTGGGGGGCATGAGTCCTACACAGTTTTTGGTTCACCCTCATTTAACACACCTGACTCCTTGTGCTAATTACTACACAGCTTTGAGCGGAATCATTTGTGGGGGAACAGGGAAAGAACTAAGCTACACAGGGCTCCAACCCCCTAGGACCGGAGTTTGAGACCCTTAATGTAGAGTACGGAATATTCTTCCTATTAGTGTAGCGGAAGCTAAAACCCTGGGTTCCTTTAAATCAGAGCTAGATAAGACTTTAACAACTCTGAGCTAAGTAGTTAAGTTCTCCCCAAATGAGCTTCATGGGCCAAATGGCCTCCTCTTGCTTGTAAAATTCTTATGTTCTTATGTTGTTTAAAAAGTGAAAAGTGTCTCAGAACTGTGAGCAAGGCAGCGTTGTGCCCCAAGTCACTCATCAGGAAGCTGCTTGTTCAAGCTCACAGACATTTATTACTGCCAGGAAACAAGCAAGCTGAATTTTTCCCAGACAGGATATTAACATTCTCCTTAGGTTTTTTTTTAAAGAATGGCTTTAGGAGAAAAAAAAAAATGTGTTGTTTTACGGCACAAGCTGCAGTGTTTACGATGATAGACCGTAAGTATCCCTGTGAGAAAAAAGAATCGCAATAAATTACTCAGGATTTGTGTGTGTGTGTGTGTGTGTTGTGAGCACAGAGATCCCAGCAGCTCTGCTTGTTGGTAACCATTTAGGGTCACTTCCCCATTATGGTTGGCACAAACCCTTGGTTCTTTTCTCCTTCATACGACACTTCCTATACTTATTATAATGAATAATAATACCTCCCCTTTCTTAGAAAGTAAGAAGCCTTTGTGGATTTGAGTCCCACATTTCACATACTTTTCCAAAGTCGCCCAGTGGAGTGACGCACGCAGTCCTGCCCCAGGGACACAGTCGCCCATGGGCTCGTGCCTGTGAGAAACAGAGGCCCAGGGTTAGAGTCCAAGCTCAGGGGCACTGTCCTGCACATGGGGCTGACTCTGGGGTCTGCCTTCCTGTGGCCCCACGACCCGAAACGCCACGTCTGGTGGAATCATTAACTGGTCGTCGTGTCATTTTTTCCCATGAAGCCCAGTAAGGTGAGTAAGCATCTTATCATAGTCCTTTTGGAAACAAGCTCTTTGACCCTAAACCTTGACGGCCAGTAACATTTGAAAGTGTTATGCTGAAGTGTGTGTCAGTCAGAACCCATTAAACCTTGCAGGCAGGCTATGGCTGTGTGTGCGTGTGTGTGTATGTGAGTGGGTATACCTTACTTTATGGGAACACATTGTCCCCACAACGTGATGAATACCTGTTTTTTTTGTTTTGCAATTAAAAAACTAAAAATGCAAAAACACTTGTATTCTGTTTGGTTACTTATGGTGATGGGTAGGGCTGGGTAGGGGTTAAGGTTGTCATAGTTAACGTTAGCATTCTTCCCATAGAAATGAAGGAGCGGTCCCCATAAACATATGTTTACCCGACATATGCGTGTGTGTATGTGTGTGTGTGTGCATGCCCATGTTCTAGAGAGTCACTCTGACAACAGCCTATTATAAATTATAATGACATATATTGTTATATATGAGATTGCAGATGAGCATTAACTCCTGTGGCCTCCTGCTCTCAGTGAATCGGCTTTAATGAGAGGTGTGTTGGTGACTCGCATGTTTGGATATTGGTCAAATGGGAATCTGTATAATAAACAGGAGGCTTAGGGAAGTCAGAGGGAGTTCCTCATTCTCATGAGTGTAAAATAAACTCACAAATATTCAGGATTTCCGGCCCTGGTCCCATCAGTAAATGCTTATGTTCTGTAAGCTTATGATTTAGCTAATTAGTTACCTCATTGACCTCAGGTTGAGGTTATTTATCAGTTTAATAACAGATAGAAATACTGTAGCCACCCAGAACCGCAGAAAGGTCATCTCTGTTTGTGTCACAGAAGCGCGTGGATAGTGAAAATGGGACGGGCTTAATCATGATCCCGCTTGTCCTTTATTTTTCTTCATTGGAGTCTGTTGGGTTAATGTGGTGAAGTTGGCAGTTTGATGTGGATTTAATGCACAAATCACATTAACAACTTTTTGTACATCAAGAACCAGCCTGGTCTGTCTGGGTCCAGCTTTGTGAAGGTGGAAAGTTCCGCCCCCCCCAGGCCTTTATGGCATGTCTCGTCTCACAGAGCTAAGAGCCCCTTCCTGCTTTATGCGTCCTGTTAACATAATTATCATCATTATGACGGAACACCTATCTCCGCCACTGCGGGGGCCGTCAGCAAAACAAATAACAATTTCAATTGTAATAATAGCAATAAAAAAGGAGAAAGACATCAGTGCTGCAGACACCCTGAGATCACTGGGCGCTTTTAGTGTCTGTTTCGCCTTCCCTTCGAACCTCAATGTCACCTTCTTCTACACAGTGAAGATCAAAGAGGAAGGTTCTCTGGTCCTGCCTGTGGAAACGCAGATCGGGGCCCACCTACGGTTATCGTTCCAGGCAGGATTTTCCGGCTGAGAGAGAAGGAAGGAAATGTTTATTTCCCGGAGTTTTCCCTAATGGATCCTGTGAGGGGTCTCCTGGCAGAGATGCCACTGGTTTCTCCGCAGCATGCCTGCTCTTCCTTGCTGGATATCAGGTCTGCGTTTGTTGCTACGCCACCATCAGATACCGTGGTGGACGTGTAAAGGGCAGTGGTGAGCGCAGGGACGTGAATAATCATACTGGTGTGGACACAGGGCTTGGTCACCCATCTGGCCTGCTGGGCATTTTCCTGGGGGGGTCGATGAGTACTTGGACTGGCTACATTTAGTGTGGGATCCCCCCCCCCTTTCCCTCCCCACTTGGTAAATGTGGGAAACCCTGTAGTCTAGGGTGATTTTCATAGCCAGTCCAGCCCAGGGTGTTTGTCTTGTATCCGGATTGTTGCACATCATCCCAGTTAAGACTTCAAACTCGGGTTGGCTCTGCACAGCTCATTTTAACTGCTAACACGTATACAGTGATTCCCATGTCCCAAAATATATGCTCACATTTTGTGTTTATAATAGTTGGATATAATTACATCCTCTTCTGCTGTAACCTTTGCCTCTTTTACAATCCATCTACCTCAGGGTAAGAGGAAGTTCTTATTTAACAGGCGGGAGGTGGCTCTGAAGGCGGCGTCCTATAATAACAGCAGAGATGCAGGGAAACCAGTCACCCGACGAATCAGCATGCGAGAGAAACACGGGAGTCGGTATCTTAGCTGTAGCTCTGCCTGGAACATTAGCTGTTCATCTGATTGAAAGCTGGTACACCAGGTGCATTAGTCTGGGCTGCGGGGTGAGGTCTCTCCTGACTGCCGGGCAATTTCCTGGGAAAACTCTGTGAAGAGACCATACAAACTCCCTAGTACAACTGGGAGAATTTTACTGGTACTGGTATTCCCACCAGACCATGAGGGTAAAATGGGCCAGCAGTGTCTGAGGCACATTTTTGATACTAGTGATGGGGTCTGACAAGGGGGAATTCTGTCACCTCTGCTGTTTAATCTGCACATTGGTGATCCAGTCAAGCAATTACGAACTTGTAATACTGGGTGTGTGATTGGCGATATTTGATCGAACCATATTATGCAGGCAGACGACCTTGTAGTGACCTTGTGGTTTTTAGCCAAAGTCGACTGGTGTGACTGTATGTTCTGTGTTTGCTGTGGAGCCGGTTATCAGACATAACGGCAGTAAGAGTGCCGGCATAATCTGTAGAACCAAAGACTACAAATGTTTCAAATCTGCTGACTTTAAATGACCTAATAGCAATCTTAGTGTCTGTAATAAAGTGAATTATCTTAGACCTTTTCTGATAGAACAAGTGATACTTATATCACTTATACTTATGGAACAATAATACTTATATGAACGCCGAATGATGTCACATGAGTTCCTGCTCTACTGCACAAGTTTGCCGTGTATAGCGATGGAGTGAAGATGTCCCTGCTCAGAGCACAATATACACCACTCTATACCACTTATAATTACAGAAAAGCAAGACTGCAGAGACTGTAATGATCATATAAAGATACCAGGAGAATATTACTTAAGAGACCCAGGTGGTGGAATGCAAATAAGCTGTTTGTGACTGCAGGTGTGTACTTTAACTAAGAAATCTAATGTATACATTTATTTGCAGACTTAATGAATCTGAAAATTAAAAACATCTTGGCCCTAGCAGCATAAGGATGGATAGACGTGTTACCAACTCCGATTGTGTACCCTCCTTGTAGGACACTGTTTGATATTCTGCAAAAATCATGATTTTTTTATTTTTACATGTAGTTTGTATATTGGCTATGTGTGTATACTGGATGTGTGTACTTATATGTTATTTATCCTGTGTGATATTTTGTCTTTTATCTGGACCCTGAGTCTTTAATAAAGGTTTGTTTGTTTGATTGATTGATTAATTGATCGATCAATTTCGCCCAACTTTAAACACAGAAACTCTGGCATATCTGTCGCGGTTGGTGGCGCTGAAAAGCAGGCCAGCCCTTGTTTTCTGTGCTCTATGCAGAAGCAGGATCCATGGCGCGAGGTTGATTAGTGCAAAACCAGCCAGCGGTGCCTCTTTTGCGTAGGTGCTGAGGGGCATGAAACACCAGCCTTTGCTCCTGGTCTGGCCGCTGTTGGAGGGGGGGGGGGGCTCACCTGTGGTCTGCCTAAGGAGCACTGCAGATGTGTAAATAATTTTTAAAAAGGTGATTATTTACATACTCGACACTGAAACGTAAATGTAGAGGACAATAATTAAAATATACGAAAAGAAACAGAGACTAGAGCTAGACAATTAAAACGTCATCTTTATGTGGCTTTAAAGTTGCTACTAATCTGCCCTGAATTAATGTGCATTTAGTATTAGCCTAGTATTGGCTATTTAAATCACTATTACTTTTTTTAATTTATTTTTTGGTTGAGTGTTATTAGTGTTAAAAAATATAATATGTAGATGTATACTACATATTGTAATTAAAGGATTTGTTCATTTTATTGTTTGTGACATGCAAAGAGCTGAATAAATCGGTACTCAACCTGAGTCTGAATGTTAATTAATTTAATACTTAATCACCAGGGTTCCCCGGTTTCCTACCAGAGTCCAAAATTTGCTAAGATGAATTGTAGGTGCCAAATCATCCATAGGTCTGTAGCTGACCAAGCAGAGCATTGAACACACATAAACTGCAAGTCCCTTTAAGAACGATAAGGCACACACGGTAACTGCTTACAGAGGGCACGGAAACACGCGTGCATCCGGCACACACCGGGCGACACAGGCAAACACGCTTACATAAACCGAAGACGCATCAATAATTACACACGGGGCTATTAACATGGCCGGCGAGCATACTGGGAAATGCTATAGCGGAGCCATCTCACCGGCACAACAATACTTAGGCGTGGAGATTTTAATCAGCAACTTAGCTTAGAAGGAAAGCCAGCACGGGAGTTACGCTAACGTACCTTGATAAACGTTTGTTCATGCTTATGCTCAGTCCTCTTCTGTCCTCTAGTGGATAAAAATATTGTTGTCGCACGCTTTACGTAACTCTATAAAAATTTATTTCATGAAACTCCCCCAACACAGTGTTTTTACATATAGGGAAGAAAAGGCAATGGGGCACGGCTCACAGGCAGAGATTGCAGGAGCAGAACAGGCAAAATCAGCAGGGAGACAACCCCCCAAAAAAAACTACCTCTCAGCCGGCCGAAGTCCGGAAAGCGCCTCTGCAGTCTCTCAGTGAGGGGCTTCTGCCCCCAGGCCATCAGACTGCGCAGTGCGAACTGATGTCAGTAATTACACTTCCCTACTCATGCACCATGACCTTTACTGAGCTGTGCAGCCCACATCTGCTCATCTTAACTTCCTACCGGCACAGCTTTACTCGTCCTTATTTAGCTGAAGCTGGGAATCGGCCAAGGGAGAAGAAGAAGGGAGGCCAGCTGCACACGTGTTCTTCCTGCAGGTGGGCTTTGTGTAACGCTCCCTCCGTAACCATCCTGCTTCGAGGGGCTTGATTGCCATACCATAATTACAGCCCAAACAAGTTTAATTAGCAAAGCTCTGCAAGTCACTCAAGCACATAATGGCTTTTATAAAAAATGTTAATGGTACTTGATCCATTTTACCCCCTGAAAAGACTAATAGTAGTTGTGCATTAGCTGGGAACATCCACACGTGTTTGAAGAGGTAAAAGGCCACTTTACCATGTAATGATACATTAACAAATGGAACTATACTGTGAATCACAATTCCATCCATCCATCTTCTGAAACCCACTTCTCCTATTCAGGGTCACAGGGGATCTGGAGGTTATGGGTACAAGGTAGGAAATAACCCAAGACAGGGCACACTCACACATGCACACCTATGGACCCAAGGCAGGGAACAACCCAGGACCGGGCACCGACCAATCACAGGGCACACTCACGCATGCACACCTATGGACCCAAGGCAGGGAACAACCCAGGACAGGGCACCGACCAATCACAGGGCACACTCACACATGCACAATTCAGTAACTCCAATTAACCTGGTTTTGGACTGTGGGGGGAAACCGGAGCACCCAGAGGAAACCCCATAACGATATGGGGAGAACGTGCAAACTCCACACGCGAACGCTGGTGACAGCCCCGCCCACTTAATCTCTCTGCCACTCCCACGCAACCTCATATCAATTATTTTTATTACTGACTTGAGTGGAAAATAGATTCCCGTATGCTTGAGTTTAAACTTTAAATCCTCAGTAAATTATTAAGGCATTCCCGCGCCTGCAAACGCTCCTCTCTTGTTCTGTCGGAACAGGGTCCCACACCAGCTTACCTCTGTGTTATGCATTTAGCTTCACTATATGGACAGATGTTCTAGACACCAGCCTGTCCATCTCCCTCTGAGTCGAAGGGCATTAATATGAAGCTGGCTCACCCACAGTTGCTGTAACAGCCTGCACTGTCCTGGGACGGCTTCCTGTTAGATGCTGGCACATTGCTGCTGGGATCTGCTGCCACTCTGCTTGGGTGCCGACGCTGGGTGATCAGGCCCCTCCCTCTCAGCTTGTGTGGCCCCACACTTTGCAGCTGAACCAGCTCCCACATGTTCCCACTTCCTGTGCGGTTGACCAGGGCAGCTCCAGCAGGACAGACGTGCGGAGATCCGACTTGCTGGAACGTGTGACCCCCCCCCCCCCCCCCCTCCTGCCCGGGGTGTTCTTGGCGTGGTGGTTGTTTTTAAACTGTTTATTTGCGGAGGCCCTTGGTGTTTTGGCCGCGGCCTGTTTTTTC
>JAABNY020000045.1:10334291-10345361 GCA_015164015.2 Brevimyrus niger | reverse complement strand
GAACTGCCACCACACCCCCACTCTTTCCCCCAGTACTGCTTCTGTACACTACCTCTGTGGTCCTACCCACGTCTCCATGATGTAATTCCATCCCACAGGGTTCATCGGCTGAACTGAGTTAAATGTTTGTCCTCGAAAAGCCTTAAAAATCAACTGAAGAAATTCATGTCAAAACAGAACAGTCTAGTGTTTAACATGGCATTACACTAATACTGAGTCATGCTTCACAAATAATATCCCATTGTTACAATGTAAAACATTGTTGTGACTCAGAGATAATGAGCTGATTTGCCATTGTGGGAACAATTGCTAAAACTCGTTAGTTCACCTAAGGTGCACAGACAATATAGATCCTGAATGTTAACAATCTGCTGCAGGATCCACCTTCCTATGCTGGATCAGCAGAGGCTCTCCTGGAACCAGGGCTGAGGTGTCTTTGGGGGTCATGCCTGTCCATCAGTGTGGTTCAGGCACAGACTTGAACCCAGAGGTGTGAGGCAACAGTGCTGCATCACCATGCTGCCCCTCTTAATTGGCATAAGTTTATTAACTGAAAATTAATCATCGACACCGTATTACTGTCAAAGGAACGACCTAATATACTGGAAAACATTTTGCAATTTTCACCACTGCAGTTATTCTTAGAATAATACAATTTAATTTGAAAATAGTGTTTTATTTGATTTAACTACAAAATATTTGAAAATTGATGCGGATTCGTTTAATCAATTGCTCAGTGGCGTTTGATTGGTTAATTGAGACATCTGCTGGCCGGCAAGCAGCACCCAAGGTTGTCTGTACGCCGGGATTTTGTTTTTTTGCGTCACATATAGAGGCTGCAGCGTCACGTGGGTTCCTGATGCGACAGAAACGCCATGTATAGGAACCCAGGCAATGTACAAAAATGTCTATCTTGAAAATGCCATCACACTCCCACTATGGAAATGTACAGACTAGGTGCTTTTCAGTGGATCGGTGCAGACGATGCTTAGCATTCAGCGCACACTCCGCCTAGGCCCCGGGCGGATCACCTACTGGCGTCTAGACGCATCTCAGTTTTGCTGCTCTATGACGCGCAGCTCTCCTTCCATGGAGGTCTCTCGCTGATCTTACAGCGGCAAACACACCCCGGAGCGGTGCGGCTCCTCATCGCGGCGGCTGTAGGCAGGCAGACAGTTCCAGTGCTGGTCGGCCGATCGGTTGCTCTGCGCTCGTCATCCTTCGGGAATGTGCCCCCGTCCTCGATGATTCTGAGCTCAGCGTCCTGCCTTCGCTCACAATGAATGGCCGCCTGTAGCCAGAGAGAGAGAGAGAGTGAGCGAGCGAGCGATCGCGTCTGACTCCTCCATTGAAATAGTTCACAGCAGCCAACACCGAGGGGGTGAGTTTGGGCCGGCCTCAGCCCGATCGGTCGGGGCCCAGGATAGGCTCGGGTAGCGGTGGGCCGGTGCCGACGAGCCATCGCCGGGCGGAAATCGGCTCAGTTCGGGCTGGATTTTGGGGTATTGTTTTGGGGAAGGTGTGCGATGGGGGGATGGGTTCCTAGGACCCGCACCAACAAAACTTTAACCACTTCGCCGGCTTTGGAACGCCTGGCCCCGTCTGCGAGCTTCCGCCGCGCCGCATATTAACTTTTTCTAAATGTGCGAAACTTGCGTTATACCTGCGGTGAGTTTGGGTAGTTAATGATGGGGGGGTTGGCTTTGGGGCTTTATAACCAGGTGCGCATCACTAACGGCGACAAGTGGTTAAAGCGGTGCCTCGTCCAGTCCTGTGGTCCCGGTTTGCTCTGGTTCGCCTCCTTCGCTGCGTTTGTCCTGGGATGACCTGTTGATGGGCACAGCGGGGGACTACCTCCCCCATCCCCCAGCATTCAGATTAAAATACGCCGCCGCTCAGGAGCACATCACAGGCGGCTTTGGGCACCGAGAGCCGGGATCGGGAGAGTCGTAGCCCGTGGGCACCGCTTGGGGATGTGCCGGGACCGTGGAGTCGCAGCCCGTGAGCCCCGCTTGGGGCTGCGCCGGGATCGTGGACGCGTCCCGTTTCTGTAGGCCCGACATCGCGGTGCATTGGCACAGGGCGGGCGGCACTGGCCGATGCGCACTTTACAACAAATAAATACAACACTTCCGTCGGTTTTTTTCTCCCAGATTACGGGCGTCGTCGGCGATCGTAAAGCGGGGTCAGGTCGCCGTGAAATTTGCAGGGCTTTCCGCCTCCGCCTGCCGTGGCCCCCCCGGCCGTGCCAGTGGAGCGCTCCTACCGGGCAGACCCAGCCTGGCATACGGCGGGCACGGGCACGGCCAGCCTGCCGCCGATCGGCGCCACCCCGAGCCGGCGCCGCTCGCCTCTCACACATTAGTGACGCTTATTATATCCAAGGTTTGCAATTAATTTATATTGACTGTTAAATATGGTACTTTAATCTGTTTAATTTGGGGACTGTGTCGTAGTATCCTCCCGATAAAATAAATAGTTTTTTCTTTCCAGACCAAGTTCCATATTTGTTTAATGATTAGCTATAAATACCAGTGTTATAAGAGATACTTGTAGTAGTGTTCGCTATGGATGAATATATAAGTTTTTAAAAGTAGCTGCCATAACATGATTTGGCAGCGAAGCTAGCTAAACTAGCCAACCTTGAACCAGGAAATGAATTGCCAGCAGTACCTAGAAGCGAGAGATTACTAGGTACTTAAATTCCCAGAAGTATTTAGATTTGCGGTCTTCATCGGTTAAGATCAGGCCTCATCTCTCGTAAGAGGCTTTCGTGATAGGTTTGCCTGCACTGCGTGACAGGACTAGCCGTCTGGTCTTAACATTTTATACTGATAAATGATATTTAAATCATTAAAAGTAACTTTTGAGGATCTGTGTTTTGGAATCGGATCTCTGGCTTATTAGCAGACTGAGGATCCCCGAGGTGGGGTGACCTCCTTGCCCCTAGCCCAGTTCCTTTTTGCCTTTGCCATCTGTGAAAATTTAGGTGGTTGATGAGTTGTGGTTTGGATAGATAAGAGGTCTTTTAGACTAAATATGTATATGTGTCGTCTTTGTGGTGTCTAGATTTAGTTCATTTTGTCTATTTTTGGTCTCCAAAGGCATTGGCCCAGTGTTGGAGGGTAGTAACACATGCAAAATTTAACCTTAGTTGGCTTCCTAGAATTTGACAAATGGCCAATCAGAATTTTACTCATTAGTTTTTGTGCCATTGTAGTATATATATATATATTTTTAAATGCACACACAGGAGGATTTACTCATAACCCTTGACATCACAGTAACTCCTTTGTATCCAGGATAGGGGCAGACTATCACTGAGTGTGTCAAAATTTGCGATAAATACATGTGCACCCTTAACCTCAAGGCGTAAGTCTGGTAGCCTGAACGATTAGCAAATGCACATAAAATAAAATCTATTATCAGTTTTTAAACACAGCACTCTATCGTACACTTTGTGAACTTGCTTCGTCATTTCCGATCTAGACCTTCTTGTATAGTATATAGATCATCTAGATTATGTACATCTGTATGTACAAAGTTACTAGTGTTTTTGATCCGTTCTTAAAAATGCAAAGTGAAGTTTAAAAGTTATTGTGAGAAACGGGAGATTCCCTGGTCACAAGGATAGCTACCGCGTGAATGAAGCTGGTTCCCGAGACAAAGACGTCAAAGTCAGGACTTGTTAAAGGTAGTGTAAGGGCATGCTATAACAGATGCTATGCATCACTAATATTAATGTTATGTGATTCGAATCATTTTCAGTATTGTTTTTGGCTTGCACGTCATTTCGGCAAGCTCCAGAAATGTTACTGTTTGTTTACGACTCTCGCCAATAAATGAATCTGTGAATCTATAGGGGAGACTCTTCTTTTCTTTTGGGGGTGGTAATCGTGAATGGGACACTGACCTTTTGCAGGTGTTTGCTGAGGGTTTTGGTCTGGAATGGGACACTGACCTTTTACAGGTGTTCTCAGAGAGTCTTGGTCTTGTGAATGGGGCACTGTCCTTTTGCAGGTGTTTGCTGAGGGTGTCAATCATGTGAATGGGACACTGACCTTTTGCAGGTGTTTGCTGAGGCTATCAGTCATGTGAATGGCACACTGACCTTTTGCAGGTGTTCTCAGAGAGTCTCGGCCTTGTGAATGCAGGAGTTCTCTGAGGGTCTCTGTCTTTTGGATGAGACACCGGTCTTTCGCAAGTGCTCTCTGGGGGGTCTTGTCGCTCTGTATTTGAACAGGTCTTCTGTCAGTGTTTTATGGATGACTAAGTGCACTTGTATTAACGCTGTCCCGAAGGCCAGAAGTCGCTCTTAATGCAGGCAGCTGGTAGAGGAATGCAGGACCCTGGTTGACGGCATCCGGCAATGGGTCCAGTAACTGTGGCTCAATGCCTTTGGCCAAAGGCTCCACGCTCTGACAGCTCCTCTCTGCTTGCAGACCCCGTGGTGCTGGCTGTAGCACCATGGCTCAGACGCTGCAGATGGCCATCCCCAACTTTGGCAACAACGTCTTGGAGTGTCTGAACGAGCAGCGGCTGCAGGGGCTCTACTGTGATGTGTCGGTGGTGGTGAAGGGCCACGCCTTCAAGGCCCACCGAGCCGTGCTGGCCGCCAGCAGCTCCTACTTCCGGGACCTCTTCAACACGGGCAGCAAGAGCTCGGTGGTGGAGCTGCCGTCGGCCGTGCAGCCGCAGAGCTTCCAGCAGATCCTGTCCTTCTGCTACACGGGCCGGCTCAGCATGAACGTGGGCGACCAGTTTCTGCTCATGTACACCGCCGGCTTTCTGCAGATCCAACAGATCATGGAGAAGGGCACCGAGTTCTTCCTTAAGGTCAGCTCCCCCAGCTGCGACTCGCAGGGCCTGCAGGCTGAGGAGGCCCCGCCCTCTGAGCCCCAGAGTCCTGTCACACAGCCGTCTGCGGGGGCGGGGCCCGGCGGGGTGGCTGCCAGTTCCGCGGGCCGGCCTGCCTCCTGCCTCACGCCGCTTCCGCTGGTGTCTCGTGTCAAGATGGAGCAGCAAGAGGCCTCCTCCTACTCCGTGGTCTGTACCCCCGTGGCCAAGCGCCTCTGGGAGGGCAGTAGCCGGGAGGCCAGCGGAGGAGGCTCGGGCGGGGGCGGCAGTGGGGGCAGCGGTGGGACGAGGAAGGTCGCCCGCTTCTCTCAGGAAGCGGTACGAGGCGGGGTGGCGCAGGCGGGGGCCATGGCTGCAGGCGGGACAGGAAGTCACAGTGCTGCCCCCAATGGCAGCAGCAGCGGCAGTAGCAGCAGCAACAACAACGCCACCTCCGAGGGCACCAGCCCGGGCACCCTGAGCGCCTACACCAGCGACTCCCCGAACTCCTACCATGACGAAGAGGAGGATGAAGAGGTCTTGGAGGATGGAACTGAGGAGCAGTACCGTCAGATCTGCAATATGTACACCATGTACAGCATGCTTAACGTGGGGGCTACAGGTAAATTACTTGCGTAAATTATTTCTCGTCGGGAAGAAACATAAGGATTAGCCACCAACATTTAGCGTGATGATGCGTTGGGCAGCTTTTTAAGCAGTGTAGCAGAGCACTTCCCCATCAAGATTAGGCCACGGATTTCTGACTTTGAACAGCAGTGGGCAACTTTTCATGATTATCCGGATGAGTTGCCCTTTTACTCACTTTGAGCAATGTTGCCAATCAACCACCAATAGAGTTGCCCTGTATGACATCACCTGTAAAGTTCTTATGGAAAAGGGGGGACACCATGAGATTTATTGTAATGGATGTACAGGGTTGGAATTGGAGGTATCCCTCATGAAGTTGCTCTCTCTCTGTGTGTGTGTGTGTGTGTGTGTGTGTGTGTGTGCGAAGCAGCCGGGGAGCGTGTGGACGCCCTCCCCGACCACATGACTTCTGACACCAGGAACAGGATGCGTGTGAGGCAGGATCTGGCCTCTCTGCCTGCTGAGCTCATCAGTCAGATTGGGAACCGCTGCCACCCCAAGCTATACGAGGAGGGTGACCCCGCGGAGAAGCTGGAGCTGGTCTCAGGTCAGTCGGCTGCGGCAGGCCAGTCGCAGGTGCCCCGGCTGTGCGATGGGCGAGGCTTATTCCCATCCCCATCAGGTGCTGCTTTTGCACTGGTGCGAATTTGCGATGAGCGGAATCTGTGTGCCTCTGCAGGCACCAGTGTTTTCATCACCCGAGCCCAGCTCATGAACTGTCACGTCAGTGCGGGCACCCGGCACAAGGTGCTCCTCAGAAGGCTGCTAGCCTCATTCTTCGACCGGTGAGTCTGGCCCCCCGACCTCCCCGAGGTGCCCCCCGCCTTCCCGTAGTCGGGGACCTCCGAGCTTTGGAGTTGCATGGAGTTACGCCCATAACTTAATCCTAAGCTGTGTGTGTGTATATTAATACCCACCTTCGGGAATCCAAGTGAGGGAGTCCAGCGGCGCAAATGGCATCCCAGCTCGGCCAGATCCTGTCGGTGAAATATTCACAGGCGTACAAATCCTGGCAGCAAATCAGTACAGTAACAGCCCATTAGTCCTCTTTATTTTTTTTCCAGTTTTCATTTTATGTTTTTACATGAATGTGCTTATTAAATGTCTTTTTACTGCTGCTGTAAAAGCAAATGCGAGGTATTAGAAAATCCATGTTTATTACCTCATTAACTGGTAACTTGTATTTTTAAATGTTCTTTATAATGTTGAAAATATGTATTCTTAGTGTTTTTGGGAACATAATTGGGGTTTCTTGGTTGAATCTGGGATTCTTTTTCTGTTCCTGAGTCTTAGTTTGCGGTTCGAGGGAATCGGTTACACTCAGATCATGGGTTTTTGATGTTTGTACTCGTCATACTTCTTCTTTTTTTGTTTATCTTTATTACGAGGTCTTTCTGCTGAATTTCTCCTCTTGCCCTCCCCAGAAACACTCTGGCAAACAGCTGCGGTACAGGAATCCGCTCCTCCACCAACGACCCCAGCCGCAAGCCGCTGGACAGCAGGGTGCTGCATGCCGTGAAATGTGAGCCCAACCCCGTCTGTATTTCTTTCACTGTGTCTGTCTGACTGCCTCTCTGCCTGTTTGTGTGCTTGTCTGTCTGTGTGCCTGTATTTGTCTCTGCCTGTCTCTCTCTCGCTCTGCCTGTCTCTCTCTCTCGCTCTGCCTGTCTGTCTCTCTCTCGCTCTGCCTGTCTGTCTCTCTCTCGCTCTGCCTGTCTGACTGACTGACCTACCATGCTCATGTTGCTACAGAGCTCAGACTCTCCGGCCACCTGCTTAACTTTGTAATCATGCTGCAATTTTACTGGTTTCATAATAATAGTCCATTGACAAGCGGTGCTTAATGTATCTGCACATTTTTTATCAATTTTTTGACTGACTCATTCAGTTATATTCTGGCCATTTTGCTATTGATTGCAATTGTAGTCATTGGCTCCCAATGGGATACTAAACACAAATGTTTGGTGTTTTATGTTATTGCGAAGGTGTTATTAATTTAAATGCCCCCAATGAGATTGTTTGTTTGTTTCTCAATGAACATTCTAATTCTGAACAGCTCTTATGGATCTATAATTTGGATTTAATTTATTACTACTCAATGAATGTTTTAATTAAATTTACAGATCGTTTCTAATGTGATATTTTGGAAATTAATGAATAAAGAGAGAACTATTGTTAGAAAACCAATGCAGTATTTTTCCTGAATTAAGGAAATGTCCCAAGAGACTCTGCAAGCACTATATATGGGAGTTGCTGTTAGTATGTTTGTATGTTTTGCTGTGATCAGATAACCATCAAACAATCATCTGTTAATTCAGCACAAATACAAACTAGCCTAGTAGAATGTGGACATCGATGGTTTCGGGCCAGATGCCTGCGGAACGGCCCGGGATCCTGGCCCCGCCCACGTCGGTCCTCCGCATGCGGGCCCTGTGCCGGACGTCTCGGGACCCTCGTCCCGGTCTCCTGTGACCCCCCCTCTGTTCCCCGTCCGCCCCGCAGTCTACTGCCAGAACTTCGCCACCAGCTTCAAAGAGAGCGAGATGAACGCCATCGCGGCCGACATGTGCACCAACGCCCGGCGCGTCGTCCGCAAGAGCTGGATCCCCAAGCTGAAGCTGCTGATGGCCGAGGGCGACGCCTACTCCGGCTTCCTGTCCGACACCGGCAAGATGGAGGCCGACCCGCTGGGCGCCGACCACGCCTTCGAGGCGTCTGGGCTGGAGGCAGGGGCCTCGGGTGAGGTGGGGGCCCCCGGCGACTCCCTGCCTGGGGTGGGCGCGGATGCCGGCTCTCTCTTTTAGTTAGTTATGCCCCCCGCCTGTGCTCCACTCTTACTGACACCCACCTGCCCCCCAAACCGAGCTGCTTGCGTGAGGCCTCATTCAGCTCAAGAAGGTGCGCTTGAGGGAGGGAGTGTGTCTTTTTAAAAAATTTTATTTTTCCTTTTGCCCATTTGGAACAAGATATTAACCCCCGCAAGCACATGCTGCTTAAAAGTGCCCGTGGCGCATGTCCCGCCTCTTCTCTATATCAGCCAATCACATTCCTTAGGCCGGGGACATGGGCGGGGCGGGTCGAGGCGAGGAACTGAAGATCTGATAACACTGTCCCGAGTTTGAATGTAGTCCAAAGGCCTTGGATTGTTTTATCTGAAAAATTTAACACAATCTACACTACTAGAGGCCCCCGAGGGCCCCTGGGCTTCCTGGCAGTGTATGGAGGGTGGATTAATTTGTACCTGTAACTTAAAGGCCCCCTTTCCCTCCTCCCTGTGCCCCTGAACTCTGACTCTCATGTTCTGACCAGAAAATTGTCCTGTCTTTTTTTTTTTTTTTTTTTTTTTTTTTTTGACGCTTATTTTTGTGTATTTAACATGCCAAGGATCCAGAGAAAGAGAGAGAGAAACGATTGAAGGGGTAAATCTGTCATTTTTAAGAGATGTTCATCTCCTATGTGTATGGGGAGCTAGAAAGGGATTGTTTTAAAATCTCGTTTTTTTTTTTTTCTTTTTTCTCAGACTGAATTGTCGATTGAAATGTTTTTCCTGATAAAGGTTTTAAGGAGATTTCTACATGCGAGTATTTTTGCAGTGGCGGGTAGCAGGACTTTGTTCCGTCTTGTCTGTCCGTGAATTCGGGTGAGGGGAGTGGGACTCTTTGGTACGTTATTGTAAAGAGGAGGAGGTGGGGCTGGTTTGTGTCCCTACGAAGTGTCCTTCGTGTTCATGCTGCGTGTGGCTGAAGGCCCCGCTGGCCTGAGGGACGCACCCCCCCCCCCCCCTCCCCCCAAGAATTCTGGCCCTGGGTAACCAAGGTGACCATGCTGAGCATTTTGGTGGCGTCTGCTAGACGGGCTCGGGGCTGGAGACGTGTTGAAGACTAGAATCTGTGGATGTGCCTGGCATGGCCTTTGTCTTTCCCCTCGGGGGCTGTAGGGGTCTGTCTGTCTGTGCAGTGGAGAGTCCTAGACTCGGCCTGCTGGTTTTTTTGCAGCTTTTGTAAACTAAACATCTGAGTCAAGCCCTTCTTTCTGCTTTTTGTTGTGTGTGTGTGTGTGTATGCCTGCTTGCGTTGCAGGAGACGGGCACGGCAGGAGAGATCCTGTGATGGCTGGCCGTGGCCGACCGTTCTAAATGCACCTTTTTAGACAAAGTGGTCCGAATTTCACGCCGGTCGCTGTTGCTCTCGCCCCGTGGGGCCCGACCCGGCCGGCGCTCTTGTGATGTTCAGCGAAGGGATCTTTCCAGGCCGCGATGATGCCGCGTCCTTCCGCTTCGCCCGTCAAGCCGCGCTTGCTCCCCGGAACGAGTCTCTCGCCGACTCTGCTACTGACTTGCTGGGGGGGGGGTGTGTGAGGAGGGCGCCTCACTGTGGTCCCTTACCCTGAGGCGGCCCTCTAGTTGTTAGGAGAATCTGTGTAGAACTTTTTTTATTTTATTTTATTTTTTTTTAGCAGATATACTGTAGAAGTAGCTTGTTACAAATACTACTAATTCAAGATTGAGCTGTTGCCAATTTGTGTAAAAATAAGGACAAAAACCTTTTTTTGTTGATGCTCTATGTTTTGACTGAAGTGCTTGGTAGGGATGCGACACGAGATGCTGCAGGTTCTCCTGAACCGTAGCGAATAAATTGGTGAGATTTCCAAAGCGGTTCTCGTTCTCCGTACCTTGGGTCTGATTCGAAAGCAGCCTTACTTACTTAATGACTGTTGGGTACAGCTGACATTTGTCACACTGGGAATGTATCTGTACATGATGGCGTTCTGGTGTCTTGTGTTAAATGGATTAGGGTTAGAAATTTGTAGCTCCTCTTTGATGGCTTGAGATGCTGGTGTAGTGCCAACCCTGACCACCAGGAGGCAGCAAATTCCTTACATAGCAACGATTACATTTTCATTCCACCAGGGGGATGGACTCTGCCCTGAAGGAACTGTTCTGGGGGGGGGGGCAGCAGAAAGGATTTGGGAATTTGTGACAAGAATAAGCTATGTCAAAATCCAAAAATGCATTTAAAAGAAGAAAAAACTTAAGATTGTATGGGGGGGGGGATGTAGCCGCCTGTCCAAATTTTGAGGGACGATTCTCGTTCTCAGTTTCCACCCTCCAGGATGAAAGAGAAAAAATATAAACAAGCACCTTCGGGTGGCGCTCTTGGCCCTGTGGCTGGATAAGGGCACCATGGGCACCACAGCACCTTCTGTTTGCTTTTTCTGTCTGTGGGGGTGGAGCTGAGGGAAGTTTGTCCATGGATTGATGTCTGTCTTTTGTGTTTATTCTCATTTTTAAACAACCCCAATTTTTAAACCCTTCCCCAGGCAGGCTCTGGGAGGAGGAATTGATGAGGCATGTGATTTCTGTTCCCGAAGGGGGTGGGGGATTGTGGGAACGGAGATGGGGGGTCTGTGACTGTACAAGTGATGGAGAGATGGCACCGATAGATTGTGTTTGGGGGGGGGGCTGGTTCATGGCGTACCAGTTTTGTGCTTCTGGGACTTCTTCCCTGGCCCCCCCCCCCCCCCCCCCCCCCCCCCCCCCCCCCCCCCTCCCCCCCCCCCCCCCCCCCCCCCCTCCCCCCTTTCCCC
>JAABNY020000045.1:10273600-10288359 GCA_015164015.2 Brevimyrus niger | reverse complement strand
CACACACACACACACACACACACACACACACACACACACACACACACACACACACACACACACACACACAGACGCACGCACACACACACACCAACCTGCAATCATATCTTTGTGGGGACCACAAATGCTAATGCTAGATAGAGTTTTTTTAGTTTTTTGATTCAGATGATTGAGTTGTCTCTTACAGGGACCAGGAAACTGGCCACGATAAGGACAAAAAAACTGGTATTCAGCACTTTGTGGGGACATTTGGTCCCCCCAGGGTAAGGTATCTTTGGACCACACACACACACACACACACGCACACACACCGATACATACATACATACATACATACAGACACACACTCACAGAGACACAATACTACAGAATGGAAACATGGAGTGAGTACTTGGCTCACAGGCATAACGCCCCACTGTGCCCTGGATGGCCTGTCAGTCTCAGTATGGCACCCTAACAGAAAGAGCACCCAGTACGAGATGCAGGTTGAAAGAGGTCAGGGACAGCCACGAAAGAAAGAAAGATGCGGTCCCTCGGACCAGCATGCGGGGGGGGGGGGTGGGGGATGCACGGTGGAGCCAGTCCCCCCGGTTATTCCCGTGGCTGAGAGGCTCTCTATACAGACCTCCTGCATGTCATCCACATCTACATACACATACGTGTCCACTGTGAATGTGAACCTCGTGTGGGAGCACCTCCTCAGTCCGGGGTCCCCGTCCTGCGGCTATCGGGGCCGAGTCAGGCTTTCACGCTCAAAATCTGCCCTCAGACTAATTATGAAAAGCCAGTTCATGCACGACGTTGCATGGTCTGTAAGGAATGTGGGCCAATAATTAGAGGAATTTCAGTTCCAGAGAACAAACGGACCCGTTTTTGAGATCCGCTATCCGACGTCGAACTGGGCACTTGGTTAACAGATCACAGAGCAGAACCAGAGTGTGACAGATGCTCCCCTTTAATGGGTCTCTGACATCATCAAGTGGCGCCACATAGCTGGTATACACAAAATGCCTCACAAAAGGTTCACAGCTCCGTCGGCCTGTTGATGACAATTGGCTCTGGAAGATCCTATAAGTCAGGATATCAGTGCGAGCTCCGAGGGGAGCTGAGCAGCGGATGCAGGTGCAGTGAGGGGAGCCGCTGCCCTTCACAGCTTGTCCCCTTGCCAGTCACCTTGGCAGTGAAGTGGATCACCCACACTCTACCTGTTTGGATGCTAGTGGGCACTAGGACTAAAAACAGCTGGAGCTGCAGTGGAAAGTGTGTATAAGTCTGTAAGCTGCTGTCATCCTAAGAGGTTAATAACTGATTAATAGAATGTTGTAATTCCATGACATTCCACCGGGAGGCACTGGCACAGTCCAGATCCATGTATGATTCTATGAACAGCTGTCATCCATAGAGGTTAATGACTGATTAATGAGATGTTGTAGTTCTGTTACATTCCTCTGGCAGGTGCTGGCACAGGCCAAATCCATGTATGAATCTGTGAGCTGCCATCATCCTTAGATGTTAATAACTTATTATTAAAATATTGTAATTCCGTGACATTCCTCTAGAAGGCGCTGGCACAAGCCATACCCATTTGTGAGCTGGCCTGGCACCTCTGGCTCTGCTCTGCTGTGCTCAGCCTGGGACCTGAGGAGTGTGTCCACAAACCAGTGCACAGACACAGGCTCGTCTTACAAAGGCAGGCCTCTGAATAGCATCATGCCACGCAGAGTCTCCTGTCCCTGCGTCCGCTGTGCTGCCAGCCTCCCCACCCCACTCACAGCACCCCCGGCAGGCTCCACGGGTCGTGCAGAGAAAGTTGGCTGAAATACCTGCTCCAGATGGGGAGGGGGGGGGGACACAGCTTGCTGTTCCAGAACTGCCTGGGCACTAAAGGGTTACAGGTGCCTGGGGTCGTCACCCCCACGGAAATGAGCCGGAGGCAGCCGGTCTCAGGGCTTTTTTTGTGGGGGTGGGGAGGGGGGTAGTATTGAGGGTGGGAGGAAAAAGGGTCACAGAAGGGCTGCTGGGCTTAACTGGGGGGGTGAGGAGAACATAGATACAGAGAGAAGGATTGGGAGGTGGCTGGGGATGAATGGGGGGGGGGCAGGTAGACCCCTCCCATAATAGACGGGGACTAGAGTTTGGACATGAACCCAGGGGGCAGGGGGGTAAAGCTGCCATAGGCTTGAATGGACAGCTGTTCAGGAGGGGCCAAGTCACAGACCGGCTGACTTACTCCCAGTGTGTGTGTGTGCGTGTGTGAGAGAGAGAGCGGGCAGGAGTGTCACATGACTGAGCTGAGGGGATGTGAAGGACAATAATTTATGGCAGAACGAGACGGGGGAGGGGGAATCAGTCAGGCAGTGGGGAAAGCGATACTGGGCTCCATAATGCTAGTGGGGTAGCAATGTGGCCTCCAGACAGGCAGGGGGCAGACTCAGTAAAAAGTGGGAGGTCGTGGAAGAGGGGCGTCGGGGGTGACACTTACGTGAAGGCGAACGCCACCAGGGCACCACTAACCACTATAAAGTCCAGGATGTTCCACAGATCCCGGAAGTAGGAGCCCTGGTGAAGCACAAGGCCCAAGTCCACCATCTGCAACAGAGAGAAGGAGCGGCTTTGTGAACACAGGGGACTGCTGAGCACACAGGGGACTGCTGAGCACACAGGGGATTGCTGAGCACACAGGGGACTGCTGAGCACACAGGGGATTGCTGAGCACACAGTCCTGCACACAAGAGTACTGTAGCGACCCTCACCTTGATTAACATTTCGAATGTGAACACGCCAGTAAAGACGTAGTCAAAGTACCGCAGAACCTGCAAACGGACACAAAGACGAGTAGGCATGTAATGTAGGCACAGTGAACAGCAGTAATACTGTGCGAGGTGGGTAGACTTGTGGTCAGGTGCACCCTCTCACGTTGTTTCGGGGTGAGTCGGGCTGCACAGGGTCTTCTGCCGCCAGGGCAATACTGCTCATGGCGATGACCAGCAGAATGCACATCTCGAAATAACGTAACGTCACAATGTAGTGACACAGCCTGCGGAACCTGGACAAAGGATAGCGTTAGAACACCGGTGAGACCTGTATTGTCTGTCCATGGGGACCACAGGAGCGCTAGGTTAATATATCATGCTATGGTAGTATATCAGGCTAAGCTAATATATCATCCTATGCTAATGCATCATTCTGTGCTAATATATCATGCTATGCTAATGCATTGCTACTACCCTGCAGCAAAATTGAAGAACAATGGGCCTTCTCTTAATGCCTAGCAGAACTTCATTGTAGAGTACACTGTATAAAAATTCCAGAGACAATCGACATAAGCAGACAGATACACAGACAGACAGACAGGCAGACAGTCAGGCAGGCAAGCAGATGGATAGACAGACAGGCAGACAGTCAGACTGACAGAGAGACAGACAGACAAGACAGGCAGTCAGGCAGTGACAGACAGATAGACAGGCGGACAGTCAGACTGACAGAGAAACAGACATGCATCCAGGCAAGCAAACAGTTGGAGGGACAGACAGACAAACAGACAGACAGGTTGGCAGACAGACTGTCAGGCAGACAGACAGACAGCCAGGGGCCATGCAGGCCTTCCTACGGGTTAGTGGTGGACAGGATGAACATGGAACTGTAGGGTGGCATGGGTTTGGGTCCGTTCTCATCGCCTTTATCGTCATCATCCTCCTCTTCTTTCTTCTCTTCCTCCTTCTTGGGCAAAGGCTCCGTGTTGGCATTCTTATTGACTGCAGAGCCAAGAGGAGATGAGAGTGTGATGAGAGGAGAAGTGCACAGGAAGCCAAGAGATGCAGACAAGCCTGACAGCATCGCCTCGTGCTTCCTCTCACACATCTGCACACGCACAGTGAGTCCTCACTGACGACCCCATGAATAATGTTAAGAACATAAGGCTCCATTACAATGCCTAATAAGGAGAGTAAGGCAAACATGCGTGCGGCTGTGCCCACCCTGCAGAATGGCATTGTTGGAGGGGAACACCGGTGGCATGTCCACAGTGGTGTGATCCGGCTTCTTGGTGCTTGTCTTAGTGGGCGTGGATGCTGGGTTTGTCAGGATGAGACTGTTCTCAGAAGCCTTCTCTGGGTTGCTGTTTCCGGGAGCCTTGACAGCATTAGGCGTACTGTTGGACAGGACAGGGCTGCTCGCGTGATTGGCAGGACTTGGGAGGGACGAGGGGCTGTGATTAGACAGGATATGGGGGGAGGTGTGGTTGCGAGCGGCGGTGACGGTGGGCTGCGTGGCCAACTTGCTGTTCATCATGTTGTCCATGTCCTCACTATACTGGCTGTCCTGCCGGGTCAGGCTTTGCTGAATCGGCCGGGTGGTGGACAGATGCGGTCCATTCCCGTGGCCGTCTCTGCGTGTGGAGGGAGTGAAGGAGGAGGAAAGAAGGAAGGCCAAAGAAAT
The DNA here is from genome assembly GCA_015164015.2 of Brevimyrus niger. Lineage (NCBI taxonomy): Eukaryota > Metazoa > Chordata > Actinopteri > Osteoglossiformes > Mormyridae > Brevimyrus > Brevimyrus niger. The sequence continues at coordinate 10,283,922 of JAABNY020000045.1, read as the reverse complement.
GTGAGGAGCAGAAGAACACAGTTAGCAGACAGTTAAAATGGGCGGCATGCATTTTATTCCGCCCCCTCCATACTCACTTCCGGACCCGGTGCTGCCGGACACGCTCCCGGTCCCGGTCCCTCTTTCCTTCATTGTCATATGTGGACTGGGCACCATGGCGATGGCGTCTCTGTCTGCGATCCCCACCATCCATGTGGTCACAGTCACCGTCAGATGGCCTGCTCCGGTTCCCCCCCTCGCTTGGTGGGCCTCTGTGCCGGCTGCCTCGCCCCCCTCCCCCATCCTCGTCCTCTGGTGGGCGTCGGTGTTGACGAGGTCGCCGGTGCTCCACGGGACCCCCTTCGCCGCGGGGGGACATGCTGCATCCCTCCTTGGCACGGCTGGCTGCCGGCCGGTGCTGGTGCCGGCGATGGGGGTCCCGGTTGCGGTCATCAGGGCCGTCCAGGTAAGGGTAAGGGTGCTGGTTCTGACCTGGTTCGTGCTCCTTGCGGCCCCGGCGGGACTCGGTAGAGTCAGCCCTTTCGTAGGGCTGCCTCGTTCCACCGCCTCGCTCATGGTAGCGGGCCTGCTTGCGCGTGAACTCCTCAGCACGCTGCTGGCCCAGGCGCTGCTCCTGTTCGTCACATGGCCTGGTCTTGTTCGTGTTGTTGTTCCGGTTCTCCTGAGGATCCACCACCAGCGGCCGGTCCAGGTGGGTCTTCATGTCGGGCCGGATGTGGCGCGAATAAGACACCTTAGGTGGTACGCAACAAATGTTACCTCCAGTGAATGGCAACATGCTCCCTAAGAAAATGGCGCATTTCAGCAAAACCGGAACCCACCTTCCAGCGGTCCTCCGGGTCCAGCTCATTATAAAGAGCCTCCCGGCTGGTCATGAGGGTCTGTCTGCGTAGCTCGCTGGTTCGCTGTTCCCACACGGACTTGGAGCCCTTGTGGTTCTTCTGCTGTTCTTTACTGCACACGAGACAGACGGAGCGACACAAAGGGATCAAGGAAAGAGGTAGAAGGGAGCCACACATGGCGCAAGACTGTGGTCCTCTGTAGGAGCTTCGTGCGACAGAGAGGCCGGAGGGACAGAGGGTCATCGACCCACAAAGAGGCAGGGGTGAGAGTCACCTCACAGTGCCATGGGTGACAACACAGGGTCAGACACAAATCGAGTAACATCGATTTCCCGAAGTGATGCTCGGGAGAGCCCCGATGCAAACCACAAAACAGCAACATTGCAGGAAGCAACGCATAAAATGAGAGAGAGCTAGAGAGAGAGAGCGAGCGAGGAGGACAGTGGAGAAACACCCGTCATCTATATGGGTACAGCAGGAAATCAGGGCCAGAGGCGGGAGCCTGAGGTCAGTATAGGCCTGCACCGCTACAGAGGGCCGGGTACAACGAGAGCAAGGAAGACGACAAAAGGCAAAGGTGGCAAAGGAGTACAAAGGAAGCAAGAACAGAACCAGTAAATTAATAAATACCAGTCCAGCGAATGTTGGGCTGTGTTGACGCGCTCTGTGCTTACTGTCACTCTGAAGAGGAAACAGATGACATGCATGTGGAGAACTCAACCCTGACAGCCTAATTCCAGGAGGACACATCCTGCTAGGTTACGCCCAGCAAAAAAATCCAGGCCACCTAGTCAAGTCACCCAACGCCAGCCATTGCTGTTTCTCAAACTGGACATCGATACCTGCAGAAAGACACATTCCCGTAACACAGCCATATTCTATAGTACTGAAGCAGCTTCAATAGGTGCCTGAATGCCGGGGAAATCCTCAGCATAAGAATAGTACATTATGTTCCTGAGAGCCCCTCCTGCTCAGATATCTAATTTAAAAATCTAATTCCCTCCCTAAGGTGAAGATTATGCCGTCATTTTTTACATAATAGTCAAAGTTCCATGCACATTGTTGGTCTCACTCTGACAGTTTGTCTGTCAGAGCTGACGGCATCAGATCACCGAAACGCAGAATCACAGAATGAACCTGTGTTATTCCAACCAAGCCTTTGAGCCACATTGGGATGGAGAGAGCACCAACCAACACCAACAACATCCAGCTACGACTATCTGAAGATCCTACTGCAGGCAGATGAGTGTTTCCTGCTCCTGTACTACAGCATGTGTGTCTCTAATTAGATTGCCACCCCCCACACACTCGCATTTTTCTAGAGACCCTTATCAGGTCTGACATGATTCTCCCAAGAAGTGGATTGTTTTAGCAAAGGAGGGGGGCAGGGTCGAAGACATAGAGAGGAAGCATCCCCGGGGAGCCGTCCCTCTGGAATCTGGTTCGAGGGGATGTTGAGGGACAGACCACTGAGGATTTTGCACAGAAATAGCATGTTGGGGAGAAGAAAGAGAGACTTACGCTGCGATGGACAGGTTGGCCGCGGACAGCGGGCTCACTTCCGCAACCTCCTTGGCTTTCTGGAGGGCAATTTTCTGACTGGCGGCCTCCTCCTCCTCCTGCTCATCCTGGAAAAGAACGGGCCAGCCGTGAGAGAAGGAGCTGGCCGCAGACCTAAGGGGAGAGACCGCTCACGGGCACCCTACAGAGCGTGCACACTTAGTCCTTCAGAGCGCAGGAGAAGAACGACGGCCTAACAGTGAAGGCCTGAGAGTGCGGCCAGTGCCAACAGGCCAGCTGCTGCCATACCTTAGTCAGCTCCTGGGCGTTGGCTAGATTATCCACAGCAATGGCCAAGAATACGTTGAGCAGGGTGTCTGAAAGGAGTGTGTCAAGGAAAGCTGAGCTGGTGTCATGGGAAAACACAAGAAACTGAAAAATATCAGGGCACGTTGATGAAGGAGGCCATACAGCGTTCGCCATACAGAGGGCACCTCACATGCAATCTCACCATTAAGCTCTTAATTTTCAACCCGGAGCTGAATTTAAATCCATGAATTTGAGCAAGCAGTCAATAACCTCAACCATATTACGATCATGGTACGTGTTAACAACCTAAAATAGGTGCTGCGATTTGGAGAACAGGATACAGTTGCCGAAGAGTGTTAGGACGATGAAAAAGATGGAGAAGACCATGCCCTTGTTCACGCCGCCCTGAGACTCGATACCATCATACATTACCATGTTCCAGTCCTCTCCGGTCAGGATCTGTCAGAGAGAAACCCGACGTCATACATTCACACGTTAAGATGGCACACAGGGAGACAGCCAACAACGCAAACCATTCATGGTTTTGGGAACCAACAGAACACACTAACAGGGAATGTTTTGAACTTGCAATTCTCACAAAGACAGAGAGACTTTTACTCAGAAGCCTTTACTGCAGACCGGAGTTAGAAGATTGCATAAGACGTCGATTTTAATAATTCAGCGTTACACATTTCGCTCAGACCTGCACTGACGTCAGTGCTTGAGAATCTCTGCAATTTCTTAAAAAATAGGGGAACTGAGAGGCAGACTGAGGAGCCATTTTTCTGAGCTGCGCCTTGTGTGGTGCAAAGGATGACACACTCCTCTAAATGGATTTTCACCTGTCCTCCTCCTCCTCCTTTTCCTCCTCCACTTACCTGGAAAACTGTCATTATTGCTGCAGGAAACGTGTCGAAGTTGGTGGGAGGTGTGCCGCTCTCGAAATTAAATCTGGATAAATAAAAAAACAAAACAGATGACGGACATTTAAATCACTGGCGCGCAAGTTCAGAAAGGTCAGCCAGGTCGCGGGAGGCCGTAGCCGACTACTGACTGGCCGCCGAACAGCTGCATCCCCAGCAGAGCGAAGACCACGATGAAGAGAAACAGAAGGAACAGCAAGCTGATGATGGACTTCATGGAGTTGAGGAGAGATACGACCAGGTTCCGAAGAGACGCCCAGTACCTGGGGAAGGGTGAGAGCACTCGGTCCAGCGGAGAAGAGACAAGCCCCGGAGAGCCCGGATTGTGGAACCCGACACCATTTCAGAAGCTCGGGGTGGAGAGAGACTCACTTTGTTACTTTGAAGATCCTGAGCAGCCGGAGAGCTCGTAAGACGCTGATGCCGAAAGAGGTTCCAGGCTGGATGATCGCCCAGAGCACCTCGAATATGCTCCCCACGATGACCTGCCACACAGCAGGACACGCAGTACTGTAAACATCGTGAGCATCCTCACCACCGGCAGCTTATATACAATCGAAAGCCGAAGAAAACATCCCAGTAGGCCAATGATACGCAGACCAGTTCATTCAGTTTTGAGAAAAAAAAACAACTTTGACGACATTATGGAGGGAGCGGACACGATTCTCTGCGGTTAACTCACAATACAGTCAAAGCAGTTGAAGGACGAGTGAAAATAAGGCTGGGTTCCCAGGCCATACATCTTTATCAACATCTCCGACATGAAAATGCCCAAGAAGATTAACTCTGCGAAATCTGGAAACAGAAGCAGAGACAGACAACAATACTGAAAGCACAGTCACGGTAGGAGTTTGGCATCATGCACAATGGCGTCAAATCATACAAAGATGGCTGCAGACTTACTGGGCTTGTAGAGGGGGACTTTTGTGGGACATTTGAAGAGAAGCACAAGCTTCACAAGCATTAGTGATAATTTCAGATGAGGTTGTCGAACAGCATAAATTCCGTACAACATAAGGCCAAGGTGACCCTGCCAAATTAATCTATCAACGAGCTTTGTAAATGCGAATGAGATGTCGGCGACCTCAACAACTATTACGAGAAACTGGTAGCAATCTTGTGAGCTTCACAATCAACAGTATTAGCTGTGGATCTCTGAACTGCCACAAGGCCGAGGAGGATCCATACTCTCGCTAGTTAGGGTTAGTATGTCTGGAATGGGGATGGCGTGGGGACTCACAGAGGAAGTCGGAGAGCAGGTCCGGTTGGTCGTAGTGCACGACGGCCACGCACAGCGTGTTGAGGCCCACCAGACACAGCACGGTCCAGTAGAAGGCCTGCGTCTTCACTATGTGGCGGATGAAGAAGCGCAGGCGTCTCTCCTTCTTGTTGAAGGAGGAGCCCTCTAGCTTTGAGCTCTTGATACTGGACCGGGCAAATGGTGAGCCTGCAGAAAGGGGGCTGAGGTATGAGGCCACTGGTTCCACACATGCTTCACCGTCTCACTGACCTTCTCCTTGATCCCTCTCCATTCCGGCGGCACCACAACTCCCTAGGTCAACTACTGACCAATTACTGCCCTGGCCATGCGTCTCTCTCTCCCTCTGCCACCCCCTTTGCAGTCTCACCTACGGCAATGTCACCTTCTCCTTCCTCTGGGTTAAGAAGGTCAGTCTTGCTCTTCTTCATGGTGGGCCGTCGCCGGGAACCTATGGGAGGAAGATCACATACCGAAGATACTAGAGAATTTTTCTTACAAGGCCCGTTTCTTGATTTGTGTGGCCGGGGTAGGCCGCCGGATTTTGTAGAGACAGAAATAGACAGATGGAGGGAGAGAGCGAATGAAAGAAGATGCGGTAGAAGAAAGAAGAAAAAGCGATGTGACAGAGAGAGCATGAAGAAGTAAGGAGAGCTGTCAAGTACCATCAAAGGGCATTCGATCATCTGTGTCGTTATCCTCATCCGCCAGGATAACCTCCTCTAAAGAGACAAAATAAACAATGATTCCTTTAATCAGGCCGTAAATACACAGAGATACACAGAGATACACAGAGATACACACACACACAAAATTTCCATCAGTAGTGTTCAGTACAGAGCTGGGTCCAGTTGCTCTGACCGTCAGAGGCGACATACCAGCTTTGCAAATCCACTCTAGGTAGCCATTAAGCTCCCGCTCAATCTGCTGCTGTCTGCGTAGTTTGAGAAATTCGCTCCGGTTCTCCACCCGCTCCCTTTCCTTGGCAAACTCCCTGCGAGACACATCCGGCATCAACGGCAGGCTGGGATGGATGCAGCCGCAGAGACTCAGAGGAAATTGAGGAAATGTCCATCCCATGGTCAGGGAAGGACAGCGCAGTGAATCTCACCCTGACAACACTCCCAGAACCAGGTTCAGCATGAAGAAGGAGCCGATAATGATCAGGGGGATGAAGTACATCCAGTTGTAGGCACTTCCTGAGGCATCATTGCTCTGGGGAGGGGACAGAGATGTACAGAGGACTTGTGCTGATTCTGCAGAATTGCAACCCCCACCCAGCCACATACAGAGCCCACTGCTCTCATCCAGAGGTGACAGGGGAAGCCACAGATGTATAAATCTACGGTGACAGCTTCTCAAGAGCGCGGAAAAGCCACGGGAGAACAACACTGGCAAAAAGTTTTCCGCTGCAGCGAAACCAACTTCACACAAGTTTCCATAGGTGATCTGGAACATTCTGTAAGGTGTCGTACTGCACCAGAGAAATGACTTTACATTTAACTATGTGGATTATTTATAAGTGGTGATATGCTTTTATTATCCTTTGGGCCCTGTGGGTAATTTATGGTGTTTGTCTCGGGGCTTTATAAATTGCAAAGGCAATGAGTAAATATTCTTCCTGGAATATTCCATATTTGGCTCCATGCTTTTATCTAGACTTATTGGACAAGCTATACTATCATCAACAAAACAATGCTTTATATTATTCTAACAGGAAGTGGTTAACACACTGGCATTCATTGTGAATATTCCTGCAAATGGAATCACTTTGGATTAATTAGAAGAGGGAAGGGCTATACGGCTTTTCTTAGGATGAAATTGATACTTCAGTTTGTGTGAAAGCGCAAGAGAGCATCGGGCTGCTACTGTAACTTATAATATTGCACTATAATGTGATATGAAATATAATTGTGTAATAGTCAATATCATTCTTTGCAAGGAAAGGCACTTTAGGCTATAAGGCTTTCGCTCGCTGATAAGCAAATGCCCCGGGGAGCAATTCCAGGGACGATAAACGGGAGAGGAAGATAGAGGGGGACTGACAGACAGACAGGAAGTGGAACTGAGGAAGATCAAGCACAGTGCATTGTGGGTACTGGGATTTGGAGTCCAATTGGAAAGCAGAAGGAGCTGCACACTGTTTACAATACAAACAATAATGGATAACTTTTGCTTTGTGTTCAATGGGATCGTAACTCTTAGCCAGTGAGATTCTTGAACAGACCCTACTAAGGCGAGGAGAAAAACAACACCAAGGCTGATGAGTGAGTAACACAGATGACTATATTTGATGGCAAAGTTAAGAGTAACCAATCCGAGACCTGAGGCTGACACAGTGTATGTACTGACTGATTGTTTCACTAGCCAGGGAACATCAGACAGCGCTTCCTCGCTGCTGGAATACAAAGCCCACACCTCACCGTGATCTATGCAGGTGCCGGAGAGTTACGGCACTGACCAGAGGTACTATGATATTGCACCATAAAACACCAGACAAGACTACATATTTGCAAGTGTGCACAGTTAACATCTATACATCTTCCGAGCACCTATCCTGTGCAGAGCACGAGGGCCCCAGAGCTGATGTCATGCGGCACAGGTAACAAGGCAGGGGTACCACCCGATTGGGAAGCTAATTCATCATAGCACATTCATAATGAGCTAGCTGGAGATCCCAATTCAGTTCAGTTCAGCTCAGTTCAATTCAATTCAATTCATTTTTATGTAGCGCCTTTTACAACAGTCACCCCAAGGTGCTTTACATGAGTGTGTTGTGACACGACATCATTAAGTGAGAGCAATACAAAAAAAAACAAGGAAAGGAAAGACAAACAAATGAAAGAAATAAAGCCAGATGACAAAGGATGGGAGGAAGCAAAAACTGCGAGGTAGGGAAGAAAAAAATCCTCTGGGGGGCCAACCTCAACTGGCTGCCCAGCCCCCCTTGTGCATGCCAACATTATTGAAAACAGAAAAAAGTGGATATGCTTGCTAAAAACAAAGGTCAAGCATGTCTTTAGACAGCAGGATTTAACCTGAACGACACAGACAGACATAGATGGGGTTTGAACCCTGACCCTGCATGAGTTCCCCAGTGAGCCTCACTGCAGTCAATACAGCCAGAAAAAGGAGTCCAAGCCTGTAGCTGAGCTTGCATAGTAGAAATTGGATATTTTGTGTAACAATACAGATACGATGCATGATTATCCGGGTATTTATGAAGACCTCTTGATGATTATCTAGTAGAGCATTAATGACACCATGCTGGAGAGTTTTAAAACCTGTGTGATCAAGTCCTTGGCAGCCAGAGGTCCTGCTGCCGTTGCCAAAACAGGATGATTTATGCTCCCTAAAAACAGCGGGGGGCCCAGCATTCCCGATTGGTGCAGATTATAATGCCCCGTCCAAGTCCCAAGCCAAGAGAGGCCATGAATTGTAAACGTCACTTCTATTTTCCTGTGTATCTTGGCTGTTGATATGATTTCACATTGGACTTGGATGACCTTGAGGTAGCATAAGATGGACAGGCGGTGGACCTCCTGATGCGTGAAGGTTCTGCTGTTCAAAGAGTGCACAGCGTGTCTTGGTTAAGCTGCTAACGACTCCACACGAACAGCTCCACACGAACAGCTCCACGCGAACAGCTCCATGCAAACAGCTCCATGTAAACAGCCCCACGCTAAAAGTTCCACGCTAACAGTTCCACGCTAACAACTCCACGTGAACAACTCCACGCGAACAGCTCCACGCAAACAGCTCCATGCAAACAGCCCCACGCTAAGAGTTCCACGCTAACAGTTCCACGCTAACAACTCCACGTAAACAGCTCCACACGAACAGCTCCACGCAAACAGCTCCATGGAAACAGCCCCACGCTAACAGTTCCACGCTAACAACTCCACGTGAACAACTCCACGCGAACAGCTCCACGCAAACAGCTCCATGCAAACAGCCCCACGCTAAGAGTTCCACGCTAAGAGTTCCACGCTAACAACTCCACGTAAACAGCTCCACACTTACAGCTTCATGCGAACAGCTCCACGGGAACGGCAAGGGCAAGGAATCTCCTGTGACTAAGCAGAGAGAGCTGGGCCACGTGTCCATCAAGGCTGTTTGGCCAGGACTCCCAGAAGGTTAACTGAGCCCTTACTTTGTCACCTTATACCTAAGTCTATGTAGCGCTGGAGCATTAAAGTTTGGCAGCCCTGTCAGATTTATTTACTCATTTAGCATATGACACAGAGCTAAGTGTGATGTAAAATAATAATCTAAGAAAAGGCCTAAATGCTGCATTATCATGGAGGTCTTAAAATTTAATCCAAATGATTAAGCAGACACATCACTTTGTCTTGAAGCTTAATATACCACAAATATCATATAGGTGGCATTATGGAGAGCTGAGGGACAAAAGCTGGTAAGAAAAACTCAAATGATTAGCGGCTGAGCCAGACGTCCTCCTGTCTGCCTTGTCCTCCTTTTCTGCCTCGCTGCTCACTGTACACACACTGCAGTCTTCATGGCCTTGTCTCCCCATCTGACTCGCCGCTCACTGTACACACACTGCAGTACTTCTGGCTTGGCCTCCTTGTCTGCCTCGCTACAAACTGTACACACACTGCAGTATTTCTGGCCTGGCCTCCTTGTCTGCCTCGCTGCTTACTGTACACACACTGCAATCTTCCTGGCCTGGCCTCCCTGTCTGACTCGCCACTCGCCTTATACACACTGCAGTATTTCTTGCCTGGCCTCCCTTTCTGCCTTATTGCTCACTGTACTCACACTGCAGTTTTTTTCTGGCCTGGCCTCTCCATCCGATTCTCCGCTCACTGTACACACACTGCAGTCTGTCTGGCCTGGCCTCCCCGTCTGTCTCGCCACTCAGTACACAGACTGCAGTCTTTCTGGCCTGGCCTTCCCGTCCGACTCGCCGCTCACTGTACACACACTGCAGTCTTTCTGGCCTTGCCTCCCCATCTGACTCACCGCTCACTGTACACACATTGCAGTATTTTTGGCCTGGCCTCCCCATCCGACTCTCCGCTTACTGTGCACACACTGCCGTCTTTCTGGCCATTACGCTTTCATTAGCTTCTTCTCCAGCAGCTGACGAAACATCTCCAGCTGAAGATGGACTGTTATATATAGAGCAGCACCAATGGGGACTGAGAGTGACAGAGAGGGAAGGGAGGGTGTAAGGGGTGTGAGGTAGGGAAGGGTGGATAGGGTGTGGCTAGAAGGATGAAAGAGACACAAGGGGAACGGATGGGGGAATGATGTGACCCATGCAGATGGGGACCGTTCTTGGGTTCGCTTTATGCCTTTGTGTGTCTCTGCAGAGGTCGGAGCGGAGTCAGGCATCACTAACCCCCACCACCCTCCTAACCTATGATGTACAGCTTGTCTATGATTCACTTGTCTTATTACTGAACTGCTGGGTCACTTCATTGAATTGCTGAAATACACTAACAGTACATCCGGATGACTGCA
>JAABNY020000045.1:10220109-10235881 GCA_015164015.2 Brevimyrus niger | reverse complement strand
CCCAGCAAAATGCAGTGCGTTTCAAGAAAAACCACAGTGGTGCGGGGGGGGGGGAGGTCCCTTGGGGGATCCCCGCGGCCCCCCCCCCCCCCCCCCCCCTTTATTGGTCACCTGGTCACGGGAAAACATGTGATCCATGATGGCGTCCCAAAAAGGGCTCAGCGGTAGCTTTTCATCAACACTTCACCTGGCCTACAGCTCTACACTATAAGCCATGCTTCAAGCAGTTCACACAGAATAGTGTAGCAAGTGAATAGAGATTCATACTGAGTAGAGTAGCAAGTGAATAGAGATTCATACTGGAGTAGTGTAGCAATTGAATGGAAATTCACACTGAGTAACGTATCAACTGAATAGAGATTCACACTGAGTAGTGTAGCAATTTAACGATTGAGTAACAACTCACACTGAGTAGTTTACCCAAGCTTCAAGAGTCAGAATTAACCAGCAGTGAGAGAGGCCAGCGCCCGCCCATCTAGACCCAGGCACAGTGCATGGTCGCTGGATCCAGGCTGCTGTGCGCTCCATACATTTTTAACGCGCTGAGATAGCTCACAGCTCACTAAGTAGGGTAAAGATGTTTGCAGCTGGTTACGACATGAGCAACATCCTCCATCTTCCTTCTCATTTTAGTGACTCTTTCTCATACAAAAATACACCAGAAAAAAAGCAGCTCACAGCACTTTTTTGCTGCACATGCATCACAGACATTCCTTAAATGGGTTTTCCCATAAAATCCTGCACCAGAGTACTTCAGGGCCTCTGGAAGATGACACCCAAGAAAGCCTGCCATGCTACACATTAAGGCAGGCAGTGGGACTGGGAAATGAGGGGCTAGGGATTGGGACCTGAGGTCCCGGAAGGGGAGAGTAGGGGAATCGGGAATGATGCATTAATGCTGCGTTCGCGCACTCACACAGCAATGTATTTGTTAATGAGTGAGGCTCAGACTCACTGTAATAAAAAAATGACCCCATTTCCCGAGTGCTGGGGAAGAGGATGAGACGATAAATGCAAGTTTCTGAGCTATAAACTGTTGCTAACCCCCTGCATGCTCTAAGTAGGCCGGTGTCTGCTCCAGGGAGGCGGCCAGGGGCTGCTTCCTTCACTCTTTTCTTTTTCATTCCCTCTATCCTCCCTGGCCTCCCCATGTCCGCCCCTTCTCCCCTCAGCCATCAGCTTCCCCCATTCCCATCCATTGCCCCCCCTGTCCCTCCATCACCCTGCCATCCTTTCATCATCCCAGCTACTCTTATCTCTCTCCTACCCCCCCCCATTCATTCCGTTGCTCTCCCTCTCCGCCATCCCCCCATCAGGGATTAAACGTGGTTTTTCAGGAGGCCTCTTCCGACCCGGATGCGTCTCTATATATATTACAATCAATAGCAGAATATTTATTCCTTTGGTGACTTCCTGTGTCCCTCCGGCCTCCTCTACACACAGTGTCACCCTCTGCTGTCATGTGACCAAAGAGGCCTCGTCACGTCGCTGCAACCTGAGCTCTGTGTGAAACGCCAAGGAGGGTCCAATGCGATTGGCCGGGGCGCGGCAGCAGTCGATGGCCGTCGCCGGGGTCATCGGCAGGCACACGGCAACCCATCACTCCGGGGGCTGCTATCGCATGCGGATGGCTGGGAAAGTAGCATCACTTCAGGTGTGGAAGAACGCACGTGCGATCGACGTACAAACCAGTGCACAAGATGTTTAACCTGGTCACTGGCAGGATACTCAGCAGTGAATTACTTAGTCACTCACACTTCTGTTGCCTGGATGAAGGGAAAAATGTGCAGCGTAACTGAGTTGATAAATCCTGTGGAGGTGCATCGCTGGGCTGATATACTTAGAACATTAACAAGGAAAAAGCAAGCCTGCAAAATCATAGGGACCGATTCAACCTTCGGTGTGGCAGTGACTGTGGAACACAAATACACTGAAATGGTACAGGCCAAAAGCATCAGCAGTGCGACGATAGCATTTACTCTACTAGATAATCAACCGCGGCCGACGGAGGCGGTTGGTAAGATTTCTGCTGCCTCCTGTGCTGCCCGGCAGTCCCCATTTACCAGGCACCCGGGCCAGGATACCAGTCCTTCGCAGGTACAGACACACACTATGGGCGGAAATAGCCTAACGGCACGTGCTGAGCGTGTGGGAGGGAACGGGGGCCCTTGCAGGCAGGATCCAAACGGCGCTTCCTGCAGGTGCGAGGTGACAGTGCTGCCCGCGGAGCCTCGCTACCGCCCAGCGGCCGCAGATCTTGCACCAGCGACTCCCTACATGTGATTTTTGTTGACCATTGTTAACGCGCTGTGATCAACTGCAACCAACTTAGTACTGTTCACAGAGTGACTGCAGTTACTTATGAGTGCACATAATAACAAATAATATTAACAATAATAATAACAACAGCAAAAAATTAACATAAACACAAGAATGCTGATTAAAATTGTATCCGGTTTTACCCACAAAGTAGTAGCACCAAAATATGTTCATTTATGCACTTTGGCCTGGTACAGTTAGGAGTTTGAGTCTATAGCTGTATGCCAGGTCCTTCACTCATGTTTATTCTAATAAACTATTATCTGCTATCCATCTGATTAAGCATTATAGTTAAAAATCTTCCACACTACAGCAATCACTGTCAGTCCTTTACAATCCAACGTGATTACAACTATTATCAGCATTAGATTTAATTGACATGCAAAGCCCATCGATACGGAGCTTGCGTCTCACCCTGTAATCATTCCCAGAATAACAATACTTTACACACGGGGGTGTGTCTGCGTGTGCACGTGCAGGGAGTGGGTGGGCTGGAGAAGGGGAATACATAACAAAAGAAAAACGGGGGCGGGTCAAGCCAAACTCCGCTTCTGAGTAAGGTCTGCCGGTTCGGGGCTCACACAGCACAAAAACAAAAGACTAATGATAAACCCGAATTTCACCATTGAGTAAATATTCGCCTATTTAGTGGGAAATAAATGTGAATGTAAACGCTAGCACACAATGAGCTTGAAGACAGAGAAAGCCGCTGGTTCTTTTACGTTTACAGGAAAACCTGAACTACGTACATACGAACTTGGGAAATTGAATAACTGGCACGCAGCACCACCTGGTGGCAACGAGCGACACTGCGGCTAAATAAAAGAACACGGCCCATCGGAAGGTCCGTAGTTGGCAAATTTTCGAAGGCGGTTGCAGAGAAGAGCTCCGCGTTACGTTAGGGACATTTCCCCACAGCGCAAGCAAAAACAAAGGTAAACCAATTAACTGATTCAGCACTGCCATGTGGAAAGGCCGTTCAAGTTTAACCGAGTGACGCAAAGATGAATCTGCACCCCACCGCATGAGTATGCAGGCCGGTGAGAAGCGCAGCGCCCATGCAGGGGCGGTCCGAGGATCCGGGCTGACCGCGGGCACCTGACCAACTTCGCATGCACGCTCACATCTGTGTGTCTGCGCCGGCCTCCCATTCACACCATCAAACTGGGTCAGTACACTCCGCACTCCTGCTGCACAGTTAATTACAGACCCCCGCCCCCATCCGTTCTCTCCTCCGTCGCCTTTCCATTCATCATTCCTTCTGATCGACCCCTCCGTTTTCCGCCATGCCCCGCGCCTCCAGAAATAGCCAATGCAGGTGTTACTAATTCCTGACAAACGGCCACGCCGGTACTGACTGCCAGTCAATGCCGCAAACGGAGAGTAAAAAATGTGCCGCATTTGGGTTTGAGGTCGCTCCTGTCTTATATAGAGCCGCCCACCTTTCTGTATGTGCAAACTGCCTGGCCGTCATACGGATGTGCTTCATATGAACTGATACCCATCCCACCACCACGCTGAAGGAAGGTCTGTGAGGCCTCGGCCGCCTGGATTAGCAGTCATTTAAAAAACAGCGTAACTTTTACAGCTCCCTGTCTGGGAACCCCGCTGAGCTTCCCTTCATTATCAGCTGTTAAACTGTTTCAAGTAGGTCTGGGGAGTTCCACGAGGGGGCGATGTTTACTTGTAAATAAGTGGCGCAGTACCAAACCCAAGTCTGAGTCACATATACTCATCAAAAATCATTCAAATCACTGTCTGAATAATTTATCCTAATTAAGTTTACGAGTTAACCAGAAAAAAAAGGCAAACATGACATTATTTGCACAAAGAAACGCGCAACTACTCCACTTACGTTGTAATTGCAGATAGAGCACGATTAACCTTATTATGCGCGAGATCACAGACCCTAGCTCACTGTTTTGTCTTCATCGGCCATCGGTGAACTCCCAGTGCCACGTGCGTGCACCCATGGAGACATGACAGAGTGAAAGAAAATATTTCATTCTTATCAAGACGTGTATATTATAGTCGATGTCGCAACACTGATGCTGCGTAATTAGATAAGACAGATTCAATGACTTTTCCGAGGACAAAATATGTTTCAGATGAACAAATAGACAAACAAAACAAGTGAAGTAACTGCATTTTTTCCAGATTTTTTCTGTTGAGGATCTTTTTAGTTTAAGGTGCATTTCTTTATGGAAAAGAGGAAAAGTGCAATGGATGTTTTTATCGTAAGTAATTATCTGTGAAACGGAAACGGTGTACTGTCTGTTAATTAATACGCTCCGCCCAGCCTCTTAAAACTGTCTTCCAAAACTTGCTTCTTCATTGCCCCCTGGTGTTCACATTTAAAATTAAGCGCGAGCTACTTAGCAGCCCCCTGAACGTAGTTAAACGCAAGCTGTTAGAATATCCGTAAGGTTCGATCTCTATTTTGATCATTCTTAACACTGTTACACAAATATTCACCTTCCCATTTCAGGACAGATTGAAGCTGATGCTGCATATACATCACAGTACCGGTATGAAATCTGAGCATCCATAATTATCGGTCTTGGACAAATGCTCTGCAGTCCTGAATCCAGAAGATGATTGTAAAATATTTTTGGAGGGGTAATAAAGGGCAGGAAAAGAATAACATACAGGGTTGCTACCAATCTCTCTGTGCTCACATGGGAAACTGAGAATGAACAGAATGAATGGAGGAAAGCAACATTGGACGGAAAGGACAGATCCCTGCTCAGGCCCTGCCAAAGCACAAGCGAATTAAGCAGCCGCTTGGGTCCCGGCGGCCACCAGAGGGCGCCCCCATCTCATCGGCCTGTCAGAATGGGAAGGGAGATGACAAATGGCAAGTAGGATAATCAAATTTCACTTAAGGCCCGCTTGGGCCGGTGGCGCTGTCGCTTCAGAAATGTCTGACACTCTTTGATAAATTCAAAGCTTTTCACCAACATAAACGCTAATTTCCGCAGAGGCCTGAATCCTCCACACAGCACTGTCACTGCTAATGAAACGGCAGCGTCGGCATTAACGCGCGCCTTTGATGGAGGGCCTGTACACGGGAACACACTGACACTGCGAAACATTAACATTCCTTATAGGGCGCTTGCTGGGTGTTCACCATCAGGGGTGTGATGTGCGATCATTCAGAAACACATCTTGCTGTCCTACTTCCATAAACAAGAAACAAGTCAGAAGTGCTGTTATTAGCTGTACAGACGTTTTGCAGTCCGGCCCACCTCAGACTGGGCTCGCTCCAACGTGGGCCCATAACAGACAAGCTCACCGGTCCTGCTTTTAGTTGTATAGACCGGGCTGGTAGCAGGAGTGGAAGCCAATCCCAAGGACAAATGATTCAAAAGCTGAAACATACAAGCAGTCGGCGATTCCCACTAAGCAGGACATGGTGCGCTGGTCTGGAGTGGGGCTGCTGGGTGGCCATCTTACCGAATCCATGGCTGTCTCGCTCCCCCCACGACTGTAACAGCTCACCTCAGACATCTGCTGTCCATCAAGACTACAGCAGTCTGGACACATTGTCAGAGCTTGCCGACTCGACTGGTGTTGATGATGTAATCTGTGCAACACGGACGCTGCTCCCTGTTGAGGGATTTCCCCAGTTAATTTAATCATGTTCATTTAGTTCACTCATTTATAGTTTTCATATTTCTTTCTGTCCTTCCTACTCGCTCATTATGTTCTTTGTCTATCTCACACAACTTACTCTCACCAAGGCCGTCTGACCCCCCGGTTCCAGGAGTCTGTACGAAGACCATAGATAAAGGGCCTGCTTCCCTTAGTGGGGGCAGAGACAGACACAGACAGACTCTAAACCGGCCGTGTGAAACATCTTCCTGTAACATCTTCATTCTGTCATAACAAACTGCTTAAACTTAAGGAACCTGCCTCATCATTCAACTAAAAGAACCTGAGGTTTCGCTGAAGAAATCTATCACTGTGGTAACATGTCGCCCCCCCGCACCCCGGTGAAATTTCTGCAAACCAAAAGCCTGAGACACCTTCTTTTATTACAAACTAGCAAAGTGAACAGGACAGAGCTTAGAGAACAGGGACACAGTGAGAGGAACACGGCGACGGCTCTGCCGTCACACTCCAGTAGGAAGAAAGGTAGGATTGACAAAAAAAAAATAAAAATAAACGGCCCATCACAGCAGACGGGTGCCGCTTTGTACACCGACGTACGGCTTCTGACCGTTCAGAATGTCTTCCAGATCTCCCAGCCCTCCCGTTTGACCCCTCCCCCGTCACTCGGTGAGGTAGAAGTGCATCTTATCGTTGATGTTCTTCCTCTCGGGGTTGAGCCTCTTCAGGATCTGGGCCAGCACGTTGACCGTCTGCTCGCTGCTCAGCCCTGTGCGCTTCGTCTGGAACTTCTTCAGCAGGTCCTTGGTGGTCATGGGCTTGCGGATGAGGTAACGGCGCACGGCCTCTTCCGTCAGCTGCACGTCACTGTGGGTCAAGGGGGAAAGGGAGTGGAATTAGGGGCGGAGTCAGGACAATGAGTTTAGGGAGAGGAGAACAGCCAGTCGAGTTCGCAGAAATGAGAACTTAAAGAAAATGGAATGAACTCCGACATTATTGGAGGAAGACATCAGAATAAGGTGTTTCTGTTTGATAAGATTTCTGGCAGCAGGGCAGAAGAGGGGTGAGGGACAGAGGGGTGAGGGACAGAGAGTCTGCAGCAGGCAGATGGGTAAGAAACACAGGTACGGGAGCAGAACCTTGAGCTGGGTGTAGACTTCCCAGACGCTGTCTGCTGGACACTCTTCTCCGCAGGGCTCTGTGGGTTCGAGACCATCTTCAGCCTCTTGGCGGGTGGGGTGTCAGAACTAGGGGGAGCTGCCTGCCGTTTGCCTGAATATCGGAGGGGGGGGGGTCACCTGAACTAAGCACTGCAGTAGACAAGAAAATCTGCAAGTGAGGGAGTGCTGTTGGGGGGGGGGGGCACCTTGCTCTAACTTGGTGGCGGCAGCGCGTAGCGTGCTGGATGTGGACGCTGTGTCGATGGACGGGGTCCCAGGCCGGCTGCCCGTCCTGGAGCTGCCCCCGGACCCCCGGCCGCCTCCCCGCTTGGGTGGGGTCCTCTTTTTCTGTGGTGGTATACGAGGGAGTCAGTGAGCATTGCCAGCACAGTCAATCACGTCCTCTAAGGCTATGACGCACCACCATGAAGAGGGCCGATTCGGCCCCGCCCTCGATGTCGCTGTCCTCAGAGCTCTCCGACTCCTCGCTGCTGTCTGCAAAGCAGGTCTCACATCAGACACCGTCCAACTGGCCAATCGGGGCTCCTTCCACAGACACCCCCACCCCCGAGCCCCCACCTCTCCGCTTCTTCTTCTCCTGCTGCACCGGGGTCTTCTTGCCCTCCTCGTCCTCCTCCTCCTTCCCCTCTTCCTCGTTCTGCTTCTCCTCCTCGCTCTCCTCCTCGCTCTCGGAGGCCTCGTCGATCCCTGTGCATTGCAGCCACGCTCAGTTGCTACTCCTGCGTGGCTGGGTCGGAGTCTAGGCGCGGCCACCCTCCCGGGGAGAGGCTCACCTTTAGGGACATCCTCCCCTTTGTTGGGTTTCACCTTCTCTGGCTCGTCCTCGTCGGAGCTGCAGCAGAGAGAGACCCGATAGCACCAGGGTGGCCCGAGCAGGACGTCCCCAAGCCCCTAAGCCCATGGAGGGGGAAGAAGGTCATTTTCAAGGCCGGGGGCTCACCTGCTGTCATCGGACATGTAGTCCACCTCGAGACCCTCAAAATCGCCGTCGTCACTGTCCTCCATGGCCTCGCTGTCGCTTCCCTTTTTCTTCTTCTTCTTCCCTCCCTTTCCCTTCTTAGCCGCCTCCTTCTTGGCCTTCGGCTTACTCTCCCCATCTGCACGGGGATAGCGGCACATGGGGCAGCGAGCCGATAATAACCACACAGCAGGCGAGAGATTCGTGCCAGTTGGTGCCGCTGCCTCATTTATCCCCATAAGCAGCCTTGCAAAAAATATGAACAAAACTTTTATAATTCATAGGACATCAAAATAATGTTGGATGTTCCCAGGCCACACCCCTCACCTCAGGCCCCACCCTCATGTCTGGCCACACCCCTCTTCTCACCCTCTCCCACACTGCTGTCACTGTCTTCACTGCTCATCTCCAGATCATCCTCCAGGTCATGGATCCGCAGGTCTCCTCCTTTGTCCCCCTTCTTCTTCTTCTTCTTCTTGCCAGGCTTTTCTCCTTCCTCCTCGTCATCCTCACCACGCTCCTGCTCACGCAGCCGCCTCTGCAGCATGATGCTGAAGTGATTGACCACCTTGTTCCTCCTGCAGGTGGTGGGGGCAGTGAGGAGGCCGTTGGGTTAGTCAAAGACCGTCCCATGCGATGCAGTAGCCCAGAGACCAGAGGCTTGTCCTACAGCCCATCCTGTGTCCCCCATGTCACTACGCCCCCCTGCACATCCCTGTCCCCCCAGCCTCCTTAGCCACCTCCCCAGCTACCTTACCCCAGTCTCTTCACCTGCCCCACTCCTCCTTGCCCTCCTCACCTGCCCCCTGCCTCCTCGGCCTCGCCTTCCTCACCTGCCCCCCCACCTCCTTGGCTTCTTAACCTGCCCCCCCTCCCCCCGCCTCCTCACCTGCCCCACTCCTCCTCGGCCTCCTCAGCGGTGAGGGTGCGGTGTTTGGCCAGCGGGGTGAAGTTGTACCAGGCGCTCACAGGGAAAGCCTCGAAGGCTCCGTCAGGACACTGCGTGAAGATGTAATAAGATGCGTTCTCCGTCACACCACCCTTCTTCTGGCCCTTGAACCTGAAATGTACAGGGTGGGGGGAGGGGGGGGGTCAGGTTCTCTGAATCACTGCCCCCAACTGGCCCAGATGGCATGCAGCAGGCAAACACTACCTCACTGCCCCCTCCATTCAGGGTGACTGGGTGCAAACACAAAAGACTGACTGCAGACAGGTTTTAAATCATCTTTGGTACTGTAGTGTCTATTTGTGCTGAAACAAATATTCAAAAGATTCAAAGAATTTTAACTTAAAAAAGATCTGAAAAATCCATATTGGAATAAATATGTAGATCATATTCTGACCACAGCGTGGAGCCAGCACAACTCCTCTGGCAAGTAACGCAGGCATAACACATGAGTAACTAAACAGAAAAGACAGCAGGCGAGGATCAAGGCAGGCCTCCTAGCGCAGGTCGAGAGCGCCCAAAAAGCTTGCAAGCATAGGCACATTTTCAGAATGTTGGTAGCGGTGAAAACAAAACATCCAAATACAAAAATTAATTTTAAATAAAAAATAATAAAAAAAAATCAGCTTGATATTTCAATGTGAAAATATTCCACAATTTCAATTCGACCAAATCTTACCCAACACTCAGACACTCGGGCACATACAAACTGACGAAGATGGGCTCCAAGTATTAGTATTATTATTATTGCAGGTACAGTATTATTTATTGTGGTACCAGGCTTTGTGCAGAGTACAAAATATGCCAGGGGTCTGCGGCTGAAAGTAGACCTATTAAACGGATCAGTATTGGCTCCGATCTAGACCTAGAGATATCAGCCATATGTGACTGATCCACGTCCCATACTTAATTATTTAGTGTTTGGCAGTCTGTAAAAAGATCGCTCCCATTTCTTGTTAAATCAATTAGTTCGATCACAGGACGGCAATTTCCCATGTTAGAGGTGTTCTAGCAGCATTTAATATGAACATAATGCTGCCACCCAGTCTTTCTGCCACTCAGCGGCTGTAAGTGCAGTGACTTCTGCCTGCTGTGACATCATGCACATACCCTTTGCAGCAGGAGGAGCGTTAAGTACATCAGATAAGAGGGTGATGATCTGGAAGTATTTCACTGTTTTAAGGGCAACTAGTAGTACAGTGACTTGCAACCTTTGCAAAAACAAAGTTTTGAGTGGTGGGATTAGCATTTAGCGGAAAATCTGTACCTCCTCCCCGCCTTGCCATTGACCTTTAGGATCCAGGGCTGGTCCTCCACTCGAAACTCCCGGGTGATGATGCCAAACTTCTTGCGCCGAGCTTCCTCCCGCTGCTTCTTCCCGAACTCACTGCCAGCCGCGCCCTCCGCCACTTCCTCCTCGCCGTACATCCGCCTGTTGCTCATGTCCCGCTCCATCCGCGCCTGGAAGCCCCAAGGGCCGGGAGCAGGAGGAGAAGACAGGGAAGGGATGCAAAGGGATAGACAGCCTTAGATGCTAGAAAGATATTCCATTACAGTGTTTCCCAGTCTGGTCCTCGGGGACCCACAGATGGTCCAGGCTTCCGCTGGTGGTGGGAGGGATCAAAAAATGTAGACTGTCTGCAGGTACCCAAGGACCAGGTTGGGAAAACATTGTTCTATCAAATCACAGAGATGGCAGCTTTGTGCATCAGTACCTGGGACCAGGTGGAGCAGTTCACCTTGTCTCCAGCATTAAAAGCCATGATGTTATATCTCTTATTGGTGTTTCTGTGAGAGAAGCAACAAGACAGAGTTGAACAGAGCAACAAGAGGAGGGCAACCTACCCAAAGAAATAGCCAAACTCCATTTGCAATCACATATTACCAGCATGCACCAAGCACTTTGTGGAAGTCTGCATTGTCCTTCCATATTACATTATGGATACTTGCAATCAAGTCCAACTGCTCGAGGGAGATACTCACTTAGGGACCCGGACAATGTACTCCATCGAGGAGGAACTACTACTGCCCTGTAAAACAAGTTAAGAAAGAACTGTCACATGTTGAAGTGAAGCACAAGTTACAGCTTACCGAAGGCATCTTACACACAATACGTCACGCGGAGACTTTTTAGGAAGCCAAGACATGGAAGATAAAAGTAATATGCACACTTCAGAACATTTTAACATAAAAAAAGATATATCACAAGTGTTAAATGTGCTTCCACGACTTACCAGTGAAGTCATGTTTGCTCGGGATCGAGGCAAAAACCACAATCTGCAGGATATTAAACTCAGGAGGCGATTTACTTTTTGGTAGCGGGACAAACGGAACTAATTTTCATGAGAACTGAACAACGGGAGAAACAGAAAAATATTTAAATTATTTACAGTCAATCGACGTCTTTCTCGATGTACGTCACTCTGCATAAAAGCGTCTGGTAAATAAATAAATGTTAAAGCCAACGTAAATGTAGAAATCAGCCCACCGAAGCAGAGAAGTTATTAAACAACATTCCTCTTCAATTTCTAATAAACTACCGAAGACTGCTGGCCACGGGCATTCAAAGGTAAATTTTTTGACTAACCTTTTCTTTAAGTCCGTTTCACGCTCTAAAGACCCCGACTAAATATGAACATTAGAACAAACTACAACATCAACACATAACAATCAATGCACAGAATGTGAGCTGACTGAAATCCTATAGGTAACGCAAAGTAGCACACAGTTCCTGGTCCGTCCGCATTACTGACAGCTAGGAACCAACGCCCTACGCGTATTGGTTCCGGGCCATACTGTCGCATTTTTTTTTTATCAGTCTAAAATCTATCGCACTTGTGATAGATTTGAACCCCATTTTAGGTTATTCCCTGCATTGCTCTCATAGCCTCCAAACCACCCCGACCTTGAATAATACATAAAGTTACAGAAAGTGGGTGTGCGTATGTATATAAGGATGTATGTATGTATGTATGTATGGATTGATAAAATCATAATCGCTACTGCTTTAATACCTGTACGGTTTGAATTCTATTTCTCACTTTAATTAATTTAAATTAATCGTAAAAATACTCGAACTACTTGTTTAAAACAAAAAATACTTAATTGCTTAATTTACTTAAACAAGTTTTACCTAATTACTTAAACCACAATTAAGTTTTATATTAAAAATGTGGGAGCTAAACTCCATCGTTGTATTTTAGTTTATGGTCTGACTGTAGCCAGACAGAAATGTCCTGTATAATATACACCAGTACAGTTTATTGAAACGCTTATAAAGACAGTGGATGTAATAAAGGTCTCGTGAAATATCTTGTATTTCAGCCGCGAAATTTAAATATTAGTACTAACGTTGGCCGGTAGAGCGCGCTACTCTGCTGGACAATGCACTGTTTTGAATAAGAAGAGGTGACTTTGAGCGGCGTAACTTGAATAATTTTCCTTCTGTATCGCTGGTTTTCTTAACCCTAATATTCTTGATGTAATACATGATGATTTCATATAACGAACCCGTGCTTTGTTTTAAACACATATTTCATAGAATTTATGTATTTCATTCACTTTTAAGCTGTAAATTATCTGTAGTAGGACAACTAATTAGTTGTTTTTTGTTTTATTGTTATATTTCATCATAAGGGTCGTAAATATTTTATGTGTTATGCATTTTAATTATAAGGGAGGAATGCTACTTTTTGCTTTTATTACTTTTTAGTTGTAGTGCATAGATGTATATAGGCCTACACAAAAGTACCATTACAATGAAATATGCTTTGACAATTATTTTGCATTCACCTTCATTCGGTTTCTAAGTACTGTATTTGTTTTTATTACACATTGCTTCACTACCTGTTTGTGTGTAGGCGTGCATGATTGCGGCGGGGGAGATGCGGCACTGTAAGAAAGCCGACTGTGAAATAAATTATAGCTCGGAATTCGGATCAGAACTATGGGTCACATTTCTCTTCAATAAAATCTTTATTTGGCCTGTTTCTTTGTATTCAACTATGATCGTGCATCACTCTGTGTGTTTATGAGTGTCAGGGAAAAGGGTTTTCACAGCACGACAAGGGGATGTACAGTGTACATTTTCCTGTCCAGTTTCCTGTTCTCTATTTCTTTGATTCTTTTCACTTGTTTGTTGTGTATTTTCATGGGCTTCAATAGCAACAGTGCTTGATAAGATTTGCAAAGCAAATGCAGAAAACTGACGAAAAGGGTTAGAGGTGAGAAGTTAATCTCCATTCATTTCCCTTTGTTCTATGTAAAGGAGCTGCAATGACAAATTTCCCTCTTTCAGATTTTTATTGTGAGACCTTGCAGGTGTTTGCCCCTCCTTCTGCGCTGCATGGATTCAGGGAGGGTCCCAGTACATTAGCAAGTGAACTTAAACTTAATTACAGTTTGTATTGGCACTGGGAAACTTCAAAACTTGTCGCTTGCATCAAAAAGTTGGAAGGTCGTGCAACAAAAAATCATGTAAAGGTTTGTTCCGATTTGGAATATATTCATGTGTTTAGCAGACACTTTTTATCCAAAGCAACACGCATTTTCGAGAAAGCAGGGCCAACCAGTCCCTGGCACATTTGGGGCTAAGAGTCTCGCTCAGGGGCCTAAGAGTGACCCTTATGACAGGCACTGCACACTAACTGGCTGAGTCACACATTGCCTCTTCGGGACTGACAGAGCCACATATCCTACTTATTACACATCTGCTGGCTTGCTGCTTCAGGTTAGTCTTTGTCCAGTTGTAATGTTCAGAGATCCAGCAGCAGCAGTGGGTTTTCGGTTGGTACGATTTCGCTGAGCCTCAGTCTCTTCCTCCGCTTGCTGAGCCTCAGCCTCTTCTTCCCCTTGCTGAGCCTCAGTCTCTTCCTCCGCTTCCTGCGCCTCGGTCTCTTTCTCCCCTTGCTGAGCCTCAGTCTCTTCCTCCGCTTCCTGAGCCTCGGTCTCTTCCTCCCCTTGCTGTACCTCAGTCTCTTCCTTCACTTGCTGAGCCTCAGTCTCTTCCTCCCCTTGGCATCTCCACGAGCGCCCCCGTGCCCTTTCAAAGACCTTGAGGGTGCCCATTTTCTCAGTTTTGTTTATCAATTTCCCTCTAAACTGGAAGCACCCAAATGAGCTCTTGCTGCCCTTGTGGCTCAATGGAAGGGTCAGCACAACCCATGCAAATCTCCCCAAAACGTCTCATTTAAGGAAAAAGTGTTTTTACGTGAAGGCCCTGCAGGATCCCAATAGTCACTGCTCAGCTCCTTCTGTTGCCGTTTGGCCAGAAGACATCTTCAGATGAGTTCCTGGTGTCTCCCTCTGTTGCTGGGTAAGTCGTAGTAGTTGGCTAATTGAAGTCTCTACTGTCTTGCCTTGAGTAAACCATTCCTGGTTAGTTGATTAAACGTATATTTCTGCATTTTCTAACTTGTGCACACAGGCTGCCTGCTTCAGGTTCAAGTTGGCCACTTAAATGGTAAATATAGTGGTACATGTAATGTCTTCAATTCTTTTGGCCAAGTATGTATAGCACGATTTTTGCAATGAGAAGTACATGCATGCCATTGTCTAATTATTACAATATTCCAATTATAATAGCATGTGTGTAAATTTGAAGAGAATTACATGGTGTTTTGTGTATATTTTGTAGCTGACATTCTTTTAAAGGGAAAAGTTAAACAGCTTATAAAAAAAGGCACATTAGATAAAAATTAAGGAAATGTAGCAGCTGCAAAAAGGAAAGATAGAAAGGGTGGTGGTGGGTCATTGAGGGATGGGAAGAGAGTTGAGAAGCTCTACAGAGGAGCCCGTCTCACTGGGTGGTCATCTTACCTACCCTGGCATGGTCCTCGTCTGCGTCTTTCCCCCCAGAAGACCCCTGCCTTCAGTACACATTGGTGAATGACTCCTGGCGGAACAGGGACTTCAACTCATCTATCCTTGCCAAGTACAAGTGCGACAGCACCCTCGCCAAAAAGTGGCTGCGCTTCGTGGGGATCGCAGGTGACATCATGACGCAGAGCAGCGTCCCGGAGTATCGCAGCGGCACCCAGTGCTCCATCTACCTGAACTTCACTCATCCCGGCACTGTGTCTGAAACCCTGACAGGCAGTGCATACTGCCAGTGGGATGGAAATGCACAGTTTGGCCATTTAATTGATGTTATGGAGACGGCCTGCTCGGGAGGCTTCTACGTCTACAAGCTGCCGCAGATACCGTGCGAGGCTGATCTGTACTCTGGCATCTCCCTCAGTGAGTATCCGTCGTTACGCCTCTCTGCTCCCGAACCTGGGTGGTCCGGATGCTGCACTGAGGAGAGTTGCAGTGCGTAGTGGCCAGTGATAGCGTAGCGGCCAGTGTTAGCGTAGCGGCCAGTGATAGCGTAGCGGGGAAGACAGCTAGCCTTCATGTCGCACGTCTCTCACACAGTGCACAGCTCGTGCTATGGGGACCCCTGCGGCCCCAACGCCACGTGCATGACCTCCGGAGGCTGTATCTGCAGCAGTGGGTTCATCCGCCAGGGCAACACCGATCCCACCCCGGAGTCCTATGGCTGTATAGGTGACCAGCCGCCGCCTCTCACCTTCCATGTTGTGTTGGGAATGAAAAAAGGCCAAACATTAATGGATCAGCCCAAAATTCTCCCTCATTCCATGCCAGTAAAACACATTTTTAGTTTTTTAAAATCCAAATAAAATTTCACACACACACACACACACACACACACACACACACACACACACACACACACACACACACACACACACACAC
>JAABNY020000045.1:10208418-10219692 GCA_015164015.2 Brevimyrus niger | reverse complement strand
CCATAAGTAACCTAATGAAATACAAGAGTTTTTGCATTTTTAGTTTTTTCATAGCAGTCACTGATTTTTATAAAATACAATTTTCCCTTATGGGGACCAGCAAATGTCCCCATAAGGGAAAAAAAATGGATATTTATTACGTTATGGGGACATTGTGTCCCCATAAGGATAGGTAAACCTGTTACCATACACACACACACACACACACACTGTGGGCAACAGCAAGTGAGGCACCGTTTTTATTTGCATTCAGCAAAGCTCAGCACCGATTTCGACATTTGAAATCTGTGTGATAAATGCTCCTGTTCTTAAAAATGGTTGCTCGTGGGGTGGGGCTACTGTCACCTTAAAAACACAGCAAGAATTAAAGGATTTGTGTCTAAACGAGATACAGAACAGCTTGTTCCTGCATTTATTTTTAGCAGGCTAGACTATTGTAATGGTGTCTTCACTGGTCTTGGCAAAAAAAAACAACCAGAGACCTGCAGCTCATCCAGTCCTCACTGACGCCGGGAGAGTGCAGCATATCACACTGGCCTTTAAGGCACCCTACTGGCCTCCTGTGCATCACAGGGTTGATTTTAAAATATTATTACTTGTGTGCAAAACACTAAAAGGTCTCGGGCCCAAATATATTTCTCCCAAGCAGGGTGAAGCAACTCTCTGTGCTGCCCGTCTGTGGAACGAGCTTCCTGCAGACTTGAGGTCTGCTAACACTGTCGGCTCATTATAATCAGGGCCTAAAACATTACTATTTGCTGTGGCTGTTCAGTAATTAAATCAGTTTAGTCACTGTCACTGCAACATAACTTCTTTTAAATGAACTATTTGTTTGTTTGGCTTTCAGGGGGTCTTTTTACATTTAAATGTGATTTTAATGTCTTTTATTTAAATGTATCCTTCTGCCTTTGTAAAGCACTTTGAATTGCCTTGCATCTGAATTGTGATTTATAAAGGTTCATAGACATCTCAACATAAACTGTGCAAATACCACTGCTACTACACTTGGACCTGTTATAAAGGCTGACTACCCCGACGTGGTAGCTAACGCTAACCCTACCTGCCGCGTCGTGGTAGCTAACACTAACCCTACATACCGCGTCGTGGTAGCTAATGCTAACCCTACATACCGCGTCGTGGTAGCTAATGCTAACCCTACACACCATGCCGTGGTCCTCTATGCATCAAGTGCTGACATACTGTATCTGGGCCACTTTCCTGCAGACTTCGACGAGTGTACCGAAGTGCCAGGTATCTGTGGCACCAACACTGTGTGTACCAACACTATCGGAAACTACAGCTGCTCCTGTGAGACAGGCTTCTTTCCCTCTACTGGAACAGTGTGGGATTTTGAGACTGTATGCATTGGTATGTGTCTTGTATGTTCCCAAAATTTTAAGTGATGGTTGAGGCTTCTGAAATATGACGGTCATTAATCTCTCTCTCTCTCTCTCTCTCTCTCTCACACACACACACATACACACGTGTGCGTGTGCCACCCAGACCTGCAACTGAAAATTAACTCATTAACCGCTCAAGAGGTTAGTTGTTGGTCTTCAAATGGAGGATGTTGGGAAGGTACCACTATGAAGACGTTCATAAAATAAGCACTATACCTACATTTGTTTTCTATAGTCCCAAAATTTGATGGCCACTCTCAGCAATATCATGGAGGACTTCGAGAACAGCCCAGACCTGATTATCCCTGAAACAGTCAGTATCTAGAGCCCAACCGACGGCTGCGGGATATAAGGAGATCGTCAGAAATGTTTTATAGCATCCATTGCAATACCGGTTCAATTTGGTTGATCCACAAGGAAATACCTTTCTCCTTTTCAGGCTGCCTTGAGCATCCTGACGACACTGGTCAACTTTACCGGCACTCTAGCGAATATGACCGGGCAGGAAGGCGCCGTGAACATCGGCAGCCTTCTGCTGAAGATTTATGAAAAGTTTCTCTCGTTCTGCGTGGAAAACCCCCAGAGAA
Organism: Brevimyrus niger; assembly: GCA_015164015.2. Lineage (NCBI taxonomy): Eukaryota > Metazoa > Chordata > Actinopteri > Osteoglossiformes > Mormyridae > Brevimyrus > Brevimyrus niger. The sequence goes on along the minus strand of JAABNY020000045.1, from coordinate 10,217,705 downwards.
ACTACACAGCGAGCGTGGTGACGCCCCAATTCGGTGAGCAAGCGGCTAATGGCCTCGCAGCTCTGCTTCTGAAGACACCAGAGATCTCACACAGAGCTGTTTGTGTTCTTGTTTTTAGAGATTTCCATCAGGACCGTTGGACCCGAGTCGAGCTGGCATCTGGGTGCTGCCCCTGTGCTAAGTGCCAGGAACAACACAATGGATTTTTCAAGCATAGCCAAGAAGAACAATGGTAAAAGTGAAGGAGAGAGTCAATCACAGGGAATGATGCCGGTGTCACGTGAGCTCTAAGGCCTTCTGTCCCGCAGGGCCGACGGGGGCCGTGCTGATGTCAGTCAGCGGAATGGACAGACTCTTGAGTGGCTCTTTGGCTGCGAGTGACGCCGAGATCTACTCCGATGTCACCGTCGCCCTCGTCCCACGGGCGAACGCCAGCGGACTTTCCGAGTCCGTCAACTTCACATTTCAGCACAAGCAGGTGAAGATCGGACACGCTGACGTGGCTGGGAGCCTCTGACACGCTAGCGATCATGTAGCATTCGGGTGAAAAGCCGCAGCCATGACAAAATCTCAGGAGCGTAATGCTAACCCTCCAGCAGAGGTTCATGTGATTATAAAGCTATTTCCGCATGCTATTAGTGAGGAGGTCTGAGACTGTTGGTAGCACCTAAGTCTCATCTGCCCATGAGCCAGAAAACCCCGCAGTACCGGGCCGGGTCAGTATCGTGCTGGACACGTGAGGCTCTGCCTAAACAGGTCGCTCCCAGGCTTCTTTCTGCAGCTGACTCCAGTGCCGTCGCCTGCCTGTCTGCCTCAGGAGCCTCCTAAGGATGGCAGGCTGACCTGCGTCTACTGGGAGGACCGTGGAGGGGTGCAGCAGTGGTCCACAGACGGCTGCGTGACGCTCGGCTCTGTCGGCGGCCGCACTGCCTGCAGCTGCAGTCACCTCTCCACCTTTGCTGTCATCCTGCAGACAGCGCAGGATCAGGTGGGCGTCCCCGGCAGAGCGCGGGGGGGGCGTGGGGCTCCCCTCTGAACGCTATCTCTGTTCTGTCAGGGGGGCGTGAATGAAGAGGACTCCGTCCTGACCTGGCTGAGCCCGATCTGCATGGGTGTGGGCTTGATCTTCCTGAGCCTTGCCGTTCTCAGTTTCCTCTTCTGCAGCTGGAACCCCAAGGTGAACAACACGGCGCGCCTTCACCTCAGCCTGAACCTCCTGCTGGCACACCTGCTCTTCTCGCTGGGCATAACCCGCACGCAGAACCGGGTGAGGACCCCTCCGGGCAGGCCGAAGTCTGCCTCCTTTGCTTCGGTGGTGTGAGTGAGGGTCTGCGAACCTCTCCTGGCCTCCGTGTGAATGAATGATAATGGAGGAATCCTTATTCTCAGCTGTCGAACGGCCCTCCCTTTCTCAGTTGGCTTATCATATTATATAACTGTTATTTTGCACTGTTCTGCTCACTTTGTACAAAGGCTTCTGCCAGATGTAGATGAATATCTGAGGGCTGGCGTACAGAAGGTCCTGTCCTTCAGTTACTTTAATTCTGCATGGTGTTAGATGCTGACTCTGCTGCTGTGCGCTAACTTATACCCACCCTCTGTCGTCCCCAGCTCGAGTGTGCTGTCATTGCTGGGCTGCTGCACTACGCCTTCATGTCCAGCTTCGTATGGATGTTCCTGGAGGCCCTGCAGCTCTTCCTATTGGTCAGGGGCCTAAACAAGGTGCAGGTCATCCAAAGGGAGGGGCTTAAGGCCCAGTACCTCCTGCTGATTGGCTATGGGGCTCCCTTAATAGTGGTAGGCGTGTCAGCAGGATTGTTTCCATCTGGATACGGTACTGCGGATTCGTGAGTATCTCTCTCATTTAGATGTTGCAAATAAAGTTTCATTGCATCCTCGCTACGTCTCGCATAATTTGAACTTGCATCCTCTATGTTGGAAAAATTACATGCAAAAGTCCTTCAGAGACTAAGAGGCTGCATCACTCGTGTCGCGAAGCCGTTCTGCTTGGTGCCCTGATTGGAGGATGCTGACATTGATACTTAGGACACGCTTTTCTCTTTAAGGTGCTGGCTGAGTACGGAACACGGATTTCTATGGAGCTTTTTGGGTCCCATGTGCGTGATAATCTGTGTATGTATTCTTACTGACGATTCTTCACTGACCGCTCACTTTAACACCCATAACTGAATTTCTGAATGGTATATATGGACACTGAGCAGGCCCGTCTTCTGATTCCACTGCAGATTAACTGTCTGTTGTTTGGTGTCATGCTCTGGAATCTCCGTCTTACTTTGGCCAATATGAAGAGTGATGTTTCCCAGGCTAAGGACACTAGGTGTGTATGCTTGTGTGTCTGCCCCCAGGACCTTGCCGCTGAGAACTGACTGCTGTGTGTCTGCCCCCAGGACCTTGCCACCGAGGACTGACTGCTGTGTTTTGTTTCCCTTACAGACTGATCATATTCAAAATCCTCGCCCAGTGCATCATATTGGGTGCTTCCTGGCTACTGGGCTTTTGGCAAAATTGCCTCTTTGCACAGTACCTCTTCACCATCCTCAGCTCGCAACAGGGAACCTTCATCTTCATCGTCCACTGTTTGTTCAACAGAGAGGTCGTTTTCCAGTCCATGTGGAGCTTTTGCTTTGCAAATGAATATCTGAAATGATATGCTGAAGATCCTGAAATTATATAAACGAATTGGAAATCATTCAATTAAAAATTCTCATTCATATCATTGTGACAGATGACAACCTGTCTGTGAATAATATGTGATGTGACACTGGGATTTTTATTCTCATGGGTACTGTTAGAATATGTCATTACATCAAGGAAAATAACATTTCATTTAATTCCGACCCATTTCATTTCATCATTCCATTTTATTTCTGGGTAACACTTTATATTAAGGTCTGCTCTTTAACAGTTAATTAACTATTTAACATTAAATACAAATGGTCACATATTGTTTATAAACACACTTATGGTTTACAAATGTTTGTGACATAAGGTAATGGGTTCTTAATAGTCTGCTTACGAATGGTTGCTTAATGTTTATAAGCACACACAGAAAGTTTGTAAGGCAGCTTACAGCGTTCCTAATAACATGGTATGAATTACTAATGATTACTTATCGTTTATAAGCACAATTACAAATGGTTTAAAAATGTTTGCAAAACAGTCTGGGTAACACTCTTCATGAAGCCCTCTTTTGCAATGCAATAAAGATACCATCATAATGCATTACAATGCATTCAAACATAAACACAACTTTAAATATTTATAGAAAAGCATAACAAATTATACCCATGTTTTTCATGCATCGTGAGTGCTCTTTGAATACCTTCATAATGCATCATAATAGTCAGCGTAAGAATTAAGGATGATTTATGCTGCATTATGAAGGTATTTACCTTCAAAAAGCAGTCATAATGCATTATATACATGAGTATGCCATTTAAAAATAAAGCCATGCATTTATGATACTTTATGAATGCGTTATAATGAATTATGAAGGCATGTACAATGTAGAATAATGAAATGTTACCCATTTCTTCACCTGCAGTCTTACAGGGTTTTAAATGGTTGGGAAGGTAGCAAGACGTTTCACACCCAGCACCTCGGCTGCAGTTGCCCTGTTCAAGAATTAGGCCACATTTCACAGATTCTGTTTCCTGTCTTGAGCAGGTGCGTGAGGAGTATGTGAGGTGGTTTTCACTCCTGTGCAGAGTGGAGTGGTCCACTCGGAGCCGGCGCCCGTCGGTGTGCGAAGACACGCTTGATGAGGTACGGAGATGCCATGTTCGGGGGGGTGCATTTCCCAAAAGTTCAGTCGCTAAAAGCGTTAGCGGCTTACATAGTTGGACCCATAAATCTAAACAGTTCTAACCACGCAAACTGCTAATGGAAGCTTTTGGGAAACGTACCTCACAGCTGAACTATCAGACCCCCAAAGTATCATTTCACACATTCTAGCAGAAGGGAAGTGTCCCTATGGTGGTGTAGCTCCCTTAACATTATTGGCTGTGGAAAAGGCTTCCCTCCCTCGCCGTTAGTCTGAATGTCCGTCCAAAAGATGGACAGAAATAGCTCATGTAAATCTTGCTCTTTTGTCCACTTCACATGTCGCTGTTGTTGCTCTCTTCCCAAACCATGGTCGGCCTTTGCGGCGAAGAGAGCCGAACAATCCGAGGAATGAGGGGGGGGGGGTGACACGGTGCCGTCATCAAACACCAACATGGCAGGCAGGAGGGACATGAACTTTGCGTTGCAGTGGGAAGATATTAGCTGCTCTACACCGAGAGTCTCCACTGAAAAGAGGCTCTGTTCATCTGTGGGAAACTACGGAAATTATGATTAGATGCTTAACCTGCTTATTTCTTTTAAAATAAATACTTTTGGGGCTTTTCATAAGAGGGCTGACTTAAGGTATGTTAATGATACTGGTTATGACTTTGCATAATATTTTAAGTTAAAGCATTTATTATTGAAATTGGCTTGTATATGATCTGTCAGCTACTGCGAGTTTACCAATAAATACCAGTCAAGGAGTGTGTTTTATGAGATTCACAAAGCGATTAAATACAGTTTTTGAGCAAAACGGCTCTGCTTCTGTTTAGCCTTGAGGGCATGTAAATGGGAGCGAGGGACCAAACGCACCAAGCCGAGGGAGCTATAGGGTACATGTGTATTAATAAATCGCTTTATTATTGAGCTGCAGTGTTTACCCCAGCTGGGGTATTAATTGTAAATATCCTGAAGGTTCTCCCAAAACATCTTCACGTTACAGAATGAGATGCTGGAGCAGAATTTGTGAGTCTCCCTCACCAGACTGACGTGCATCGGGCCGAAGTCTCCAGTCCAATCACAATGCGAAAATACAATTTCCATCCACCTTCCAGCAACTTATTCTGGCTCCGCTGGATAACACCCAGTACCGGCCAGCGGTCTGTCACAGGGCTACACACACTCACACCATCATCCTGTACGAGTCCCCACAGGCTGTGGAAGGAGGCGCAGAGCCAAACGGCAGCAGAGACCAGCTCTTAACAAAATAAAATAAGATTAATTCTTATTAGCGTTAATACGTAAATAGGGGGAGCCTCCCTGGGGTTGCGCATGCGAACCCTCCCTCTTGTCCGGTCCCTTTCCTTTCATATTTCACTCCGCCCGCCTGCTTTTCATATTTTGAGTCACGGTGTCCAAGTGGCAACATGGCCTCGGATTATATAAGGGGTCAAGTCACATCCTGAACCTGTGAGTCTGCGAATGGTGAGTCAGTGAGTCGCCAAGGGGACACGCTGAGTCTGAATTACAGTGAGATCGTGTGACCTCGTGTTTCTGAATGCCCCAATCTCAGTGTCTGCTGCAGTGACACTGTATTGCAGGAAGCTATTCTTTTAAGAGCTACAACCTTATTGCTCAGTTTTCTCTCGGCCTATTTTGTCTTTGCTGTATGTCTCCAAGAGTGGCCTGTGTTGTGATTTTTAAATCAAAGCTTTTTTTTTTCCCCCAATCAAATATTTATAACCTATAAGCGTTACAGTGATATGCATAATGTATGCTGACCAGATCATACATTTTGCAGCTGCTCTGTAATGGCAGTCATGGAAAAAACACGCATGGTTATTTATGAAAGATCACAAAGCAAACAGCAAACACCTAAAAAGAAAGTCACTATGAGCTGAATTTGTTAAAGAAAAAAAACCTCCAGTGCTCTTATATTGGTTTGTTTTTCTATTCTGAATTTGTAGGAGAAAGAAAAGCTACGATACATAAGTGTAATCCTTATGTCACTGTATGACACAGGAAGAATAAGAGATGAGCCTTTTTTGACGGCAAAATGTACAACAGAACTATGTATCTTTTATTCATTCATGCTCGTGATGTAATTAATATAGCCATTTTCCTAAAGAATAAATGAAAAATGTTCAGGGAACTTTAGATAAATATTTAAAGTGTTTTCACATATGTTTTACCATTATCATATTTAGACAAATGAACACATGACTGGTAGTATTTTTTCCTCTTGTCTGGGAGGGGGGGGGGGGCTGTGTTCTTGCTTATACCTCAAAAAGAAAGAAAGAAAAAAAAACAATAAAAAATAAAAGGATGATGAAATACTGTGGTGACTCAGTGCCCAGCTGAGATTGTGTGGGGCTTGTAAAGATGAGGGTGCATAATGCATGGAAAATCTCATGCTAAAACTATCAACTGGTCACTGTTGAGCTAAGGCTGCCTTATCTGGGCTGATCCTGCTAACATGCTTTGCCGCATCTTTGTCTTCCATAACTGAAAGTGTGTGAGGGACCCTCACACCATCTCCTGTCAGAGCTTCTCTGGCCCAACAACACCAAGGTGCTGAATCTTGCTTACAGTCATTTGACTTTGCTCTCAGATCACGGCTCCTTCAATTTAACCGACCTGGAAGAATTGTGGCTGGACAGTAATCACATCTCTGAGATCCAGGATTTTGCCTTCCAGGGTTCCTCCATACCTCAGACGTCTCCTTTAATCAGTTGGCTTGTGAGAGCCTGTCATGTCAGAGCACTAGCTTCTTGGAAGCTTGTAGCACAGGGAATCAGATATAAATGCCTCCGTTTCCATTTTACAAGGAAGCCTTACTTAAATTACCTTGATTTAAAAGAAAAAAAAGAAAAAAAGATTTGATCGCACTGCCAAGCATTTCTCATGGAATAATCTATGTCACACATGCGGAACTTTCCAGAAATCATCTCTCGAGCCCTGAGGCATTTCTTCTTTTAAGTCCCCAGTCCATAGATATCAGGCACCACCCCATGAACGTCACACGGCTTCTCACAAAAACTAGCTGGGCACCTAGTCTACAAAACGTCAGCCTGTCCCTGTAGTCCGGCCCCTCAGATTACACGTCCCTTTACTCCCTGTGTGATGTTTTAACGATGCTTCAAGTATCTTCCCATCATCTGACTAAAGGGCAGTACACTGAAGCTAAAGGAGCCTTTCAGAATTGCTCTTCTCTGTCACCTGGACTTGTCTCAGAATGAGATTCTGCAGCCTCAGCTCTTCTCCTGTCATCAGCGTCTAAGTTCTCTTTGGACTTTGAAGCTGGACCACAACCATATCGGTAACCTTAACTTCAAAGAGCATCCTTCATTTCCCTACCTGGCCTTTTTGAATCTACAGCATAACCACGTCTTCTTCAGTCAGAAATATGCCACGGCTGTCCCATCTCAATCTGGCTGAGAACAACATTGGCTTCATCAGCAGCGGTGCCTTTTTTGGCTTGAACAACCTGGAAGAACCGGTTCTCTTCAGAAATGCTATAGAGGTAGTTTACCGCATCCCTTCAGGACCTTCGCCTCACTTCCGAGCCTCAAGATTTTGGTCCTGGAGAACTTTGGCCTGACTGAAATTGGGGCAGTCTCCTTCAACATCCCCACCCTTCTGGACCTTGCCCTCACCAACAACATGATCCTAGACCATTCCACCCATTATAGAACAGTTCTTGCACCAACTTCGCTTCCTGGACATTCGCTTTGACCCTTTTGGCCGGCATTTGTGCTAATGAGGAATTCAGACGCTGAGCCATCAACTTCAGAATCCATGTCATTCTCATTTATAACATCAGGTACCCAACCAGCATGATGGTAAACCCTGAAACACTTGCCAATAGGCTACCTGTGGTCTGCACCGACCCGGCGGACTTCCTGGCTTTCATGCTGAGCGCCTCAGTGTCCATGCTGGTGCAGAGAGCCTACGGGATGGGCTGCTGGAACTTTCTCTATTGCTACTACATGCTGAGAATATGGTTAAAGGAATTCCAGCTCCGCAAAAGCAGAATCAGATACAGTCAACTGGCAACAAGTCATCCAGAAAGAAGTACATAAATTAAAGTATGGTGGGTTCGTGCATGAATTGATACCCTTTAGACAGACATACAGATGTGGACACTGTATGATAAAGTAAACCAATAAAACTGTGAAAAGAAATTATTTGGTGTTTAATTTACAAAGATATGCTACAATGGTACGGTGGTATCCCTAAAGAGGCAATTTATCCTTGTATTAAAGTCATGTTTTAAACTAGGTGTTATCACAGGTACCTTCTAGCTTTTCGTCAGCCATTCAGCCCATTTAAAGGGACAGAACATGCTACTGTGTTGTTTGGTATCATTGTGGGCCTCACGCTGAACATGGACCAGAGAAGGCAAAAGAGAGAGATGTCTGAGGAGCTCAGAAGAGAGATGATAGATGATGGTGTTAAAGGTAAAGGCTGTGAGACCATCTCCAAGCAGCTTCACGTTCCTGTGACCTCAGCTGCCAATATTGTTAAAAAGTACATTATAAGGTTCATGGGACTGTAGCCAACCTCCCAGGACGTAGACGCAAGAGGAAATGTAGCCCCAGTTTGGTGAGAAGGACAGTGTGGATGGTAGAAAAAGAGCTAAGGGGACCATCCAAAACCATTCAAGCTGAGCTCCAAAGTCAAGGTACGTACTTTCTGATCACACCATCCATTGCATTTTGAACAATAATGGGCTCCATGGAAGGAGACCAAGGAGGGCTCAACTACTGACAGAAAAACCAGAGTGAAATTCGCCCAACTGCATGCTGACTAGCCCCAAAGTTTTTTGGTTGTGTCGTTTTCATTTGTTTAATTATATAAAATATTCAACTAAATCAATCAAAAGCAAAGTCTGATTTGTTTTAAATATGGAATGAACAATAAGGGATGCCATTAAACTTTAGTTTCAAGTTAGTTCAAGATAGTTCAAGTTTTTGGGGAAGAGTACAAAAAACAAATTTGTTCACGTCTCTATGCAAAGCCCCTTACAAAGATTTATGTCAAAAGAAAGTCCTTTTCTTTACACTATTGAACTTGTCTATGATACCATTGTATAAAAGCATATTATGAATTCTTTTGATGGATGATGCATCTTGCTGGTAAAACTCATCATGCTTGAATTATGTGCCTCTTTCTCTCCTCGCTTCGTCTTGTTTGGCTCTCGTGATGAAACGTGGGCTCTTATGTGTCACGTGCCCAGCTTTGCTCTCTCTGCCTGCACCATCGTGACTTCCAGCCTGGCTGGACCATCGTCAGCAACATGGTGGAGGCCATCTACAGCGGCCACGAGCCAGTGGCGCAGTGCACCTGCAGTGGCCCGACAGTCCCGGCGAGCCGGTCGTCTTCTGGGTCCAAACTTCTCTCTGCAGCTGCCTGGGGGGGGGGGGGGGGGGGGGGGGGGCCCCGGGGGGTAGTACCCCACTAGAGGCCCTATGGACCCCAGGAAATGGAAAACTTGTCAC
>JAABNY020000045.1:10193527-10208408 GCA_015164015.2 Brevimyrus niger | reverse complement strand
CGCCGCCCGCGCCGCGCCCTCCCGCGTCCCGCTCGTGCCGCGCCCGCGCCCGGCGCGGGGGGGGGGGGGGGGGGGGGGGGGGGGGGGGGGGGAGGACCCTGAGGATAGTACCCAGCTATAGGCTCAATGGACACCAGGATATGGAAAACTAGTCACAGGCAGCTTGCAGCGTCAGCAGATTAAGATTAGGATTAAGGGTAAGATTAAGATTAAGATGTACTTTATTGATACCGGGAGGAAGATCTGGTGCATACAGCACAGAATGAGCATACATATAGTCCATAACACAGACAAAAACATATGAATTCATCTCCCAGGAGTGTCCCTTGTCATCTCCAAGACAATCAGAACTGTTACAAGGTATCCAGAGAAATTAATTGCATGTTCCTTTGGCAGACTTATAATAAAAAATAGTTTAATCTCTGGTTAAATACAGTATGTTAGTGCTGAGCCTACTAGGTGATTGCTCTGAGAAGAACTAACTTCGCAAACCAACACAGAAACAGAATTTTCTTAGAGACATTTTCCCATTGACAGAAAGTTTTCTGCTGAGCCAGAGTGGGATTCACCTCTGCTGGCTGCGTTGAATCACCTGAGCGAAGTGGGTCATTCATAAAAACTTGATATGGCAAAGATATCAGACATGGCTGAACTGGACAACAGTGAAAACATGTAGGTTAGGTGAAATTTTGTGGTTTGCTGCTTAATGCTGACCACCCGGGACCAACAATATGTGAAATTTGGGTAAAATTGGTTGGCTGTGAGGCTTTGGGGCGTAACGGAGGGCTGTAACTGGATTGGTGACCAAGAAAAGAAGCCTGGGAAATGCCAGTTGTATTTTCCGTAGTATTTTCTGGAAGGGAGTGACCGGAAAAGCTGATGACCCTGGGTGAAGAGACTGTGTCCCTATAGCATTGTGGGGGCTCTCAGTTTGAGGCGGGGGGGTGAAGCAGCTGAAGAGTGATGAAAGCCTGTATTTGTAGAGGATTGTGGAGGATCTCTCCAAAAAAATCAAGAAGGACCTACAGCTGCCCTCTGTTTGCAGGTATGAAGAAGGTGCTTCATACACGTCACTGTGTGCCGATCTCAGAGGATGTCGAGGATTAAATGTGAAGTTTGACCGTAAACCATGTGCAGTGTAATTTAGTTTTCGTAACGGAGTGTCTGCATGTGCCTTTCAAAGACTCACATGTGGCGGATGCATCGTTTCGAAACTCCCCGTTTATCCTGACACCATAACAGTGAAAGCTGGGAATCCAGGAGAAGCACTTGATGAAATGCTTACCCACACAGGCCCTTGGCTTTGCTGTCTTAGTCAGGTAGTTGCTTCGTATGTTTCTAGGGCACTCTTGCGCAGAATCGATCGCATGACACCTCTTATCGGCGCAGTGCTGTGCCTGATCTCAGGTCAGAACAGGGATGCTCCTTCATTGACAAAAAAACTAAACCTGGCAAAATGCTATTTCCTCATTCAGACACATGAGGGCACTCCAGTGCCACGAGTTCCACCGACCTCCTGTCCATATTAAAACTCCAATATTGACATCAATGTTCGATGGTAAATAAAAGATACTGTCATATATAATTCAGGGCATGGATGAGTCGACAGTCCTCTGAGCAATCAGTTATATCAGAAAGGATAACCATGACCCTTGGCCCCGGATCACTGGATGTGTGGAGAACATCTCACCATGAAAGGTGTGAGGAACAGAACGTACCCAGAAGGAAGGCAGGCAGATGAGGCGACACCACAGCGGAAACAGCGGCGTGGATCCCGCCAGGCCACAGCTCCTCCGGCTGAGCCACTGCGCTCCGGCAGTACCGCTAATTTGTATATTCATACCGTCCGACGGCATTCCGTTCCGACAATGCAATTCACCTGACGCAAGCAATTCAAGGCATTGCTGATACCGTAGTATATTAATACGGGGCGTGATTCTGTCACTGGTGTGACAAGAGAGCGTTTTATTATCCCCAGAAACACGCACTGGAGGGTAGACCTGGAAGAATTACCTTGAACTGCTACAGTGAGATATTTACAGCAGCGGGTGTGGTTTCCAGTGGCTGACTGCAGCAGCCCATGTTTGACACGTGCGGCGTGGCAGCTGAATGCTCCGGCCTCGGCGCAGTGTCAGCACGCTGCTTACCTGGACAGGAAGCTCTAATGCAAATACTCCCAGCACCGTCAACTCAAACATCTTAGATGTCTGTTGCCGCGGAGACAGTCCGAAGTAGCATGTGCTTGAGGAAGCCATGGACTACAAAGTGCTCAGTGTTCTTCTGTACTTTTAGCTACAGACACCTGTTGACATTCAGGACCCCGCGTCGGCTGTTCTGACTAATGCCGGGGAATCTTAAGTGGATCTCAGACTGCCTACTCGGCCATAAATTCTCCAGCACTGTATGCAGTGATGCCTCAATATTCAGCAGAGGAAACCTGCATACGGTTTTAGGAAGACGCACCCCACTGTCACTTTGGGAAGCTGCAGAAAGAGTGCCAGACTTGCTATTTATACCTGCTGTGCTCCCGGGGAGCACTGAGTCACACAAGATTGGGAATTGACTAAATTCTGCTAGTTTCCCCCCCTCTGTCACACACCCTGAAGCCCAACAAATATCTTTGCAGTACGTATAAAGCGCCCATGGGCCAGGAAGACCCGGAGAGCTCGCTGGACAGTCTAAGCCATCCTTGTGCAATGTTTCACCCGACCAGAGCGGCTCTTGAACTTCCCCGCCGGCGTCTGTGCCGCTGTGCCGTCAAGGGGTCCGTTCGTGCCGGATGAACGCTCCTGTTCTCTCATTTGCTCACCGTGTCCATCTGTTGCCTGCTCAGGATTTGTTTACTCCTGTACCAGGCTGCGTGCAGGACACCAGAGCATGAACCCACTGGCGTCCTGCCGGCAGAGACGGAGAGTGGAAGGAATAAAAAGCGCAGAAGAGAGGACGGACATCACCCCCCCCCTCCCCGCCGCTTCATGCCTCGGCACGCGGCTCAGCGCGCCGTTGCCATGGGAACACAGCTGCAGCACTTCGGCAGAGCTGTTTTGTAAACACTCTCGCATTTCTCCGTCGTGGCCCCGGCCTGTAGCGACGGACGGGCGAAAGCTCACGCGGTGTCATCGCCACTGCTCCGGGAGGCCTTGCGCTGCTCGTCAGCCGTGAGAACATGGGTGTTTGCACACGCACGTCCGCAGTGGTGCGACCGCACTAGGGGGGCATTACGGATGGGGTCTTTGTCTCACTATGCTGGACATTTAGGGGCATAACTAACAGCTACGTTTAAATCCAGGGTAATAATGTCTAACCATGTCTGGCTTAGGGTTTTGTCACCCGGCATCTTCTACAGGGTCACACGAGAACATCCTTACAGAGCAGACAGGCACCTGCGGCTCGCGTGGTCAACAGCGGTCAACAGGTCCCCTGCTATAGTATTCTGTATGTGTGCATGCAGCTGATGGAGGTCACATGGGAGGTCACATGGGAGGTCACATGGACTGACAGTGCATCACTGCTGGCGACATCATCCATTCAGCTGCTTCCTCACTGGCTGATGCACAGTCCCTTTTCCAGTTCTTTGGCTGCCTGATGGTTGTCCAAAGGTTACTCTCTGAGCTCACCAGGGAGGCGTTGTTCCTTTGGAGCAGGTATAACCTCCCTGATGAAGACTGGGGAGGGTAGGGTGTCGGGGAGGGGCTGTTGGGCACAGGACGGGGGAGATCGGTATCCTGCTGAGAGTCAGCAGCCCGAGGAGTCAGGGTCGTCACGGCAGTCGTGCGAGACGGTCTGGCCAAAACGAGCACGGGGCCTGCGCTCACTATTCCTCTTTGCTGTCATTTATCTATGTTATTCAAATTCAAACTGCAACACTGAAAGATACAGTGTGAAGCTAACAGGACACGCACTGTATGCCACTGAAGTCTCCATGGCCGCTGGAGAGAAGGGAAAAGGCAGGACTTAAGGGAGCAACTGGGGAATTGGGTGAATAGATTCTTTGTTTCTTATTCAGCTGGCTGCAGCATTGATCTGCCGGTGAAGCATAATGATGTAATCAGCGAAGAACATGCATCTCTGTGGGTGTTTTGCGTCTCGATGTCCGTTCTCTTTATGTGTCAGACATTTATCAGAGCCAAAAGTCTCTGCCTGGCCCAAACTTCAGCCCATATGCAGAATGTAATGTTAGATGAAAGTTTCCTTCATTGATTCACTTGCAAACTCCAAGATAATGCATCGAGCTCAGAATGATTATTTATTACCTGCTTAACACACAGTTTCATCTCACTTGCCCTACTTAGGTTCCAATTTTACAATTTGCCCATTTTAGTGCCTGGGTATTTTTACTGAAGTAATTTAGGTTAAGTGTATTGCTCAAGGGTACAACAGCAGAGCACCTACCGGGAGTCTGATTGTGCATGTAGCTCCTAAGCCCCCACGCCACCTGTTAGTCCACCGGACACTGCCACATGTTTATTTCATGGGATCAGCTATCTCCAGATTGGCTGTGGGTTGGTGTTCTGGATGGTGTCCAGTGCTTCTGGGCTCACCTACGCCTCACCTTATAAACGCAACAACAGCTCACAGTCCCAAGACACCTTCTACCCTGAAGCAATCGATTGGTTGTACCCACAGGTACAAAATTACCCTGGCAAGAAAAATAAATGCTTGTGTCAAATCAATCTCTGGAATGCTCAAACAGATTTATAGTGACATATATTGATATCAACACTAAACTGGGTTTACTGTTAATAACAGGTCTGTCTGGAGACTTGCAACAGAGGTGACTGTGTGTTCAGAGGATAATGTACACGTATGAATATGTATGCGATAGCCTGTTATATATTCTGTTGCTAGGCTAAAATACATATTTCATAGAACATAGTATAGACGTATGACCAAACGCCGTTTCCGTATGAAAATATTTTTATTGTGCATTTTTTTTCAAGGATTTGCAAAACCAAGTAACACCTGTTCGTTTCCAGCTTCAGCCATCGAGATCGCTACGGTCCCCGGCGCTGTCCGGTATCGCATGTGGGAAAGGATTGAACGCCTCTAACAATCGCCGCAATTCAAGCATGTCTGGTACTTAAGCTATTTGAAATCATAAAGCACCATACAATAAAAATAAATTGAGAGGGGCGCCACCTTCCTCGCGGCTTGTGTCGTCCGTATTAATCACAGAGAAATGTCAATAACGATTTTACTGGTACGGCTCTGTTCAGAGACGCAGTGGAGGAAACAGATGAAAAGAGAAACGGGGAATGGTGAGGGATAGTGCATAAATGTTTGTAGTTAACACCTAAGAGGAGCTGAATATACACGTTTGCGTCGCCCGTTAAATAGATGTTTCAGAGATACACGCCTGAACGCGCTTGCGCCGCGCTCCTGTAGCTCGTATGCATTTACGTGATTAGGGTTCAAATACATGGGAGGCCTTTCATACGGTACTCTACACGATTTTTACCATGCATACAAAGAAATACATTGAAAGGCAACCCAGATGCACGAATACAGGAACAACTTTTCTTTCAGTCCACAGGGTCCGCATAACTTATTGGTCGACTGAATCTAATTATCCATAGGAAATAGAGGATATTTTCAGGAGTGAATCAAATATAAGTGGTTATGTTATTAAAAAATATATTCGTCCATTCATTCTGTATATTGAACTTTCACACTGATTTCCGTACCGGCTCCACAGCAAATACTCCGTACGTGTCTTAAGTCCCAGCCAATGTCACAGGCTACACCAGGGCAGCGCGCGAAGTAGCGCAAATACTGCACCCATGCCGTCGTTACCATTAAATGCTGATGTTATAATTAGTTTGTAGTCGCTGCAGTCGGATGAAAGCGGGAGTGGCAATGTCCCCAAGCTTTAGCCCTTCTCCGTAAGATCACCCCCACCCCTCTCTATCACTCTCTCCCTCCGTCTTGCACAGCATAGCATGAGAGCGAAAAAACAGCTTATTCATTACACACGACGGAACAAGGGCGATCGTGCAAGGTATTGTGATATTTCTTTATATCTTTATGGATGTTTGCAAGAATACAATGAGGTACTGCGGGTCATTGCTGTCGTTTAGGTGGCAATTTTGCTGAAAACTGAAGTGAAAAGGGGGGTTCAGTAATCCAACCACCTGCACTACGTGTTTTCCAAGCTGATAAAATAGCCTGTTCTGTTATCTCTCATTCTGGGAACACTGGATGCTGGCTCACTGGAGTTCAGGTTTATAAGCGGGGGTTACGTTTTCACAACAGAACCTGTCGGTTTTGCACGTCTGTCAGTCTCTGTTAAATGAATGATTACGTTTGTTTTATTGTTTAATATTACATGTCGCAGACGTATAAAATGGCTTACAGAAAGTGGTGCATTATTCTCACAGCCAGCTGTTTTACATGCATCTGTATGCATACAGAGAAGACGTGGTAATGCGCTTGTATTTGATTTTGGCTTTTTAAAAAAGAAAAACATTAGTTACGCGGGGTTTCTGTTCTGCGTTCACTGCTACATAAATAAAAATGCATACATTTTTTTTTTTAAAAAAACGTTTATTTAAAAAGCGATGCGTGTCACAAAAATACATTTCGATATCATTGCAGGTTAAGTAATATAGGGATGTTGAAGGCATGATATTTAAAAATGCGTTAGTGTGACAGTATTTGTGACTCAGAGAGAGGGAGAGAGAGAGAGCGAAATGGAGAGAGATGGAGAGAGAGAGATGGAGTTTGGGAAGCGCTCCGGTCCGATTCGCGGGATGGCAAATGCGCAGCGCACTGGCTCCGAGGTCCCGCTCCGCTAAACTGCACTTAGCCGCCACGGAAAGATGGCTGATGCACAATGGCTGATAAAATCTCAACCGCAAATACACCGGCATGCACACCGATGTAACCGTATATTCATTTTATTAATGCTAACATAATAAAACGTAGCATATGAATGAATATTCGGCTATATAGTATAGACGTTATAATTGTTTATTACTAATATCAATGACAGACAAAACAATGTAAATATGCCCCATACACCCCTTTTTATATAAATATACACTTCAGTTTAATGCCTCAGTAATTTTTCTAAACTTGGTAGCCTATAGGACGCCGGGATGTCGGCTTGATATCTAATGTGTACCGGGTGGTAAGGTAATCCAGCCGGGGATGCAGGCGTCGGCTTTAAAGTAATACGGGCAAATACCCATGTGATGCGAAATACCGAGACCTTTGATTAATCACGATCCGAGGAAAGAGTTTGATACGGTAGGAAAATACGGCCCATCAAACTGGAGGGTTTATTATTATTATTATTATTATTATTATTATTATTATTATTATTATTATTATTATTATTAAAACGGCAGCACGTTTCACGGTAATCTCCCAGACTGAAGAGGCCGTGAGCAGGATCTCGGGGTAGCTTTTCGGCACTGGGTTTCATGATCCTACCCGTCCTACCGGAACAGCAGCGGGATCCTGCTTTTGCGTGATCACTGGCAGTACCGCGGCTCCTAGGTGAGACTGTAATAAGAAGCTCAGGTGACAGGCTGCCTTCAGCAGGTGGCTGTGACCAGGCCCACCTGTTACTCCTTTAGTTTTGTATCCCTGCTTGTCACACGGAGGTGTCAGGCAGTGTGCAGTAATAGGCTGTCTCTTCTTGGGCCACGCTTCCTGTCGCCTTTGACTGAAGGGTTTGTGCTGCTTTATTGACAGCCCTGAGGGACAGGTTACAATTAGAGACTGTCGGCGATGCGGAGTGAGGGACTTTATTCTGGTAATAAGAACCCACCAGTGTGTGTGTGTGCGTGTGTGTGTGTCGGGGGTAGGGCGGGGGTCTCTAAAAAGGGGTTCAGGTTTCAAAACCCGGGATTTTTATCCTAGTTAGTTCTAAATTACACATGAAGAGAGAGGTTTATGCAGGTGTTGACTTGGCACATTGTTCCGCACGGACAGCGACGGCAGATAGATTAGAGATGCCCCCTCTGTCACCTGTTCCTCTGCTCTTTTCTAGTGTGTCACCCCCACGCTTTCCCTTTGCAAACCAGAGCCATCAGCTGGAGGGTTTCCTGACCCCCCTCCCTCCCCACACTGCATGCCCCCCCCTGGCTTGACATGTGACCTGTGAGCCCCCCCCTCCGCATGTTCCCTCCTTGTTGCCAGGCCCTGCACCACCCCCTCCACGCACAACTGGCCAGAAGAAAAAAGTGGCCTGACTGTGCCAATAGTTGAGTCTATTTTTGTCTTTCTCATGCAGATCGCTCATGGGGTGGGAGAGAGAGAGAGAGAGAGAGAGAGAGAGAGCATGTGCACGCTCTGTCTCCCTCTGCATGTTAGCAGATATCTGCATTATTAATGAAAGAATTAATCTGCCGTCCAGGGGGAGGGTCGAGATGCAGAGAGTTGTCGTGGCCCCGGTGGCCGCTGGCCCCGGGAGGACTGATACTCCCGCCTTCTCATCCCGCGGCGGCTTCCGTGGCCGGCCGCTGGGAATCCTGAATGTCCATGTCTCTCAGCCCTCCCATCACCTCGGAATGGATTTGTGGGGTGATGCAGATCGCCGCTGGATTACCAGCAACGCTGCGTTGTTACACATTTAATTTCCATGCAGTTGCATGCATTAGTGTAAAACGCATCTAGCCCCCAGTGCACTATGGGATTTTTAATTTTTTTTGGGGGGGGGGGGGCGCAAGAGGACCCATAATTTATATAGGGTGTACAACTTTATTAACAGTCAAAGATATGTCCCGAATCAATGACTGACAGAGGTGGGGACCAATCAGCTTTCAGCTGCGGCCAGTACCCCATGTGGCCCCGCCCCTGCTGCATGGACAGTGCTTGTGACACTGTCCATGGTCGCTGTCTCTTCGGCAGCCCATGTGGTTCCCTTTTCTCTTCCCGCTGAGATGAACATAGGATGCTCATGGAAATGGTGGCAGTGTTAAAATAGCGCCACCTAGTGTTGAGAGAGCAGAGTATGCTCCCAAGCCTTTGAGTAATGCTTGGGGGAGCAGTGGTCTTTATCTTCTGCTCCCCCAAGCCGCTGCCTGCAGTGATGCGAATGCAGTGCCTTTCATCTGCACGTGTTGGCAAGGTGATGCGCTTTGATCATGGGGGAAGAATAGCCAATGATCAAATTAACTGTGGCTGTTTATCCGCTGGTCCCTCCCTATTGGACAGTAAATAATGTCTGATTACACTTACAGTGGGGCGCGCCTAATTACTCTCATTATGGTAATGAATCAGCAGGGGGCTGACGACACAACGATGGGCCCTTGAAGTATTTCAGAAGCCTGATTCTTTCTGAAGCTAGTTTATCTCCTTATTTACTCATCTTCATGTCCATTGATGCCTTATCCTCTTCTTTTTCATTCCTCCTTTCAGCTGATCTGGCAGCACCTGGCATGCTGTGTTTTGATTGCTTCCTAATTACCAGCAAGGCCAGTGTAGTGTTTTTACCCACAGTGGGAGAGGTGGCTCACTGTAAATGGAGTAATGTGCTGTCACTGGCTTTTATGTACTGGGAAGGGAGGTATAATTAACGGCTAATTTTTAAGCCTATTTGTGCTAGTTGCACTCGAGAGGTCACCACATGTTGTGAGAAGAGCACCAACACTGCTCACACCGCCCTCGTGTCTCTATTAATGACACAGAAAGGCATAAGTATCAAGAGCCAGGCTGCAATGGTGCTGCTTGCGTCGTTACACAAGTACCCTGACAGAGTGATGAAGCTGTCAGCTATAGACATCTCACTGCCAGCTTTAGGTTTCTCACTGCCAGCTTCAGGCATCTCACTGCAAGCTTCAGGCATCTCACTGCCATCTTCAGGTGTCACACTGCAATCCTCAGGTGTCTCGCTGCCATCTTCAGGTCTCTCACTGATACCTTCAGGTGTCTCACCACCATCTTTAGGCTTCTCACTGCCATTCTCAGGCATCTCACTGCCAGCTTCCAACATCCCACTGCCATATTTAGGTATCTCACTGCAAGCTTCAGGCATCTCACTGCCATCTTCAGGTGTCACACTGCAATCCTCAGGTGTCTCACTGCCATCTTCAGGCATCTCACTCCAGTATCAGACATCTCACTGCCATCTTCAGGTCTCTCACTGCTAACTTCAGGTGTCTCACCACCATCTTTAGGCTTCTCACTGCCAGCTTCTAACATCCCACTGCCATATTTAGGTGTCTGACTGCCAGCTTCAGGTATTTTGCAGCAAGCATCAGGTGTCTCACCACCATCTTCAGGTGTCTCACTGCCATCTTCAGGCCCATCACTGCCTACTACAGACATGTCACCATCATCTTCAGGTGTCTCACTGCCATCTTCAGGCCTATCACTGCCTACTACAGACATGTCACTGCCATCATCAGGACATCTCACCACCAGCTTCAGGTATCTAATTGCCAGCTTCACATCCTAGATCTAAAAACACTTATTCAGAACATGGTTGCCATGAGACTTTATTATGAATAAGTTTTTTTAAATTGTCCACTGTGGAAGAGTTACTATGTTTATGTGCTACAGGCTGACTATCACCCTCTACTGGATACAGTTGCATCCGTGGATGCCGTTGTCCTAATTCTGGTTTACCATGTTCCATGGTACCCACACCCACCCAGTGGGCGCACTCTTCAAGCGGCTGAAGCAAATAAATCACAACATACGGCACCAAAATTCCCTGCACTTTCCCTCCACGATGTCCCGAAATGGTCTGGGTTAGTCATTACACCTTCCGTGCTAGTTCACCCCTTGAAAAAAGCCAGGCTTCAGTCTCCATGGGAGTGCGGAAGGAGTCCCGGGCAAAAGCCGGACTCTGATTGGCTGTGAAGGCTCATTAGAGCAGATGTTAAACGGAGGCGCCGCTGGCTCGCGGACCTGCGATGACAGCTGTGCTGCGGCGGGCAAGCAGCAGCGTGTTTAGCGACAGTGCGCGGGGGAAACGCCGATGACATCGCCGATAGTAACACTTCTGCCCGCGGCCGCCATGGGAACGGGGACTGATAGCAGTGACAGAGTCAGGTGCGACGCGGGTGTATCGGCAGGGACATGGGTGGCGTCTGGAGGCTAATAAATCTTCGGCCGATGTGGAGCCGGAATGTCTAACTTTAATAGGAAGGGAAGAAGAACAGTCCGGAAGAAGGTCACAGACACTCTAATGGCGACAATAATAGGAGAAAACAGACGCGTAAATATATGGTCCTATTTTATAGAATTTAATAGGTTATTAGGTTAGTACCCAGGGCATGAGTCTGTAAAATAGGTTGTTTTGTGGTTATTAATAGGTTCTTCGTGACACATTTTATAATCTCACACAGAAGGAGATGGCAGTGGTAAGTCAGTGTGATATATGCCCCGGAACAGATTCCACGTCTGGCTCCTCGGTGATGTAACGCCAGAATTCATTTAGAGGGATTTGCCTTCAACCGGATCCCCGAAGCATAAATTCGCTCGGCACACGTGGTAATTCCATTCTGGGAGAAGCCATGCCAGGCTCGCCACGGATGCCCTCGGCGGAAATGCCCACCTGTGAGCGGCCTGGGTGGAGGCGAGCGGTGAGGCGGAGGGCGCAGCACAGCTACGGGCGACTTTATTAAGTTTGGGAAAATGGGGCATTTTCGCTTTATCTTACCAATGTAAATATTGCGCGTATCTCTCCTCGACAAACCTCTCCATTAGCCAAGATTATGTTAGCTTCTGGCTGCTCTCCAGCCTGCCTAAATGTGCCATTTGTAGCTTTATGAAACATACAGTTGCTGCCTTAGCGCCCCCTTGCTTTCGCCTCTATAAATACATCCACGCTGTCTGTGACCCTTTTAATTGAGGTAAAACTAAATGGGTGCCATTTGCTTTTGGGTGCTGGGAGGCTTTATTTCTATTGCTCAGCCCCATTTGAGGTAGATGCAGCCCGAGGCCTACAAACAGAGACTCAGCCGGCCCGCTTTCTAGGGCCCTGGCTGTTTGTTTCCATACCCTGAGCATTTCAAACCAGATCCATTATTCATGGTCTAATGTGCTGCTTACTAGCAGATGTACTTGGTGTCTGTATGGGTCTGAGTTCTGTGGTGACAGAGAGGAGACCCCTTCACCTCTGTCCCACACCATCATTAACTGTTCTCAGCTGAGGGTTGCCCCCCCATCCTCGGGTTCAACCCCATGGAAGTGGCTTTCTCTGCGTCGTTACCGCGATTCTGCGTCTGGCCTTGATGTGAGCTTATTCTGCGAGGTCGGTAGCCAGAAAGACAGGAGGAGCTCAGAAAAAAATAACTCAGGAAAAGAATGTGAGCCCTTCCACATCCTTATTTATTTATCAGAGCCTGTTTTCTTTCCAGATGACTTGTGGGGAAATCCACCCGCCCATCTGATTAATAAAGGGGCCGTGGCACACATGCTTAAAGAGTTCCCCCGTATGTCACCGCATCCGGCTGATGGCTGGGTCGAGGCGTGCCGGTCTCTTTGTCCGCCGGTTGTGCCGGTATCCCTGCCGGACGGAGAAGGCCAGGAAGGGCAGACATTTCAGAACCATGGACAGCGCACATGCTCCCTTACTGCGGCTTCAGAACCACAGACAGCCTCCCCTGGAGTTTGCTCGGTCTACACATATACATTACATTTATTTAGTAGTTGCTTTTAGCCAAAGTGATGTATGAATACGAAAGACAGAGAGCCAATGAGTCAGGCAGTTCCTGGAACCATCGGGCAGTTCCTGGAACCATTAGGGTTAAGCGCCTTGCTCAAGGGCCCAACGGCAAACCCGTTCTGCCGACCCTGGGATTTGAACCAGCGACCTTCCAATCATCCCAGTGCACAGATCCACACACATTCAAAGCGCTGATCCAGGGCTGTGTCTGAAGATCCCCAGGTTGCCTTCTGGTGGCCCGGGAGGCTTAGCGATGTGCCAGACTCTCTCCAGGAGTTCGCCGCGGCGGTGTGGAAGGCTCATGTTGTTCGGTACGCGGTTCCTGAGCCCCGACACGGGCTCCTGTGTCCTCCTGCGGAGCAGAGCCCTGAGTCTTATCTCCTTGTTTACTGCCGGCACCGAAGGAGCTCGCCAGATCATTCCAAGACGTCTTCTGTCTTTACAGAGAGGATCTCAGCAGGGGCCCAGAACTGCGTGTCTCTTTCGTTTGTTTATGTGGGTAGAAATCAAAACCTGCGAATGAAATTTGAAGTATATCCTGAAAGCCCAAAATGAGCCAGGGCTCTGTCTTTGCTGGTGTCGCATTAACATTGAAACCCACTACCAGATGCTGCGTTTCGTACCTTAAAGGTCGCTGCACTTTTCCCCGGCCCCTAACCTGGAAACCAAAACTTCAGCCAATCAGGGAGCGAGTGACATGTGTGGCGGACCCTGTGCGCCTCGTGTCCCTCATGCTGGGAAAGTGCTTTCGGGGGAAGTCTCCGCGCCCGTAGCACTTTACGCTCAATTTTACGGCCCCGTGTCTCCAGGGGGCCTGTAGTAAAAACTGCGCTATAAACCCTTCCAGCGGGGGGGCTGCTGTTTGCTCTGCGGATCAGAATTAACGCTAAGGTTCATTAATGCAGTGTGCGAGGTGTGCAGCACCCTGCTGGTAACGGGTTTGAGTTGGGCCTAGTTTTTAATTAAAATGCCCCTCAGAGCTTTATTGATGGAAAACACATCCATTAAATCAGATCCAGTTGGGGGGTTTGGCAGCATGACACCAGGGGTCGGGGTGGGGGGGGGGGTGGGAGCAGGCATTAAGAGCCACACCCCTCACTTGCTCGTTGGAGCTCTCATCTGCAGCGATGATGTCACCCCCGATGCACTCCTCGCGGCGCTGGGGGTGGGGTGGGGATTACTCACCGCTCAGGCGGGACTCGTGCTTGGGCTGCTGCCCTTCTGCGTGCGTGGGGAGCGTCGCCGTCCGCTGATACACAACCAGGTCTGAAAAAGCAGCTGTGATTGGCTTCCCGCACCCACTGACTGCGGCAATGCCCGCGGCTGCTCTTCTGGCTGCATGCGACGGATGCATCTCAATCGCATGGGTGTCAGATCATGTTGTTCTTAGTGGGTGGGCAGGAGGGCATGTTCTCTAGAAAGTATTTTATTATCTAATCTATATTTCAGCTGTCAAAATGTATTGTCTTTGAATGTATTTGAATATATTTTTCATGCATTCCTTTGGGCAAGGGGCCGAAAAGCGAATAACCTCCCTCTGAGCCTGGAAAAGTGACGCTGACTTCATGCATCCTAAAGTATCTGAATGCGTTTCAGTTCGTTCTAATTCAGTCGACATGACAACGTGTGTGAAGAAGCAGTGACTGGGCCTTTGGCCCAAACGAATGCTGTATGGGCGGCTCCCATAAATGACATGGCTTTTGACCAATCGGGAGGACCATACGGGGCACCTGTGAATAGGCATGGTGGATGGGTCACTCATGGACAGAGATACACATGGACTGGTTATTAATGCACACTTGGGTTAGTAGTGTATTGTTAAGGGGGGGGGCAGCAGTGGGGACAGAGCCCCTCCCTTCAGCTGTGCTCAGGATCCGCTGGCGGGGGCCGTCATGTACCATAAATCAGGATAATTATTTAACGGCTTGCTTCTTCACACCCACTTATCACACTGACCGTGTGCCCCTCACTGCCGCTGAGAGATATGATGTCACTTCCTCTTCACACCCTATTCATGGGGCCGCTCTAACCCCCCCCCCCCCTTCCCACTGTGACAGTGACACAGACACCTCCTGGGTTAACGAGTGGACGCGCCGCTGCTGGCTCGCTACCGGAACATCGGCTCAAACATCCCGGAGTGGCGGCAGATGGAGTGAAAATTGAGGAGGTGTGTGAAAGAGAGGAGAGACTTGGTAGAGGGGGGTGTAGGGGGCAGGCTGTGTGTGTGTGTGTGTGTGTGTGGGGGGGGGGGGGTCATGC
>JAABNY020000045.1:10180232-10192535 GCA_015164015.2 Brevimyrus niger | reverse complement strand
GGGGGGGGGGGGGGGGGGGGAGGGGGGCGGGGGGGGGGGGGGGGGGGGGGCGTGCGGCGTGTACCAGGCAGTCAGCCCCCTTTGACACAGTGTAACCCAGGTCTATGGTGTTTTCGGCATGTAGCAAATCCCCCTGGCTCACTGCCGCTCGGCGCGTTAACAGTCGCAGGCACGACGATTAGCGTTCCTGCTGACCGGCGCCACCTGCAGGAAAGCCGCTGCGGGGGAGGGCTATGAGCAGGAGCCAGGCTGCCGCCCTCGCCAAAAGCTGATTGGGCAGGACACGCCTAGCCTCCCAAAAGGGAGATGGGAGCCGGCCAGGGCGGGAGACAAGATCGAGGTCAGCAGAAATGAGACATGGCTGTTTATTAAAGGCCTGTGCCAGCAGACATGCACGCCATTCAGGCTGGGGTGCCTCAGCGAACGGGGGGAAATAAAGGGAACTTAAAGGCAAGGAGAATGAAGTGCAACGGGAATGGGGCAGGGGTGCATTTAAAATACACACACACACAGACACACACACAGACAACCTTTCGGCATTTGTACTTTTTTGATTCACAGATTTTTATAAATCTGAAGTTATCCAAATGAGGACCTCAAAGGGTGTCCCCAAAAGTAGGGAAATATCAGGTTTTACTACACTTTGGGGACAACTTGGTCCTGAAATGTGATCTATGCAAACCCATATACACACGTGCACACACACACGCACACACACACACACAGGCACAGACACACACACAGATATACATACGCACACACACACATGCACACATGTACACACACACACACACACAGACACACGCACTGGCACAGACACATATACATGCACCTACGAGCCGCTCAGCTCCTTGCTGGGACGCCTGCTCACATGTCAGAGTAGGAAATTACCACCCAGTTCAGTATTCTGCAGTGAGGACTCACAGGATGAGGCATGTGTGTGAGTCACGTTGGGGCTGAGGAGCGTCTCCCCCGCCTTGGCCCCCGCCCGCCGCTGCTCTCTGTGGGGGTAATGGGGAGGATGGTGACAGCAGGTATGTCTTACTGGTCCCGGTCACAGGCTCGCTCCCTGATTGGTCCTTTTGGCTGCAGGGCCTCAGCCCTCGTTAGTGAGCTGCCTTACCCGTCATTCCCTGGCCGCTAAGGGACTATGCAGGGAATTCCATGGGAAGCAGAGTGGTTAAAGACCCAGAGCCGTGCCGGCGTGAGGAGGGCTGCTGTCTTTGGGCTGAAGGAGCCCCCCCCACGGCGCACCGGGGGGGGGCTTTCTGGCCGCTTGAGCCACCGTGCAGTCTTGTTCTAGGTGCGGCCGGATCTCTCCGCCACGGAAGCCCGCCTCTGAGAAGTCTGGGCTCGCACGATTGCACTGTGATTGCCATAAGTGAAGCAGTGAAGCCTGACTACTTATCACTGTAGCCCGCAGCTCATATAGGAGGGATGAATATCCACTACGACACCAAATTTAACCATGATTATGAAACTCCTGCGTATTGGCCTTTCCACTCAGCTCTCCGGCCGTGAATGTTTTTTCAGACCAATGTGCTCTTTTAGTCACCCATGCCCTGTCCAGCCGAGGACCTCCCATGCATCCGCAGCCGTCCGCGAAGGTGCCTGTTAAAAATTAAGCATAGGCAAGGTGCCTCTGAGGGCCGTAATTAAATGTTCTTCGGTGCTGCAGCCTGTTGGAGACCCATGCGGGAAGCTACTAATTGGGTGTGAGAGAGTGAAGCCCGGGGAAAGGGCCGCTGGGAATGGATGCGCGGAGGTGACGGATGGCGAGCGGGATGAGAGCGGCGGCCGGAATGCGGGCTGCAGGCCGCGGCCGTGGCAGCTGGTGGGCCGTTCTGTCTCTACCGCGGTCAGATGGCGTAATCCCTCAGCAATTACCCTCGCCACAGTGCTCCCCCGTCGGCTAGCTGGCACCGCGCCCGGCACGCCTCGGCACGCAGTGAGCACACATGCCGGTGCATTGGCCCGTTCGGGGAGAGAGCGGTGCGGTCGGACGAAGTCACCTTGGTCTTTATTTAGTGACCGTGTCTGTGCATTGGCCTGGGATTGGCCCCTTCTCACAACTTCCTGACTATGTTAAGAATACGGGATACAAATTTTGGATTAGGGATCCGGCACCAGGTTCCCGTGAGGGGAATTGGTGCCGAGGAGTGAAGTGTGCTATGCGTAGGGTGTCCTTACAAATTCAACTCGTAAAACTGCGAGTTCTGAAGTGTGTTGAGCAGGTGAAGCCGACAGGAAGTCCCTTCTAGGTGCATTCTGGGTCCTTGAAATGCCATGTGTTTTAGGCTTTGGAAGGAGATTGTAGAGGGGCTGCTAATTCAGTTGCGCTTTAATGTCTGTTCCCCTTCACGGACCGGATCTCTGTGAGCGGCGCTGAGCTCACTGTCTGCCCCGCTAACAAGCGCCGCTGTAAATGGTGTAACTGTGAACTGCGGCGGGTGGGTGAAACTGTTTGCGGCAATGGGCAATCGGCACGGATACCACGAGTCAGGTGCATGTTGCTGGAGCTCTGATGAGCCGGAAACATAAGCAGATATTTAGCTGTGAGCAATGGGCCGCGGCGGCCTGCTTGTAACGCAGTGGATCAGAGATTTTTGATCTTGTAACCCGTTTAAGGTCCTGAAAATTCCCCGTACAGCTGAGCTGACCTGGAGACCATGGGGCAGCATGCTTTGCTTGTTGGGGAGACATTGTACGGTGCACACAAAGCTATTCTTACCTCTGAGCCAACCGCTGTTGTCACCATTTCGTCACCCGTGACCTCAGCCAGGATAAGCACGTTTTTCGGCCCCTGGTCCCCTTGCCCACTATTGTAGGGGCCGTTTATGGTTAAAACCGAAGCATGTCTGAGTACTGGAAGTACTGGAGGACAGCATGACAGCCTGCGCAGAAGGTTATGTTTTTGCCGTGCGGGCTTTCTCCAGGGATGCTCAGAGATGCAAATTGGTGCATCTGAATCGCACGCAGTGTGTGAATTGGTTCCCCACGGCGGGCTGGCACCCTGTCCAGGGCGTCCCCTGTGCTCGCAGCTCCCCATGACCTCCATGAGCAAGATAAGCGGTTTAAAAGATTAAAAAGAAGAATGGGTGGGTAATTACGTGACTTTTTTTCTTTTTTTTCTTTGTCGAGACGCAGAAATTCATCTCGGCGTGGTTGTAGACGGCGTAAATGTCTGTGCCTGAGATCGGTCCGTAGAACTGAACGTTGAGGACTTGTGGAGTGATATGGGGGCTTTCAAGAGACGTGTCTGTCCAGAAAGGACGTTGCCTAATAGCGGGTTACGCTCCTGAGCCTGTCCTTCATGCACATCCCTCATCCCAGGCAAACGCCGCCCCGACTCTCTCGTGTCACCAAACCGCTCCTCCCTGCTGTGAAACGGTCTTCTGTGCGCAGCTCCGCAGGCTTGACAGGATCCCCCATGTTTGTGAGTCGTGATGATTGCCGGCCGCCGTGCGTGTTTATGTGTCATTATTTGCACTGGGAACACCGAGGTAGCCTGCCGCTACGCCCTTCCTCTCAGCAGGTTTATCGCACAAACAGCAGTTAACACCCCGCGCGTCGGCCCCAAGCATATGGCCGCCGCGCTCGCGGAAACATCGCATGGACCGGAGGGGCTAAATGCGGTGCGTGGCGTGGGGCCACGTGGGCTACGGAGACTCCCACACGAAGACATGTTTAGAGGCGTCCTGGCAGGGGTGGGGCGACTTCCCAGCTGGCGCCAGGGAAGGCAGGTGGCACTATGTGCGTGACACATCCCCCACGGACTCTGGCCACCTTCTACTAAACATGGAATACCAAGGAAAAGTTGTGAGGGCTGAGGTACCGAGGAGCTGTTCAACCCTAATCTGTGAACGAGGAGGGTGTGAGGGCCAAGTACAGGGGAAATGGATCGAATATGGTCTGTGAAAGAGGAGGCTGTGAGAGCTGGGTCCTGAGGAACAGATGCGATCTGTGAAAGAGAAGGCCGTGACGGCTGGTTACCAAGAGTTTGATTAGTCGCGGTCTGTGAAAGAGGAGGGCGTGAGGGCAGAGTATGGAGGAGCAGATCAAACATGGTCTATGAAAGAGGAGAATTGAATGCAGTCTGTAAAAGCGGAGCTCATAAGGGGTGGGTCCAGAGGAATCGATAAAATGTGGTCTGTGAAAGAGGAGATTGTGAGGGCCAGGTATTGAGTAGTGGATCAATCACAGTCTGTAAAAGAGGAGGCCATGACGGGTAGGTCCCAAGGAGTGGATTCAATGTGGTCTGCGAAAGATGAGGGTGTTTGGGCTTGGTACCAACGAGAGGATGGAAGCAGTTTGTAAAATAGGAGGAAGCGAGGACTAAGTACTGAAGAGCAGATCCAGGCAATGAGAGCCAGGGGCTTTTATTACACTTCAAGGTGTCTCAGTCCCAATAAAAACACGCTGATAGAAAGTCACCCCCAGGACCACACTTTGTACCCACATTCTGCTGCATGTCGGATGTCTGACATGGCTTTCATGCTCACTGCGAAGAATACAAAGTACAGTGGGGCTCTTTTCTTTCACTGAGGTGGAGAAGAATGGCCTTTTCTCTTACCTTACTGAGGCCACAGAAAGACCCCTATGATTTGTGCAGGGCGTCATGGTGATGCCTCTGAGGGCCGAGCTGGTGCCCCTGCCTCTCCGTCCGCGAAGCAACGGCCGTCCTTCCCCCTCCTACGCAGCCGAGGAGAAGCGACGATAATCAAGGGTGAGAATTTTCATCGCCTTGGCACGGCGGCAACTGAGCAAAAGTCTACAACGCACAGATGAGAAAGAGAGAAAGAAGGGGAGAGGTGAGAAAGGAAATGCGGAGAGCGGAAGATGGAGAGAGTGACTGTTGCCAGGGACAACGGTGTGGGAGCCTACACAGAGCTCTGCACTCAATTAGGGCTTCATTTTCTCCTTCTAAACCTGAAATCTGACTGTGAGCCGGGGTCCACGCTGCTCCTTCCCAGAAACCCCCCTTTCCAGTCTCTCCCTCCTGCTGCTCTTCACGCTCCACCATCATCCCTTCACTTGGCATTTAGCATCGTGGTTCCGCCTTGCATCCCTCCCTCCTTTTCACACCCTATCGTTTCCTTTTGAAAAGCCTCCGGCGCTTCTTCCGCTCTCCACCTCTCTAACTCCGAACCTCTGGAGATGTGGTGACGCCTCTTTCCCTCCTCTGTCCCCTGGCGCCTTCTTTTCACAGCTATCAAGGTGCGCTCGCAGAAACATCCAAAGCTCAGCCGCATTAACTCTTACCTGCTGGGCCCAAATGAAAACTGTAACCATCTGAATCATCCCCTCTTACTCCGCGGGCTCAGTGACCCCCTCGTCCCTCCCCAAACACCCCCCCCCCCAAAAATAGAAATTTTTAATGTAATTTTCAAATGGCATTTTAATTAATTTCTCGGTTGGTGCACCTCCTTGGGGTTAAAGTGAATGTGAAATGTCAGCAATAACACTAACAGCTTGGATTACAGAGCTTGTGTAAGATAATGTGCAACATATGTAGGTCATCCAAGATGAGAGTTTCAATTACGGTTGTCTGCTTCCGGTCTGCTGCATAACCATAATCCCACATCCAGACACTCCTTCCTTCTTTCCTTCCTTCCTTATTTTCAATCATCTTCTGAGTCAGTGCACAGTCCCTTTCAGGAATCCAGACTGGAGAGGATCTGGGAATGGGGTCGGACCTGGTTTCCCAGCATCCACATGGCCTCACGTCCGGATTGGGGGAAGATGAGGAGAATGAAGAAAGAAAGGGTAGGAAGAAAGAAGAAGGGTCTTCAGAGACATGGGAGCTGGCAGGTCAAAGGGGTATGAAGTCCAGAAGAACAGGTCTGACTATGGAGCCACTGGGTATATATAGTTGGGTGGCCACCGAATATTTTCTGCACCTTTTGACAGGATGAATCCAGGGTTACGATAAAGGTGATGAAAGAAAGGCTCAGATGAGTGTATTGCAAAGACCACAAACACATCACTGGTCAGTGAACCCAGTGGCTCCAGTGGAGTTTCCCTAGAGGCGTGATGGCAACAGAGGCTCAGCCATCAGACGAGGCTTCCCTTGTCGCCCAGCAACCCACAGGCTCCGCTCGGTGCCGTGTTTGAGGTCCCAGGGAAGCCACTCTCCCACATTGATGTTTGGATCAAATGGCTAGTTTCCAGTGTGATAGAGGCCCGGGATGCTTCACGGTTCCTCGGCACGTTCTGCCGGATATTACCCCCGAAGGCCCCTGTCCAGTGCGGCAGAGTAACTGAAGACGGTGTGACCAGTGAATGAGACCTCGTTGAAAGCTTTTTGACGTTCCTGCCACTGCACCTTGGGCCCTGGGGAAGACCCCCTTCACTGGTCCTCTCCTATCCAAGCCTCCCCCACAGAGCCCGCGGAGGACAGGCCTCTCCTGGGCTCGCTGTTGGCCACCAGCAAGCGATTCACGTCTAGGCTGGTGCATGTCTTTATACGTACTGTATAGAGGCATCTCACACATTTTAATTTAGCAGATTCTCTGAAGTGGCATTTAAGAAACAGCTGTGCATCTCATGAATGTTTAGTCTTGATACTCTTGCCGACTCATGCGTGACTTTCGGCTTTTTCCATAACAACAGGGCAAAGCGGTTCACGCATGGAAGCGTTTCTGAACTCGTGAAACCCTCGCCGTCTCCTGAATTTCGTTTATGTGCCCCGTGGTCTTTCACACGACATGGAGATGTGACCTCCCCAGCATGCTTTGGTCTCCCCCACACCCCGTCACCGACGCTCCCCTTCGCTTGATGTCATCTCTCCCCTTTTCTGACACTTGTGTCTTCTCACGTGCTTGGGTATTCAAACCCCGGTGTGATTACAGTAGCCGTAATGCTTTGTTTCTCATTCCTGGGCTACAGTCGCAGCATTAGTTCCAGTTTATGGTTTTTCTGTGCATGACTTCCCTCCTGGGTTTTTGACCTATGATCTTGAATCTCCCATCATGCCCATGTTTGCCTCATCGACCTTAAAGTGCCTCGCGGCCTTCATCCCTGGACTTATGAAAACAAGCGGCGCACCTGGATCCCAGTCCGACGATGACCTTCCACCTTTACTCTGGGTCTGCTTGACGGTCGACCCGTGGATGTGTTTAACCTTGTTTAACCTTGTTCCCGCACCTCCCTCCTCGCAGGCCTGCGTTCCCACAGGGCCTCATGCTCATCGTATCTCGCCCGGAGCTCCATGTCTCCGACGTTCTCGGCCTTTTTTGAACATTTGGTCTTTGCTTGTCAGATACACTCATAGCCTCAGCCCGCGTGCATCGCCCTACTCTGTCATGCTGGTACCCTATATGGGGTCGGATCTGCTTTCCCTAGCCTTGCTTATCAGTCAGCTTCTTCTGGAGGTGTCTATCTGTTAGAGATTCAGGGCTGTGTTACGGAGCTTTCGGGGGGATGGGGGGGGGGGGGTTGATTTATTATGCTTCTAGCATGTTTTTAGGGTGCTCCCGGAAATCTCATTACATCTCTCGTTGGGATTTTGCGAGTCCACACCTACCGAGGCCCCTGATAGCCCTCCGGGGTGGGGAGAGTTTCCTACTGCTGCTGCAAGGATTCTGATCCGCCCCTGCAGTTTCTCCTCTGAAACAGGGCCCCCGGGACTCTGGCAGAGAGCTGATCCCCGGGGGCGAAGCCAAATGTCAACCTGGGGTGAGCAAATCGCAGCCCAGTGTGACTGTGACGCGGGGATAAGCTGGGGGACCCGGTAGGTGTCCCCTAGGAAGAGCTTGAGATTTGACCAGAGACCCTGACGGTGTCACAGCGAGCAGCCTGTGGCTCTATGAATCTGCTGGTTTCAAGCAAGTAGGAGCATTTATATGTCAAGCTGGTGGTTTCTCTAGGTGAATTTAATCAACCGTATTCAGACAAGAGGACCTGGGAGAGACCATGTGACTGATGTGCCTGTCACTCCCGCAGTCAGCCCATTGCAGCCCACGGGCCAGTCCTGAAGGTGACTCAGTCCTCACAACCCGCCAGAATCACGACCACTTGAGTCAGTGCTAGACTCCATTTTGACAGACATTACCGGTGGCTTTCTGACAGAAGACGGCAGCACGTGGCCATTATGGAAGCCGCTCCCTCAGTATTATGGAGAACATCGTGTGTTATGTGGAGGCCCACGTGGAGATAAGTATGTCAGGCCTGCCGTTCTCAACCTAGTCCTTGGGGGCCTCTAGCCAGTGCACATTTTTGTTTTCTCCCAGCTGTCAGCCAATTAAAAACACAGAATACCTGGTACAGGTGTGTTGGAAACTGGGAGGGACCGGAAACGTAGACTGTCTGAGGGTCTCTGAGGACTGCACTAAGAAACACTGTGGTAAATGATGGATGCAGGCCAGAACAGTGAAGGAGAAGGGAGTGACTTTGGTAACCGCCTCGAGCAATCAGACGTCGGACCACCAAACACCCAGCTGGGCGCTAATTGAACGTCTGCGGCGACGTCACCAGGTTCACGTTGCCCGTGTGGCCCAAGATGATCAGAAGCCCAGGGCACGTCGGCTCTCGGCACCTTCTGCTTCCTCTGGGGTGGTTGGGGGGGTGGGGGGGGGGCAGTTTGGCTAGAGGAAGGTCGAGGACTCATTTTGGATAGAGGCTGACGGAAGTCAAATTCTACCCAGCCGCTTTGTAGATGCCCCACTCCTGAACCTGGGTACGAGAGAGAGATGTCACGCATGCAGGAAGGAGATGAGGAATAGAGGAGCGGACGTCAGGCTGAATAAGATGCACAGAATATATATTATGGTACGGTGATGTGGAATTATGAATCTCAGGAATAACCCGGCTCACACCCCCGGAATGTGAGTGCATGGAGGAGGGGTCCGGCCCGCAGTGTCCTGTCAGCAGGCTGTCGGACCTGCTCCCGTGTTTTTTTCATTGGCTCTTTATCCCAGGTAATCACGGCTCCCGGGCCCCCCCGTGGCGCATTCCTTCAGCTGAAATGGCGGGGGCCAGGTACGCAGGGGCTGCTGTGATGTGGGAGGGAGCGGACAGGGGGCGGCGCCACCCGATGGCTAATGTCGGCATGAAGATTAGACGCCTCCTGATGGCAATATAACAATCCCGCCAAAAATGAGCCGAGAAAGAACCAATATAAAAATACAGCTTTGCCATCTTTGACATCTGCTGTCCTGGCAGCTGATTGGCTGCCTCAGTCCAATGGGAGGATGGGAAGGTGTTGACGTCCCAACCACAGAGCCCATTCACGTGTCAGTGCCTACATAGGCAAATTCAAACGGTCCCAAAAACCCGATCGTCTTGTCGTATATGAAGCGAGACAGGAAAAAGCACAAAGACGTAATTCTGGAAACACATGCCAGCATAAAGCCTTTGCTAGCCCAACACAAGGAAACAGTTAAAACAATTAACAATGAAGCAGGAATGCAGCTGATATTAATGAACAGCTGCCATGCGAGTTGTAATTAAATAATGCATTTTAGGTGCTGGAAAGCATCACACGCGTGTGATAACTAACTGAAAACAAAGCGGGGAAGGCAGGAGAGGAGCTCATTACAGCATGGTTGCTGATGTGGGGGGGGTCCTTTTGTAGGGATAATTACAGCGTTCGCTTTGTACGCTTTGGCTGCTGCTGCAGTTTGAGTTATGGGTTCAGGGACAGGGCAGCCTGGTCGAACTGCAGGACCCACATCCCCCTCAGCGCTGTCTCGAGCGCTGTCTCGAGCTTTTTCGGTCCATTTCAGCCGATCCCCGGTCTCGGTTTCGATGAAGATCTCGCCTCCTGTGGTCCCGCTCGTCATGCGGAAGGTGTGCATGTGCTGGTGTTTCCTGCGTCAGTTGCAGAATTGGCAGCCTCATTCTGCCCTGGTCTGCGTGGGAGGGGCTGGGATGCCTGGTGGTGAAGGGGGGACGTGTAGGGAAATGACAGACCGAGATGTGGAAGGGCTCTCAGCCTGGATGCGGTGGGGGGGCAAGACTGCCGTAATTATGCCCTCGCCCCCGGATTCGCTCTGGGCACCGAGGCAAGGAAACTTCTCAAATGGCCCCTTGCTGTTTGTGTACAACACGCCTCGATTTCGAGCTCAGTGCTCCCACATCCCATCATTCATGTACGGCCCGCGGGGTTTCCATGGAGATGGCCCCGTGCGCGATTGTGATGCGGCATGCATCACAGTCAGGTTCAGCTGCGCAGTTCGGGTCCCTGTGGAGCATATGGTCAGTTTTGGGAGGGGGCTTTGTTTTTCAGTACAAAGTTTCCCCTCAGGGCTAAAAAAAAATAGCTGAGAGCACAAGGGGGTTTGGTGAATAGCGGAAGTGCTGTAGGGAGTATGATCTGGGCTTATCTGCTACCCAGAGGGGCGTAGCCTAACTGCTAGGAAGCCTCTGGTTGGACAGTTTGATTCCTGAAGGTCTGGTAGCATGGCATGCAGGGAAGGCGTGGTCTGCAAGTCATGTGACTGGAAGTTTCCTGCTGATTGGTTCCACCTGTTCCTCCATCCTAAAGAGGAGGGGTCACAGAGTTATAGATTTTGCGTAAATGAAAGCACAGCCATTCCGAATTCATTTAAATTTAATATGTTATATTTTTACCCAGACAATATTTAATTTATGATTTATTAATTCTGTTCTTTATATGGCTATTTAATTGCTACATCTTAATAAGTTATGAATTTTAAATGTCTAATATGGATATATGGTTTTAGTCCTTGGAGGTATTACCTACTGTTCTCGTGCCGTTTAAATGGGCTCGACATTTTAGTACCACCTGAGCATAAATCACATTAAGTGAAAATGTGCTTTTCACATGCAGAGTGATACAGCATGGTTCTGATTCCGCAGGTTCTGAACCCATCCGAGGCCCAGACGGCCACCACGCACAAATGGCAGCTTGAAGGGCATTGTGAGCCCCCCCCCCCCCACTTCCCCGACCAAGGTCTAAACATTTGGTTTTTCAGTTAAAAAGAAACATAATTTGCTTCAATAAATGCAGCACAGCCCTTCTCTATCTCCTAAGCTTTTATAATGCGGGGGGGGGGGGGGCGCTCCCCCACCTGCTCAGCGCTCTCCCACCGGCTCTAGCCTGATTATCCCATGGCACTGGGCTGTGTTTGGGTGAGGCTTCCCATCTGAATGCCCCCCCATCCACCAAGCTGCTCCCTCCCCAGCACACCCCCCCCAGGCTACCCTGCTGCCCTGATCCTGATCCACTCTGCCTGCATAGATCCACAACCCCCAGTGTGTACTGAGGGTTTAGGAGGATTTGGGAACGGGGGGCTTATGTGGGCTTAGGGCATGTGTCTGTTTGTGTACGTGCATGTATGTGTGTGTATGTGTGTGTGTGTGTGTGTGTGTGTGTGCGTGTGATGTCATAACCATCATGCGGTGATACTCAGGCCCACTTTGCTGTGCTGTCCCCCCCTGCCCCCCTCACATTCAGCCAGCCTGTCTATACATCTGCACAGGCATCCCTTGTATTCCTACTACAGTCTGTTTTTAAGAGAGACAAATGAGCAGCTGCCGCCGACGGCCCCAGTGGGTTTCACCCTCTCGCTGTTTGGCTTCCCAGCCATTTCTGAGAGAGCGCAAGAAGCACACAGCCATGTATGGGACACCCACTCTAATGGCGCGCGGCCGTGTGCGAGCAGGCCGTCGGATCCGCGGGATCTTTATATTTACATCTTTATAACTGTTCCAGTCAAAACCCAAGTAGCTGTGGACTGGGGTGGGGGGGTATTCCTTATAGGTGTGGCTTAGTTTGGCGCTTACGGTGTTGCTCTTGCCAGGATCCTCCCGTTTGCTCTCTGAATTCACCATCCTTCCCCCAACAGCAGCCATCTGGAGATTATCACCTGCGGCCATTCATGTGTTTTTCTGAAGGCCCTTCACTGCAGCAGGCTGTGGGGTCGAATCCTAGGAGAGTAGCCTCTGCAGGAAGGTGCTCATAAGTTCGGACGAATATCCTCCTCAGTGTATGAGTGAGCCATGCAATTGTAAGACACACCAGGAAAGATGCCTGCTTAGGTCACCGCCGAGGGTAGAAGTAAATTATTTATGTATTTTGCTTTGCCTGGGAAAAGGTCTCAGACGGCTGTACCTGCAGGACTTGACAAGTCAGTCATACCTATTAATCTGGAGCGTTATTCAGTACATCTTATTCTATGCAGCACACTTGCGGCACTTAACATCATCTACCAACCACTTTGCATGCAATTAATTATATACAATTAGCTCATCAGTGAGGAAACAGCAGGAGGAAGACAAGGGAGAACAGAATAAAGGCGGAGAGGCAGGAGTGTTGTGTGTGTGTGTGTGTGTGTGTGT
>JAABNY020000045.1:10110569-10130813 GCA_015164015.2 Brevimyrus niger | reverse complement strand
ATGTTGGTGCCAACCCCCCCCTGCCCCCCCCCCCCTGCCTTTTCTCCACCCCTGTCAGGTACACTAATACAGACAGAGTGAAGAAGACCGGATGCCAGAGAGCATCAGACTATCAATGACTCCTAGCGCTAATCCCTCTGACCTTCCGGTGTCTTCTAAACTGGCTCAAAAGGGGGGGGGGGGGGGTTCGGGGCCCCTGTTTGAGCACTTCTTTAAACATGTCTTGTCCCACATGCACACCAAGTCAGCGAGTGTCTCACAGCCTGGTGCCCTAATTAGCCGGAGGAAGGTGGGCGAGTTCATGCTTGGGCGCGGGGGACATTCCGGCGAGCTGATCCCTGCACTGGCGCTCGTCCCAGGAGCTCCATGTAATGCTAGCATGTTTACAGAGCAGCGAAGGGTGGGCAGGGAGCCGGCGGGGGGATGGAAATCAGACAATGAAGCAGAAAGGCAGCATGGGGGAGGGGGGGGGAGCTCCATCATCCCATGTACAGGCGTCCCACCCAGCTGTCAGGCTCCGGGAAATGGGGGGGCGGCAAGCAGCACGGGAACCTGTCACGATCCCACTCACCTGCTTTTTCCGCAAAAAAGAGGCTTGCTGACCCTGTAGGGGGCGGGGAGGTGGGGGGGGGTTGGTGAGTACCCTCCTGGTGCAGATGGGCGACGGACTGGAAGTCCCGAAGGTGGGGGGTGCGGAGGTGAGCGGGGAGCAGGAGTGTAAAATAAAGCCACAGGGCAGAGCCATCCGTTTAAGGGGGCGCCAAAGAAACGCCGAGGATGAGGGGATGGCACCAGTGCCGGGTAAGGATGGTATGGGAGGCAGCGCTTTGGCGTGGCCGAGTCCCAGCAGAACGCCGGCTTCTTAGGTAACCACGGCGATGAGAGCCAGGCTGCTTACTGTACACGCACTTGCTTCCGTCTGATTGTCGCACCCACGGACAGTGCCCTGCTGAGGGCGCTATCGCACCACGGGCTTTAAATAGCCCCGCGAGGGTCCCGGCTATTGGCGTGAAGCCGGCGACCAGGAAACATCCGGCAGGAGGCCGCCTGTGTCTGTTTGTGGATGTTTGACCGCACCTGACGGCAGGCCAGGTTTCGTGACGCTGGGGATTGTGGGGGCAGTTTCAGCCAACAGGGGGCGTGCTGACCACCCGTGAGAACTACGTGGTGGTGTGGTGTCAGTGTGTTGGGTGCATCTCCGTATCATGGTGATCTCTGATCGGTCAACAATCTGAAAGAATCAGATGAGTTTCCAAGTAAGTATATCCAACCCCTGATGCTTTTTAAACCTGCAAATCCCACAATCAGTACTATGCCCGTAGCACCTAGCAACAGCCTCGGGAGAGAGAATGTTTACCCGAGAGAATGCCAGTCTATCATCGTCTCATAATGATGATGTCAGCACAAAGAGCCCAAAAGATTAATGTCAGGTCTCACCTCTCTAATGGGACTGCATGAGACTCCATTTAAAATAGCAGGTCAACTTACGAGGCTGGAGATGCGTGGAAGAGCGAGGATGCCTGGGATAGGTCTGGAGGACTGCCAGGTGGTGTGGGACGGAGCTCGTGCTGGGATAGGTGGGATGGTTCTCAGCCGGAGAGCTGGGGATGGACTGAAAAAACGATGGCTGCGTTTGGAGGGTATCGATCAAGCAGACACAGGAGGGCACTTTACAGAGGAATCGTGGTTAAAAGCAATAGCTTTCCAAACAGTGTAATGTTAGTTGAATGGGGGCTTGTAGGGGTAAATGAAGATGGTCCATGATCCCGATGGAAGCTCCTTACAGACAGATGATCTGTCACCCTGTGTGATGTCACAGGACACTCTTTGTCCTTTAAAAAAGAGGAGGGTGACGAGCGACATCTGCATGCAAATGAACATCTGATTATGACAAAATGTCACGCTGCTCGCCTCTGATAAACATTGGCCTCCAGGCACCATTATTTACATTCTGTTTGACGGACACTCCCTCCAAGTGGCGTCACACACAAATCAAACCCACACACACACAGGCACACGCACTCACACACGCTTTACGCTTTGAGGAAGGTCCTGATGGCGTGTCGATTTTTATTTAACAGATGAAGGCTTTGCGGTTGGAATCGCCAAACGTTTTTTCGGGTGGATAAAAGAAAGAAACCAGCTGCTAATGCACGGTTAGCTTTGGATGTGCTGAAGGGCCCCTTACTGATGAGGAATGCAGAGCTTTTCTGTAAACTACAGTGCATTACATTAAACACTGAGGGCCGTAACCAACACTGACAGGCCGTATACAGATAAGATTTAATACAGCAGATACTTCCAGCAAGTTTTCTGGTCTGACATCAGTAAACCAACTTTACTCCGTCTTCAGGTAGTGCCCTCAGAGATGTACTCCCCCAGCAGTGTACCTCAGGAACTTAAAAAAGACACACCATCTATCTCTTGAAGAAAAACAATTGAGGTGAGCAAAAAGTGCTCATTTTTCAGCGACGTGCTCGGGGCGTGCAGGAGAGCGCTTCCTGGCTGAAGCGGGGAGCAGCCTCTCAGTCACCTGCCTCCGGGTCCACGGGGCCTGGGGCCCTTATGAGCACAGGTATGCAGCCACCCGGTCCGGGCAGGAGGGGGCCAGGGTCACCTCCTGGCTCAGTTTGTGTGTCGAAAGGCGGTAGAGGCTCACAAAGAGAAAGGCGCCTGGGACACGTCAGCCATGACACGGCTGCGTCGCTGCGGCTCCACTGCGTGCCACATCCCGTCGCCGTCTCGTCTGTCTGTCATTTAACAAAGGCCACCCTGCTCCTGGATTTATGCATCTTAAACACAGTGAGTACACCATATCAGAGCTACAGCCTGCTCACAAATACATAAGCTGTTATTTGTTTATTTATTTGCCTATTTTTACTTGGGTGTTCTGCTTGAGGATGCAACAATGGGACCCCTTCTAGGACCTGATCTCACAGCTGATCTCATGCTTCTGGTCACAATACCAGCTAAGGGATACACTGGATCTCACAGTATCAGCTAAGGGATACACTGGATCTCACAGTATCAGCTAAGGGATACACTGGATCTCACAGTACCAGCTAATGGATACACTGGATCTCACAGTATCAGATAAGGGGTATGCTGGATCGCACAGTATCAGCTAAGGGATACACTGGACCTCACAGTACCAGGTAAGGGGTATGCTGAATTGCACAGTATCAGCTAAGGGATGCACTGGCTCTCACAGTACCAGCTAAGAGATACACTGGACCTCACAGTATCAGCTAAGGGGTATGCTGAATTGCACAGTATTGTATCAGCTAAGGGATACCCCAGATCTCACAGTATCGGCTAAGGGATAAGCTGGATCTTACAGTATCAACTAAGGGATACACCAGATCTCACAGTATCAGCTAAGGGATACACTAGATCTCACAGTATCACTTAAGGGATACACTGGATCTCACAGAATCACTTAACCGATACACTGGATCTCACAGAATCACTTAACGGATACATTTGATTTCACAGCTCCTCAGCAAACCATAGCAGCTGCTGTTGTCTTTCCTGTGATCTTCCCATTTTTACCCCTCTTTTGCGCTCTAGCTTTGAGTCTCTCTGTACATCTCCATCTCACCTCTCCTCTTCTCCTTCAAAGATAAGCACTCCTCATGAGGCAATTTGCTGCTTGATTTAGTATCGCAAACTAGGCAGCGGGGGGAAGCCACACAAGGAGACCCAGCTTTTAGCTGCTGAATTTCCAGCAGTCAATATTTACGTGTGACACCTATGTTTGATGTTGCATTTTGATTAAGATTATTGATTTGCTTATGTGCTGCAAATTGGAGAAAGGCCTTCAGTGTTCCCAACTGGTTATATAAAACCAATACTGTCTTGGGAAAATCACAAACAAATCAATTAATAACAGTCTGATACTTATGGTTCTGTTATGAAAAACATAAGGACCCTCTTAATTAAATACACCTAGCTCATACCAGGTAGAAGCCTCTTTATAGGTATACCAAGCTAGTACCAACTAGGACCTACTTTTGCTTCCAGAACCCCTTAGAGTTTAGACGGACTGTGTATTCATAAATACCTCCCACCACACCACTGTTGTGCTGACCTGTTACTTTTGCACCTGTGAGCTTCCTGTTAGATTTAACGAGTCTGGCCGTGCTCCTCTGACCTCTGTCATTAATGTGGAGGTTTTGGCCACAGATCTGCCCCCGACTGGATGGTTTTGTCCGTCACACCATCCTCTGTAAACTCTAGGGTCTGTGGTATATAAGACTCCCTGGAATGCATCTGTTCCTGATAGGCTAGAAGCTCCAAGTCTGGCAGCAATAATCACTTACTTCAGGCACCTTAGCTGTTGTAATATTTGGTCAAATAGTAAGTGAAGCTCTTGACCTTGTTTGCAGGTTCTATGTATTCAGCCACATGATTCACTGTTTGTCTAAGCGGGACATTGGTGCTAATGAGAATGAGCCTGCTAAGTAAACTGCAAGCTGAACACCTAACAATTCTTTTTAAAAAGCAGCCAGATAAAATTTGGAGGCTAAGAGCAGGTAGAGCTTAGCAGACCGAGGCAGTTCAGAGTGAATCATGCAGAGATTTTGCCGTGGAAGTTGATGGCTAGAAAATCCTGTTATTGGGGGTTTAAAGGTGAGATTGCAGTGACGGCTGGGGTGTAGAGGCGCTGGTAGATGGCCAGCAGCTGGGGGGGCCAGGATGCATGTAGGGGGGGGGGGCAGCGGAAGTCAGGAAGACCTGCGCTAGCAGATGGCATGAATTAGCTACCTAGAAGCCGATATTTTGTGTTTCGAATATTCTAACAAAGGATAATGCACGAGTCTCGGTGTCCACAAATGTTGATCCTACAGCCTTGGCAGGAACATGCTTTCTGTCCTCCGGAGAGGCTGGGAAATCTATTACTTGATCAGGTCAAGCTTGAGGTGAGAACCAATCAGGAAGAAAAGGTTTTTCTTTACCATGAGAAAAAACGGGGCCATGTGGTCCTAATAAAAGACATGATGTGGAGTAAGAAGGGAGAGTGACTGGAATTGGGGGCAGCTCCAGTGTCACAATCAGAGACAGGTTTAGTGCGGCCCGTCATCAGCCTGGTGGGACATCGAGAAGCTCTGAAGGAGCTGGAGAGCAAGAGAAAGTAAGGGCGGGGCGGGCGGGGTGGGGGCTTCATTGTTTCTGGAGCGCCACTTAAAAAAGTCACTTCAGGGACGCCCTGCCTACTCTTGTGTAGTGACCATTTGTGGCCAATAGGGGGCAAACCTGGGTAGTGAGTGGTGATAAATGCCACCACTAGGTCGGGGCTAGGATTATTTAAGAAGGGAGGGGGTGGCATATGTCAGATTCAAAGTCAAGTAACAGTGGGATTGCTGGATCCAGGCATTTCATTTATGTGAAAAATGCGAAGGGAATTCATGCACGCGAAATAATAAAAGTAGGATGCTAAAGCTAGCAGTAGCTTTGTACATATGACAGTTTGAGAGACGGTTGTTAAAACGCAGAAAAAAAGGAGAAGAAGTACTGCCAGAGAGATGCAGAGGACTTTAGGGGTTACGTCATGAAAGAGATTAGAGAAAGTAAGATCCCATAAGGCAGTCAGGAGCCTGGAGATTATCATTTAAAGCCCCCATCAGCCCGCCTGTTTAGGGCTTGATCCAGATTTTGGGGCACCTTTGGGGAGGAAAGATGGAGAGATTAATGATTCACTGATGGCTGCAGTTTTGAAGGCGAAGATCGTCGTGATGATCATCAGCATCAAGAAGTAAGGAGCAGAGGAAGGTTTCAGAAAGGAGAATAAAGTGCTGTCATCAGGCCCGATCTCAGCATGATAGGCGTCTCTCAGCCAGTGACAGAGCAGACTGGAAAAACAAATGACACAGGGTCAAAGATCATGGTGCAGAGGGACCCCGGGGAAGACAGAAGGACAGGAGACAAACGGCAGCAACTGACAGAGGGACTCCTAATGGGCGCTGTGTCCCCGGGGGACATAGAGGATGACGAGGAGAGCTCAAAGATGCAAACGCAGAGGAGGAGGACCAATGGAGAGAGGAGGGGATCCAGTGTGCCTTTTAGAGGGAGTCAGCTGGCTGGGCTTCATGGGACTGTCACTGAGGGGGCCGAGCAGAGGAGCCATGAGGACAGAGTCAGCTGTGTGACGAACACCCAGAGGTGACTGAGCCACAATACAGCCTCCACGAGCAAGGGGGCGCCGGGGAGCCAGCCGGCTGAGCGGAGACATGCGGAACGACACTGCTGCATGAGTCATAGATAGATAGATAGATAGATAGATAGATAGATAGATAGATAGATAGATAGATAGATAGATAGATAGATAGATAGATTTATTGATTATATTGCTGCATTCAAACACTAGTGCTCCTGTTCAAAATGACTACCATTTCTTTCTGTTTACCCTGTATTCTTTGCTGTTGTTCAACATGTGAGCGGGTAAAACACAGCAGGCCACCGGGGACAGTGTTTCAGGATTCTCAAGCAGCCAATTTAACCCTTCGGCTATTTCTCCTAAATAAAAGGCCTGTTTAGTCTGATGATCGGTTCACAAAAAATGATGCGATAAAAACAGACAGAGGAGGAGAAAAAAAATCCTCAGGACAACAGAGGCATACGGAAGCTATTTATGTACAAACCTTGTTTTGGCAAGGAGGGGGTGTAGGATGGAGGGAATGAGGATGCAGATGGAATAAAGCGAGAGACTCAAGGACATAATAGGAGAGGAGCATGTCAGAGGGAAATAAAGATTTGTCATCCAGGCATGAATGCAG
Organism: Brevimyrus niger; assembly: GCA_015164015.2. Taxonomy (NCBI): domain Eukaryota; kingdom Metazoa; phylum Chordata; class Actinopteri; order Osteoglossiformes; family Mormyridae; genus Brevimyrus; species Brevimyrus niger. Next base: position 10,124,037 of record JAABNY020000045.1, on the reverse strand, counting down.
TTATATGCCAGAGAGGTAGATGTGGAGGAATACACACACACAGATGCGGAGACACGATCGGCACACAACGGTGATAAATCACAAGGGCTGAAACACAAACCTCCCTGGACTGCAGGAAGAACTTACAGCAACGTGTCGTTGTGTGAAGGCCGTCACTGAATGTCAGGGTCAAAAACCACACATGTGCATTGATTTCATTATTGTCCAAAGCAACACTAGTGTCTTAATTCTTCATGCGATTTCGTGTTTTACTATTCCTGCCGATGACAAGTGTGCAACCTGATATCCTGTGATGGTCCCCCCCTGCGCCCCCACCCCCACCCCAAGGACATCAAATTACTGGTCTCAGGTTAAATTGTGTCTCTGTGACGCTAAATTTCTGAGTGAACAGGTTTTCATCTCTGTCCTCATTAGTGAGGCAGTAACCAAAATCTCAGGAGGCAAATTGTGTTGATCCCAGGTTCAGCATGAAGACGAGTCGAAATAAACTGGTTGCAGGTGCCCCCCATCTTACCTGGAAGGCACAGAGTGGTGGGGTGCATGTAGTGTGGAGGAAGGCAGAGGCTGAACAACAACAGGAAGTGATGGGGCCAGATCAGTGACGACAGGAAGTGATGAGGACAGAACAATGACAACAGGAAGTGATGGGGCCAGATCAGTGACAACAGGAAGTGATGTGGACAGAACAATGACAACTGGGAGTGATGGGGAAAGAAGAGTGACAGCAAGAATAGATGTAAAATGATTAATAGCCAGCTGGGGGGGACTAGGGTGTGGAGAAAGGCAGAGAAATATAAAGGGGTGGGGCCAGAGGCGCACTGGCGCCTGCTGAAAGATGATTGGCCCTAGAGTACCCCCTCCCCTGTCACTCATCAATTCAAAAGATAGGGGCAGCAAGGGGTGAAGAGAGGGATGGGAAGAGCAGCAGAAAGAGGGGTGGAGAGAGGAGCAGAGAGAGGGACGGCAAGGGGCAGAGAGACGGGAGGGAAGTGGGGCAGAGAGAGGTATCTGCAAGGGGTGAAATGAGGGGCAGAGGGGTGGGGAGAGGGGCCCATGAAGCCAGCTGCTTGGTGATGTTCCTGCAGGCTCAGCCCAGCCAGCACTGTCCCGCCTACTTTTCACGATCTCTACCCCCACCCCATGGCTCTCTTAGCTCTCCCTCTCATCAGCCTGTTCTCCTTCCACTGTCTGGCTCCTACAGGTACAGCTACAACTACAGGTACAAGTACAGCTACAGGTACAGCTACAACTACAAATACAAGTACAGCTACAGGTACAGCTACAGCTACAACTACAGGTACAAGTACAGCTACAGGTACAGCTACAGGTACAGCTACAGGTACAGCTACAGATAATTACCAAGCCTTGTACCTACAGCCTTTTGACATTCCTGCTCATTCTTCGCATAGAGGCTCTTACTCAGAGTGCCCTGTGGCGCCATTGGGGAGGTACATTATATAGGAAAGGAGGGACAGGATGTAATGCCAAGGGCAGGGCTCCAATGCTCCCCTCCCCGGACTATTGACCAAACTTTCCAGTTTGCCCATTTTATTACCCTGTTGTGTATAATAATGACCAATTATCCTGCACTGATTGTTCACCTTTTTCCTTCTCTATATGAGTCAGTGTCTTGCCCTCGTTCCTTGTTCAGCGTTTCTTCACCTTAGTCTTGTTTCTGGTCTCTTATCACCATTCCTAGCTCTTTGTTCAGGTCCTGCTCATTTTCCTAACCCCCAGCGCTGTTTCCAGTTTAGTTTCCAGCCTCCCTGTGCCTTACTGTTCCCTGTTCAGGGCTGAGTCTGGACATCAAAGTCACTTTTACCTGCCTCAGTCTGTCCTGGCCTGGATCACATGACCTGGGAAATGGACTCCCCTCTTTGAGTGCTTTCAGCTGTCCCGCCCCCGCACCGCAGCCGAAGCCCACACCCGAGCATCTACTGAAATGCTCCCTTTCGCTGGAATGCAGAATGGGGTGGGGGTGGGGGGGGGGCTGCTGAATTACACCCAGGTTCCAGTTGGCGAGCAAAAGCATGCAGGATCCACAGCAGCTGGATGAATGACAGTAGTATTTTACGCTGCAATATTACACACAGGGTGATGTTTTACATTCAGAAACAGATGATGCTCTGTTAGACTGGAGGGTCAGGGTCTGTAAATGTATTCAGCCTGGTAGGTGATCCACGTCCCCTTCGCTGTAGAGGGGTCTGGCACTCCGTAATGTGACGCACCTCTTGCTGGGAAAATCTTGCAGGGACGCCTGGATGCCTCAGCAACTCAAACACCGCCCACCCCCCTCGGCAGCCCGGCTTTGCTCCGCAGCAAAGCTTCTTCGATGTCTCCTGTCTCTCGCAAACATCCAGAATACCGAGCTTGGAAACAGAATGTAACAAAGGTGATGGAAGTGATGGGTTTGACATGTTCTGCTCCGGGAACTGAGTAGAGCACATGTGTGTGTGTGCGTGAGCTTGTATGTAAGTGTGTGTGTCAACGCATCTGCGTGTGTCTCTTTGAGGGAGTGTGTGTGAGCCTGTGTGTGTGAGACTATGTGTCTCTGTCTGTGTGAGAGAGTGTGTGTGTGACTGTGTATGTATGAGAGTGTGTGTGTGTGTGTGTGTGAGTGTGTGCACTGGTGTGTACATAATGCAGTGTACTCCAGAAACTGCAGAGCTCATTCATTCTCTGTGGGTAAAACTCCTGAGGTCATTTTTAAAATCTTTATTTATGATAAATCAAAGAGGCTGAAGAGCCAGAGCACAGGCTGCCTAAGCATGGGTTGCTTCAGCAGAGTCTGCCTCAGCACAGTGTACCTCTGGACAGGCTGCTTCTGCAGAGTCTGCCTCAGCACAGTCTACTTCTGGATGGGCTGCCTCAGCACAGTCTGCCTCCGGACGGGCTGCTTCAGCACAGTCTGCCTCAGCACAGTCTACCTCCGGACGGGCTGCTTCAGCAGAGTTTGCCTCAGCACAGTCTACCTTTTGATGGGCTATCTCAGCACAGTCTACCTCTGGATGGGCTGCCTCAGCATGGGCTGCCTCAGTACAGACTGCCTCAGTGTGGTCTGCCTTACCACAAACCGTATGATGTTCTTGGGAGGAAAAACAGCATGAGGAGCTACTGCGCTGTTCTAAGTCAGGATTCTCCCCTTGCCGGTTAAGATGGCGGCTCCATTTCTGAACTGCGGGAAACGCTGCGAGTTTATTACCCTTGAAAAGTCTCTGGCGTCATGGGGACTGCAAATGTGCCTGGCGGCAGTGACCAAGGTCTGAGGCTGTAGGTCGTGCCGGTGAGAGACGCCAGACCATCCTCCACAAGCGTTAGTGCCCCCCACTGCCCCATAATTTAATTTGTTAGCATGGGAGGTGAGCTTTTCTTCGGAGCAGACTGTCAGTGAGCGTCTGACGGTCTGTTGTTTTGCTCCAGCTCTCTAATTTTGCCGCAGCCACTGTGACTCGACCTCTCGCTCGATCCTCACATGGATCGTTAATCTCTTCGGTACCGTGCGGTAAACTCCATACCAAACGGCATCATTCTACCTGTTCGAAAGTGCTGGCAGATCCTTACCTGCCCGGAGCCTTTTGGTTTCACATGAACATCGTCGGGAATACACTTCCAGACAGAGGAGGAGAGTTAAGGTTCAGAGAGTTAATCTCCAGACCAAGATTTTGTGTCAAGCACCCAGTTGAGTGTAAAGAGTCGCAGCTGCAGAGTTACTCAGTTGGTTGAATCAAAATCTTGGTCTGGATTTTTACTTTCTGGACCTGAACTTCCAGGCATGAATCATGGAGCACATGTGAATAAAGTGGGGGGTCTGTTTGCTGGTGAAAATCTCTGTTGGTGAAAAATATATCCATAGTTACAGCTATAATTTTTAATAAGGCTTTAAAGAATAAAGTTTTATTCGTTTGCACAAAATGATCTACAGGTATTTTTCTTAAAATGACCTGGTCATGGGTACCCCCCCCCCCCAGATGCCCCTCACTCACACACTGTAACATTTTTTCCATTTATTTACACCCCGTCCACACCGCTGTGTGTGCTCAGGGCCTCATATATGCACACCGGTGACATTAGCAGTTATGGCGGCGTGTGTCAACATCAGGCTAATCATTAGCGTCAAGGACCCCTGCGATGGGAGTCCCTACTTTTACTGCTCTTGAGAACAATCCAAAGGCATCGACTGCTCACCTCTTCATCACCGTAATCACGAGCGCAGCTGCGGCACCGTTTCAGGGCGCATCTGTGTAAACACCCTCAGCGGCGCTAACGATCAGCGCTAACAAGCCCCGCTAGCGGCTGGCAGAGTCCTCGGTGCTGCGGAGCTAAGCGTGCGTGTTTATCAAACTGCCGTAATAAAACACGCTCATTTTATTATTCTGCCCCCACCTGGATGGGGTCTGGGTGCGCGTCGGGCCACTGGAGAAGTACGACCTGTCGTGCCGTAAATTGTTTGATCATCTGTTAAACTGCTGCTCAATGGGGTAGCATTTAGGCTGAGAAATCCCTGCGGCGTAAACAATCTCGGCGATCGTGTTTCCCATCGTATCCCGTCCAGTGACGGCTGGAAATATGAAATTCAAGCCGTTGGTCATTTCTCGTTGTCATTAAGGAGGCTGGCTGAGAGGGGATAAGACTCATACTACATCTGGGTGAGGCCTGTCAGAGTCGATATGTGAACCTTACGGCTTTGCCTCCATTCTGAATGATGGGCTGACTGCAAAATGGATCTTAATCTCTGCTCCTTTTTTTTTTGTCATTCGGTCACCCAGGAAATGGATGAAATGGTAAATCTAAAACATGGGGACTCCGACTGCACGTCAGGTGAGACTTGGTCTGTCAGGAAGAGGAACAGACCGGGGCTGACGGAGAGAGAAGATGAAAGTGGCAGAATGGATCGATCCTGCCTTTGAATTGATGGCTTCTCCCGGACTGTTAGATCAGACACGCGCCTCTGGTGACAGGTGTGCCAACACAGATGGGTCTTTGTGCCATGCTGCCATCGCAGTGTTATCTGGGGGATTGTGGGAGAACTTTACATGATGGGTAAGCTGTGAGGGGGAACCCCCCCCGGGGTTTCTGCACTGCAGCCCGGCCACTGCTCTGTTATCAAATCATCCTCTGATCCCTTCCGAGTACTCTGCTTCTAAACTCATTTGTCTTTCATTTAGCCCTTTTCAGATATGATATTACTACCGGGGGTATAGTCCAGTCATCTATCTTCTAGCTGCTCATGCTGGACAGGGTCACGGTGAGTCTGGGGCAACACCAGTCCTTCACAGGGCACGAGGCAGGGGACGCCCTTGGATGGGATGCCGGTCCATCACATGGCACGAGGCAGGAACACCCTGGGAGGGATGCCGGTCCAACACAGGGCACAAGACAGGGGATACCGTGGATGGGATGCCAATGAATCACAGGGCACAAGGCAGGAGTCCCTCACACGGCATGAGGGGGGGGGGACACCCTCAAAGGGGGCACACACATATTAAAAGACACTAGTTCATCATTAAGCATATTTTCGGACTGCAGAAGAACCCTGAGATAGCCGGAGGGGCATGGAGATCACGCAAACCCCCCACACGGCGCGTGGGATTCAAACCGTAACCCTGGACCTGTTGGCTAACAGTGTAATTTCTGTTTATTAAGTCTGTTGCAGGCAGGTTGTTTGTCATCGTTATTTTCTAAAAGAGCACAAAGGCAATCCTGATCCTCTGCCGGGAATTGGCTTATGGAGCAACTGTCCTGCACGTCCCGCAGGCTCCTGCCGCCACCCACGCCGGGGCCACACACTGCCAGCTATCGGCCTGCCTTGGCCAACCGCCCTGTGCCCATGCAGGTGGGAGCTGCGCTTCTGCTCTGATACATGACACTGCAGTACTGCGTCGCAAACTGTGACACCTGCAGAGGTGCACTATGGAACAGTCCGTGCTTTATGGGGCTTTCTGCTTATTGATGCAAAGTCTGCATTAATCCTCTGTGCATTGTGTGCTTGATTCACACATGTCATATGTAGTGAGTTGTTGAGGATTGTGGGAAATAGTTTCTACTATATCACACCAGGACCCTGCAGTGCAGTCCTACGAATCCCCCTGTGGGCTCATCTCCCACTGCCCTGCCCCCCTCTTCAGAAGCACTGCCTTCAGGCACCCTGTTGTGTTTATTTGCTCTGTGCTCAGCACAGTGCTAATATACTAAGGTGTATGGTCAGGGAGCATGTAATCCCCCCCCCCTCCCCCCAGCTCAGTCTTCCCTCCCCCTGCTTTGCGGAAACCTGGCATTATATCTGGCATTGAGTCTGGGTTAATCACTGTTTTCCTTTGACTCTGGTGCAGTGCACATTTAGAGCCAGTCCAACCCTTTTTGGGGCCTTAAGCAAAATTTGAATTGGGGCCCTTTTCTCTGACACACACACACACACACACACACACACACACACACACACACACCACAGGCTTATCAGATAGGGTGGCTCCTGGTAGCCATTGGGCCCTAAGCGGCTGTTTAATTAGTGTGCACAAATATCCGTGTCTGTGCGTATTTGTATGTACATGTGTCTGTGTATGTGTGTGGGTGTGTATGTGTATGTATATGTATATTTATGTGTGTGTATATGTGTGTGTGTGTATGTGTGTGTGTGTGTGTGTGTGTGGGTGTGTACAGTATATGTGTGTGTGTGTGCATATGTGTGTGTGTGCGTGTGTGTGTATGTGTGTGTGTGTTTGTGTGTGGGTGTGTATATGTGTGTGTGTGTGTGTGGGTGTGTATATATGTGTGTGTGTGTGTATGTGTGTGTCTATGTGTCCTTGTGAGGCTGAAATGGCCCCCATCTAGCTTCCCGGTTCTTCTCAGCACCAACGCCATTGACTCCTTCATGTTTTGCCTCCTCCCTTCACCTCGATGCTTCAGCTTCATTTGTAAACTCTGGTTGTTTGCAGTTGTTTGCTTTGCTAGCGTGACTGAGTGGTTTAGGTGCGACACACAGACAGACTGAGGTGGCGTCCTCCAGGAGCGCCTGCTGGAAATGTAAACGCACACCTTGCTGAGGGATCCCAACCGTCACGTAATCAGCTTTCCGCACTAATCTCAACTTACAGGTACTCGCCATCCAACCAGCCACATCAAAAATTAAATAAGAGCAAATGTTATTAAAATATTAATCCCATCCATATATATATATTCTTTTTAAAGCAGGAGATTTGTAGAGGGTGAATCAATTCAGCTTTTAATAAGTGTGTCCTGTCGTCTCAAGAAGTGCAGAAAACAGCAAGTCTGCAGCGAGAAATGAGAGCTTTGAGACTGAAGATTGATGCATCTGAGTAAAGGAGAGCAAAGTCCCTCATTATACAGCATTATATGTCGTAAGTTTACCTGTGATACATACTTATATTTTTACACCTTGTAAACATGCAGTCCTCCTCCCTCATCTGTACCTAGTCCCTTAACGCATCATCCTGGTTACATGGTGTGAGATGGACACCTCCAGGGGGCGCTGTGGTACAGCTGTCTGGCTGCTAATAGAAGGGCAGAAGAGCTGAACTGGACCCTATCGGTGAGTGTTCATCTGTTCTGAAGACTCATAAAGAGTCGTGCAGGTTAATGAGGACCCCAACCGGAAAGGAGACACCAGCGTTCCACATAGTGCCAGTGAGCAGCAGGCAGTTTCCCCAGCCAGCCCACCCACTCCACCCTGCGCATCTCCGCCCCCACCAGGCTGTATATTTCACTGGCCCACCCACTCCACCCTGCGCGTCTCCGCCCCCGCCGTACTGTATAATTCACTGGCCTGTCCGCTCCACCCCGCACATCCCCGCGTGCCACCGTACTGTATAATTCACCAGCCCGCCTGCTCCACCCTGCACGTGTCTGCCCCCCTCCAGGCTGTACCCCCGCTCCTCCCTGCGTCTCTCGGCACGCTGCTGTACTATATATCCAGCCTGCCGGCTCTTCCCTGTGTTGCTGTCACCTGCCTCCTTCGCGTTTTACTTCCCGCTCTTTCTCTCATCCACCTGGCCGTCTCCCGTGTCAGACTCTCCTTGAGTTGCCCCCTTCCTTCTCTTCTCACCGCCTCCATCCCCCCTGCTCCTCTTCCTTCATCTCTCTCACTGCTTCATTTTCTTCCCCATTCCTCTATGCTCCCCCCCCCCCCACCACCAACCTTTCCATCCCGGCCTTCAAATCAATAATTCAGAATCCTCACATGGTGGAGGTAGTCTGGCAGGATGATTACATCTGGAGAAGGAGAGAGAGAGAGAATGGGGGGGGGGAGAAAGAGGGAGAGAGAAACAGAGAGAGAAAAAGGGAGAGGGTGAGAAGGAGTGAGGGAGGGAGAGATAGATAGAGAGACTGAGCGACAGAGAGTGTGGGACAGAGAGAGAGGGAGAGAGAGAGAGCGCTTATCACCCTGAATAATAACTGTGTGACACTACCCTTTAAAAAGGCTGAGGGAGCTAAATCACGGTGATATGAGGGCTCGTGGCCGAGGGCAAAGCTCAACAGGACCCCACCCCCCAACACAGAGGAGAGCCTTATTATTGTGTGTGGGGTGATGGTACTGACAACTATTACAAAGCCATGGCGTGATGCTGTGATGCCGGCCTCTCCAGGTACACACATGCTTTATGCGGGGCCTTTTAGACAGCAAAAATGAATCCTCACCTTAATTACCACACTTTTTTCCCCCTCCCAGCTTGCAACCATCTACAATTTCACTGGAATTCCACATCAGGGACTGCCAACCTCATGCCTTTGGAATATAATTTCCTGCTGGTGGAAACACATTTGTACTGGTTGTCACACTTCAAAATGCAGTTGACACACCTAACGACGTCCTAATCAAGACAATCTGAGCAATTAGGCCTTATCAACAAACAGGAAGTCCACTGTGGTTCCTACCAGCTCTGTCTGTGCATTTATGCGCCTGTCACACTTAATCCACAAATCTGGATTTCTTTATGCCCTGAGCTGTGGCTAATTATGAAGTGACCTATTTCATCCGAAACAGAAGCTATGACTATTTTACTGCACGAGGAAACAGAGGGAAATGCTCAAAAGTTTGCTGAGTCCTCACTCTCAGCAATCGGCTTACAAAAAACCGTGTAACGGTAAGGACTGCCAGCGACCCATTCAGAGTGTGCCCTCCCTTGTGCCTTGTGATGGATTGGCATCCCGTCCAAAGTATCTCCTGCCTCGAGTCCTGTGATAAACTGGCATCCCATGTAGGGGGTCTGTACCCTGTTCCACTGGAATAGGCTCCATTAGGATGATCAGTGTGTGGGATGTCATCAACAAGTAATAACAGAGACAATTAAAAGAAAAAAGTGTGGTTTTGTCAGTTTTTTTATCATTGAATTTAACTCATTCAGTTTCAGTCTTTTCAAATTTGTTTTGAGGGCTGAACTTGTCTATTCACACGTGACACGTCAAGTTACCAAAGGAATGGGCAGCTGCAGATTTATATAACAACGTCTGTTCCTGTCAGCACTGGCTTCCTGCTGTCCGTCGCTCCGGAGTGTCAGGAAGGCGCAGCGCCGGCCGGGATGGTGTCCAGCTCTTCAGGCCGGAATAACCACTTTATAACTGAAAATTGAAGCGAGAAGAGCGGACCGTAACAGAGCTGTGCTTCTCTGTATGTTTCTGATCGTGCCCATAATGTGACTGACTGTGTGGTTCATTGGAGTACTGTGTTACAGGCTTTATGTGTGACACAGTGTTACACCTTCTATGTGATAGTGATACAGGATTTGTGTATAACACAGTGATACAGCCTGTGTGTTACGCAGAGATACAGGCTCAGTGTTATACGCTGCGATTCAGGCTCAGTGTCTTACGCTGCGATTCAGGCTCAGTGTCTTACGCCGTGATTCAGGCTCAGTGTCTTACGCCTCGAATCAGGCTCAGTGTCTTACGCCGCGATTCAGGCTCAGTGTCTTACGCCTCGATTCAGGCTCAGTGTCCTACGCCTCGATTCAGGCTCAGTGTCTTACGCCTCGATTCAGGCTCAGTGTCCTACGCCTCGATTCAGGCTCAGTGTCCTACGCCTCGATTCAGGCTCAGTGTCTTACGCCGTGATTCAGGCTCAGTGTCTTACGCCTCGATTCAGGCTCAGTGTCCTACGCCTCGATTCAGGCTCAGTGTCTTACGCCGCGATTCAGGCTCAGTGTCTTACGCCGCGATTCAGGCTCAGTGTCTTACGCCTCGATTCAGGCTCAGTGTCTTACGCCGCGATTCAGGCTCTGTGTCTTACGCCTCGATTCAGGCTCTGTGTCTTACGCCTCGATTCAGGCTCTGTGTCTTACGCCTCAATTCAGGCTCAGTGTGTTACGCCTCGATTCTGGCTCTGTATGTTACGCCGCGATTCAGGCTCAGTGTCTTACGCCGCGATTCAGGCTCTGTGTTTTAACACACTCCCACCTCTCCCACCCACATGGCCACCCAGCCTGCGAATGTATCTATAAAAGTCACTATTTGCTATTCCATGAAAATATTTGCTAGTATTTGTTAGTGCTGCCCTGCAGTTTTGTGCTGAATGTAATGAACATTCATTAGTGCATTATTTAAACTGCAATGTTTTTTATTTATTAAAGACTGACCAGGCATAGGAGACATAGAAATGGCCCCAGAGGTGAATGTATGTAATTGTGCTGTGATATATTGCATTTGTTTGCTTGCTAACATCACGTTGCCCTCTGAAGGAGGGGGGGGGGGGGGAGCATGCATGTTGACCATACATGCTGAGCTGGGGATGTTAGACGCCCGGCTGTCTTTAGCATGGCTGTGGGGAATTCCCGTTAAATGATTTCCTTTTGTGCTGGTTAGAGAGACCGATTGGGTCCTTCTGAGCTGACAGGGAACCGTCTCGGTTTGGATGCCACTGACTTGATCTTTAGAAGTGGCCCTGATTCGGAGGGTCTGGGAGGGCAGTCATATGACATTCCTTTAATGACAGTGGCAGAAATATACTCAGTGACAGGCATTATTTAAGTCAGCCCAGCTTGTTTAGAAGTAACACTTAGGCTGTGGAATGAGCAACAGCTGGACTGTGTGGCTCACACTCTGCTGCCAGGATCTGAAGATGAACGCCGATTTCTACAGGGCAAAACACGCACACACCCATGTGCTGGCACACATACAACAGCGCCCCCTGCTGGCAGGTAAAGCACAGAGATATTGGCCATCTGATTCGTGCTGAACGTTGGGGTCCCGCTTCTTCGACTGCATCACAAGCTGAGATGGCATCCTGCAGCTTCTGTACGACGCTGTGTCCAAACGTACCCGCACAGGAAGCAGGAATGGCAAAAGCCTCCTGAACACGCCGTCGGCCCAACAGGGAGGCCTCGCGGCTGGGGCTGATACCAGCCCCAGGACATCTGCTCATAAGGAAAAATCTAGAAGAGTGGACTGCTTGGAAGGCCACACAGCAGTTGAAAAGCTCCGCAGGGATCTACATGTCAACTTGGACCAGCAGAACTTGCCCAAACGTGCACCTTGGTGCAGGTGACAACCACGGTACATATGGGATCCACGGAGCAGTTGATCACACAATGTAGTGGATCTTTCCCATGCACACAGCGCCTCCTGCTGGATGGAGCATGTATTGCGCAAACTGTTGAACAGATGCATGCTTTACTGTCGTTTCTCCAGTTATATCAGTGATATGCCTGTGCAATCACGCGAGGCTCAGCAAATTAAGGAACTGCTGCCTCACAGCAGGTAGCGGTGTCCAGAAACCGCCCTCTGCTGACTGGCACGCGCCTGCGCTATTATCACGCCGAAAAGTTCAAAGGCATCTATGGCAGCGCTCCTCACCACGAGGGATGAGGAGAAATCGGCACGGAGCCCCCAGCAGCGGCTGGGCTCTGATGGTGTCCGTCTCCCAGCATCCCTGCTGAGATCACTGGTGTCCTATTAAAGGAAAGAGATGATTAGCTGGCGAGCGGCGAGGAAGCCGTCTTCCACTGCTGCGAGAGACACATTAATTGTCCTGCCGCATCATTAAGGGCCCGATTTCCAGCTTTGGTGCCAGTTTGCTGTCAGTCAGCTGGCGAATTAGCCCAGCCTGAAACGCACATTCCTGCTTGCGTTAACTACCTTCCTTGGAACGGAGCGGTGGTTTGTTGCGCTTAATAATGAGAGCCCCGGGTTACACAGAGAGCCACCATATTAACCAGGATGCACAGGCTTTGGAAAAACAAGTCTGAACAGAAGTAAATCTTTAGCACAGTGTCTGTGTGTGAAGAACCGGGAAATAAAAGCTTTTCACGCGCTGGTATGTCTCTTTCATAGTGGATGATACACTGCTTATGTTAGCAATAATATCAGCATTAAGGTTACGTCGAAATTTGTGCCTTTAGCTTATGTAAACAGCTGAAGAATTACAGTCGCCTTCTCCTTTGATTTCCACATAAAACCTACGCACAGGCTCACTCACATCCATCTATGGGGGGTGTGCCAAGATGTTCTCAACAGTGACATCTGGTGTCAAAACGGGTAACAGCAGTCAGCTGTGATACCATTTTAAACCATGCAGGAGACCTTGCACAGTGGCAGCTCAAGTTATTTTCAAGGGAGAAAACAGGGAGGCAGCAGTAAAACGGACAGGGCATCCAAAAAGGAGAAATAAAAGCTGTCACAACGATGCACAAAATAAAACATGGTTTTTCTTTTAAACTGACACAATTATTGTGGCCATTGTTATGGCGGGGTATGACGAAGGAAGAAGGTATGCACCACATAGCGGAGAAAAAGAAAACAAAGGGAACCCAAGGGGTCAAAACTAAGCTAAGGCAGGGAGCAACACCAGGAACAACAATACCAATAGGAAGGAAGGAACACAGGAAGCTACAATAACTAACACAACTAATAAAGAGACAGCAAAACTGGAAAACTGCCACAATGACCCACTGAGGAACAGAACAAGAGCAGGCATTTAAATATATGAATAACAACACATGATGCAGGACATAGAAGAACCACAAGCACATGTAAAATAGAACATAAACAGGTACAGGCAGGGTATCCATAAACAAGACATAACATAACCATATAGATAAAATAAAACACATAAAATAAATTCAAAGGGGAGGCAGACCTGGAAACAGTCTTGACCTTATGAGAGAAGGTAGATGCAGCATACGGGCACTGAGCTTGGCAACAATGAGGTCTTGGTGTTTATCCAGAAGATGTGAAATATATTCTGCTAATTGACTAACAAATACGACACTTATGACCATTTCATTTGGTTTAATTTTTCCTCAGGACTCTTTTGTTAAATTGCGTAGGGTACAGTGGTTCTCCAGCTGGAAATTACAATAATCATCAGGGTCTCACCGGTGCTCCAAAACCTGTGTTCCTGGGAATTTATGTCTCTATTTTCCATATATTGTGTGATGGTGTGTTACTGTATGGAACGTATACTGTGAGGAACGTGCACCTTGACCTGGGTGTCCCCTGCCTCACGCCCCGCACCCCCCCC
>JAABNY020000045.1:10097669-10108842 GCA_015164015.2 Brevimyrus niger | reverse complement strand
CCCCAGACCCCCCCTTATAGGTCCTGGGTGTCGCCTGCCTTACGTCCTGCACCTCCTGTCAGCCTATTAAGCTTGTTCCAGGAGAACTTAGTGAATCGCTCAGGGTTGTTAAAATCTTATCTAGCTGTGATTTAAAGGAACCCAGGGTTTTAGCTTGCGCTACACTAACAGGAAGACTATTCCATACTGTAACTACACGCTGTGTGATGAAGTGCTTTCTCAAATTCATTTTAAAATGTTCTTCTGCTATTTTCCCATTATGGTCACTAGCTCTAGTATTTAAACTAATATTGACAATAAGGAAAAATATAAGTAATAGTTTTGTTGGTTTCCTCATGTTTTTATGAATGTTATTGAAAAGTTTCCGCTATATAGCCTGCCACAACATTAGCACCCTCAATTCATTATTAATGACGAAATACACATTAGGGGCCAGCAGAGTGAGGTTGCTCTTGGGCCCTTGACCACCTACTGTAGAACCAAATTCTCCGGGATTGCCGGACTCTCACCTCCTCACATAAGCCTAGCGTTTGTACATATATCACATATCATGGAGGGCAGATAGGAATATTTCAAAACTGCTCCATTTCTCCACGGTCATAAATATAAGCATCCGTATTCAGTTCTAAAACGTTAAAACTATGTCCAAGTACGTAAATGAATATTTTATTCCGGTAACTGCAATATTCACATTTGACCACAAGATGACAGGGCACGATAAAACGTCTGTTCTACACGCTGCATTAATTACGCATCAAAATTAATGGTTTCTTTAACTGATTTTACGATGACTACAGTACTAAAATTTGACCAGTGGTGGCAGAATGAAAACTTTTACGCTTTAACATGTTGCTCTTCTTAAACAAGCAAGTCACACGTTGCCCCAGCAGAGTAAATAAACAAACCGTCGTTAGTGTAATAATTCACGAAAAACTTTTAAAATGTGATGCAACACCGTGAATAGACTACACTGAAAAAAAATCTACTTTTTTAATTAAACTTTTTAAATTATGCAAAGAATGTAGGCAACAGAAAAATATTGTAATTAGTCAAAGGCATTTATGGATTCTCTAGAGGTCACTGAATTATTTGATAGCAAGAGAGCTATACAAACGAAGTGGTCTGACTGTTCCACTCAGCAGGTATCAGAATAAACATTTTTCGGAAATGCTGCATTGGTGCCCTGAGACGGTGTTATCCATCAAATACCAAATGGTTATTCAATGTGACATTGCAATCAAAAGAATGGCGTTGCATCTGAGAGGTTTACCCAGAACCAGGTGTTCTGGTTACGCGATCCCGTCAACACACATTATTTTAGTGTTTTGTATATTTCGATAACACATGATAACACATGTAACCTTACGAAGTGTGCTTGGAAGCAAGTTATCAGAATGCTTTCCTTTTTTATATTTACATAAAAACTAATTAATGACAATCTTTTTCCTGCACCTCTCTAAACTCATTTAATGTGGATATATTTGTGCACGTTTAAATACCACTACATTAGGATAAATAAAATCGTGATTAATTAAAAAAATATATATTTTTTAAATGGTAATAAAAGACGACGTCACGACTGTGGCAGCTGTCGGTGGCTGTTATCGATCTGCGACAGAATACAGCAACTGCCCGTCGGCCAGGTAGTGAAGTGGGAACGCTGTTCCGGGAGCCGGGACTACTTCGGCTTCCCATTGAGAAAACGGCGGGCGCAGCGCAGGGATACGACTGGGTCGTGAGCAGGTGTATGACGCAAAGCAAACACGTCGCAGAGGATGCCGTTAATGTGCGTCCTATTCTGGAGTCTATCTGAAAATTAAGGCCCCTTTCCTGCCTCCAAACTGAACTGCGTGCCTGCAAGGATGGAGGACAGCGTGTATGGAGAGACAGGACGACCGTGAGGTACCGAAAGAAAGCCTAAGAAAATCAAGGAAAGCGGCCGTTCTGTGGGTCCGGATTCTAACGGCGGCTAGCCACCTGCACGGTTCACGAACGCTAACTTACATCCCTAGCTGGCTTGCCAGGTAATCTTACTCAAAGCTAGCTGTTTAGATTCGTTTCGCTCATTGCCGAGTGACCTAACGCCAGCTGTCTCTTTAAATTTCTGTTGAGCTGCCGGCGAAGAAGCCCAGCAGATGTGATCAGTTATATTGCACATTTTCTAATATAAAATGATAAAACATTTTAAGATGTTAGTTCTATGCGGCAGTCGTTATGACGTATGTGTTTTACGGTCTCTAATCTACCTAGTTACGTGCCGTCATAGCTAACGTGGCATATGCCAGCCGACGTGCCCGATTTAAATAACTATTGAAACTGGCTGCAAACGTTTGCTTCGCCCGTTTCCTCGTTTATAGGGCCACACTCTCGATTAGAATGGCTGACAATACACGCTTTCGCTGTGTTTATATTTGGAAATGTGCTGTTGTGTGTACCTACTCCTCACCACATGCAGTATATAACATATAGATGAGTGCATGAAATTCACCACGATGATCCTCTTGTCACTATCTCCGTGCTCCCAAGAGCGGCGATTTGACGCCGAAGTGCAGTGAATATACAGATACAGATCCGGGTCCGGCTACTCCTAGACGGAGCTGGGCGTCACATCCGCCTGATTATAAACATTTCTGTTAGTATTAGTCTTGTTTTTTCCACCTATTATCGTGTATCCCCATCTATAAAATCCATCCACCTACTTATGAATATTAATATTAATGGCGGTGTTTTCCCACCTACCAGCGTTTATGTCCGTTAGTAAGACTCAGCAGGTCCCGGTGGCTCCGTGGTGACGAAGCCAGGCGTCACATCCAGTTTCTTATGAATATAAATATGAATATTAGTGTTGTTTTTCTACCGGCAGTCATTTATGCCCATTAATAACTCAGCAGTTCTGTACCTCCATGCCGTGACCAGGTGTCATATTGGCCTTTTATGAATATTAGTGCTGCAGTTTCTTTACTCATTTTATGCCTGTGATGAGTCATCAGCTTAATTCTGCCGAATTAACTCATCTTCATTTGATTTGTATCTGTGCTCTCAGTCTGCAGCTGATGGTTACACATGTATCAATAGCACACTCGCCTTCCATACACTTTAGCTATAATCATGTTTTTATATATTTAGGTCAGTAGTCTTACGGTGACACTTGTAGTCCCATAACCAGGGTGACCTTCAGTGTTTGCCACCTGAGACTGCTGGTTTGTATACAGAGGCCCCGTCTGAAACGTGTTTCATGGATGAACATGGCACTCTGGGAAATCAGTTTCCTTGCTCCCACTGTATCCTGCTAACAAGGTCTCGGCACATATGTGTCTGCTGTGGACCCGGAACTGGCCTTTTCATCCACTTTGCAGGACAATTTCTCCTTGAAATCAGGTTGTGATGTTAATCTACTTTAGCCTGTGCAAAGGGAGAGGCCATCCTAAATGTAATTAGTCAGTTATAGGGCGCTGTGGGAGTGCCCTGAGCTTGTGAGGATATTGATCATGTGACCCCCCCCAAAACTCTCCAGTAATTTAACGTGTGGTTTAGACTGTGGCCACAAAGCCACAATATTTGTTTTACATCTGCAGTGTGTAGGTGCAGGAATTAGTCTGAATAATGTATTTTTGTTTTAAAAATGGATTAAAAAACGAGAAGCTAAATGTCATCCTCAGACCCATAGAGAGTAATTGAGTGGGTGTTATGTACCTCCTGAAATGCTATTGTTCTCAATACCAACCTTGTCATGAGTTTGCGTTGGCATCTGCTTAATCCTGTCAATGAATGGCTATTATGTAGAACTTTCCGTCACGATTATTTTTTAAAATAACTTTCTAAATGTTCTTTAACAAATCATACCTAAATGTATACAAAATACAAATGTATATGTAATGGGGAAAAAGTGGATAATTGTGTGTTTGTTTCCTGATGGATTTTTTTAGATTTATTTATTTAACCCCCCGCCGATTTCACATAGGTCTGTATTGTGGTGCATTATCCCAGCCTTAGATCATTGTGCCATTCTGTGGGGTTTTTAGCATTTTTAAAAATTTTTATTTTATCCTTATTTAATTCATTGCCCAGGCACATTGCCAAAGGCCACCATTTTAATGTGATTCCCCTTTATTCCAGGTAAGGGCATCATCAGTAATTACCTTACGTGTCAAAAACTGGTGAGATGTTTGGAGGCGAAAAAAATAAAACCAAAAATTCCAAATGCACTAGCAAGATGATTGGTATTGAATTCTCAAACAATAGTTTATGTTAAGATAAGAATTCTTAACAGTGATGTGGTTTCAGTCCTCTTTGTGATCCCATTTGTAGAGGAAGACCACTTGATTGCCTTTCAGATGCTGATCGTATGCGCTCCAGGCTGATATCTGGGGAATAAAAGTGTAGGATAAGAGTCGTGCTGGGGAAGATGGTGGGAGGGGCTCTACTCACTCAATCAACAGGGCCCCGCGGCTGTCATTCTGAGGAAATGGCTCCAATCAAAGTACTCCAGGCTTTCTCCGTTTTGACACGTAATGAGCACTCCTTGCAGCCAGCTATTTATAGCTGGTTGCAGTTTCATCACCTCCTGGATTGCCCTCCCTCCCTCTACTCTGTAGTCCTGCTTGATCCCTGTTTTTTTTCATCTGCCTGTTTTTCTAGAATTCGGTTCAGGTTTCTAGGACCCTGAAGACAAGATTTCTGTCTTGCACAACCTACTATTGTGTGTGTTGTGTTCAGTATAGGTAAAGGTTACGTTGTACTCGACGCACTACATAAGATAGTATAGGTAAAGGTTGTCATGAAGTGTGTTTGAGCTGATTGTCTGCAGCCTCCCTCTCAGAGTGTTTTTGTCAGTCACCCCACGACCGTCATGGGGCAGGGATTCTCGGAAAAAGGAAGGACCATTGTTGTCTTTCCACACACATCCAGTCAGGGCTGGCCTGCGGGCTATAACTCGGCCTGTTATCAGAACTGGTGCAGCCCAGAAAGTAAACACCAATCAGCTAGACGCGACACGGCAAACTGTGCAGATCCAGCCTCTCCCACTAACCACCTGTTGTCCTGCCTGAGGTTTCTGGTCAGAGCTGCTCTCGCAGATACGCGGGTTTATTGGAAGTGGCCGCTTCCTCCTCGGGTTCATTTTGAGCAGGACCTCCTGCGGCAGTAAGCGCCCTTTCTTGTATTAGTGCCCCAGAGCAGGTCGGTGCCAGTGCTCGTACCCAGTGACTCTCTGGTTTGGCTGTGCTTTCCTTCAGAAGTCTCCCCAGCGAGCAGGATTCTTGAAATGCCAAAAATGAATAAGCAGAATGTTACTTTTTTCCCCCCTCTCTTTCGTGTTGTATGATGGTGTTACCATGGGAATTAGGAGGTTGGTACAAGTGCTAGAAGTGGGTCTTGTCCCACAGCATGTGATTAACACTTTACAGATATGACCTGCTCTCCGCCATTAAAGTCCCTAAAACATTTAGAGAGCCACGGAGGGTATTGTTCAGCCAGGTGGCAATAAGCCTTGTGGGAGTCTTGGGTTCACTCATGAGTGGGAAGTTAGCCGTCGGCGAGTGTGTGGAGAGTCTGATGCACAGGGACTTTGACTGATCAGTTGGGCTTCTGTGTTTTGTGTCACATGGGTCCAGGATCACAGTGCAAAGGGTGAGTTGGCAGCCTTAGGGCATTGCTCCCAGCTCCCCCGTCAAAACACGTCCGTCTCAGGGGCCAGTGTCCGCGTCGATACTGGTCTTGAGCGAGCCAGTTTCCTTCTGGGAATTCGAAACAGGAATTTAATGGTTTTTGGTGTCAAAGGCAGCTGCATTGTTACTGATTGCTGGTCACCCTTGAGGGTGATAATGATATTGCTGATCATCTTTAATTATTCCTGAACCAACTGACTGATTTGAGATTTGAGATAGAAATATATTAATAGATGCTTACTGATGGCTATTAGGAGAAGTCCAGTTGGGCAAGAAGATGCTTATTGGTTGACTGACCCATTTACCCCCCCCCCCCCCCCCCCGATTAGTTTTTCTTGGAAACGTTATTAGCTGATGTCAGGCAAACCTGTGTTGAGACACGCACCCTTAATCTCAAAGTTTATGTTGTGCTTTTTTTGCTAGTTGAGCAGCTGTCAGAGTAACTTAGTCATATCTACCTTCTCCTCATTGATCATCTTGCTCAATAGGAGATTAAGCAGAGTTAATGCAAGGTTTAGCTTTCAACAACAAAGAAAATTGAGTATCCAAACTTTTAGATACTCTAATGCTACAATGAACATTCCCCCTTTAGCCTGCTGAGACCTGGCAGCTTTTTTCAATGCTAAATCTGATTGAAGTAGTTTGATCTGTGAGTGATTAGCTCGGCTGAGTGGCATGACAATGGTTTTCGGGCCCGAATGCATGTTTTTCTTTGTACCTTGTACCTTTGTACCCCCACTCTGCTTGGAAGTGGCACTCCAGTGCTGGGAGTGAATTGTCCACACTATCTTCGTTTGAAGATATCTTTGGTGTGAAAGGCCGCTGATGGCTCCGCAGTTCACTGGCGATATGCAGAATCTCCCCGGTACCGGCGTCCGGCCGTGCGCGTGCCTGCCTGAGTGGCCAGTGCCGGGGGGCCCAATCAGACGGCGAGGCAGAGATGAGCTCGGGGATGTGCCGGGACGGTCGGTCCACTCAGTGTTTCTCTCCCCTCCTCCCCCCCCCTCCAGAAGCTGTAATCACCTGCTGACCTTTCACCCTTGGACTGCATAAAGCCGGGTCTCGGCTTGGCCGATCACTCTCGCCATGTCAGGTAGGAGCTCTCGCTGTGTCCCGCTCGTCTCCACGGCCGGCCGCCGCCACTCCAGACTCACGGTACCTTTTCTGTGTTTCAGGAAGCTACACTCCGGTACCAGGTGGTGCCTTCTCGGCCCTGACCCCCAGCATGTGGCCTCAGGACATCCTGGCCAGATGCTGCCAGGTACCGCGTCAGCCTGGAGGACGCGTCCTCACTGTTAGGCGGTCGTGCCATCGGGGGGCGCTGTGCTTCATGCTTGTTGCCGCGTTATTGATGTGTCCCCCTGGTTGGGGGCGTGTGTGTGTGTTTAACGGCCCCGCTTAGCCTGTTTCCTCCGTCTTCTAAAGACTCATCTGCTTCTCCGGAGGGTGTTTGTTGGCCGGTGCGATATCTCTCCCGGTCTTAAGCAGATTGCAGGCCTGTCTCCCACGCCATTTGGGTATAACCCGAAACGTGTGTCCGCATCTGTTACAGGAATCACCCGATGAACCTGAGGTGCAGTACGACGAGTTCGGCTTTCGGATTGATAGTGAAGGTAGGCAGACATTTTGGGCTGCTGTGTTAAATTAGTAACAGCAGAGACCAGCCCTGTCTATTTCACTGAGTTATTGACTAATCCAGCGACATCAGTGCCCTAAGTTAATTATAACAATGTTTTAGGAGCATCACCAATATATACTGTAGATCTGCTGTGAATAGAATGCTGCTCCTTGCTGTAGATCTATTCTTCATAGAGTATATCTGCTATGAAAATGGAGCTACTCCTATGCATAGGAGTTTATATGATACAGGATCTCGCTGTTCTCTGTCCGGTAGACGGTGTGGAAGTCCAGGACCCCCTCAGAGGTGACAGGTCACCCCAGCACGAGGACCCCCAGCAGAGGCTGCGCTGGCAGGCCCACTTGGAGTTCACCCATAACCACACAGTGGGTGACCTGACCTGGGACCTGATCGCCCCCTGCCTGCCCCGCTCCGACCGGCTGCGGGCGCTGGTTCTGGGGGGTATTCCCCACAGCATGAGGCCCCAGGTGGGTGCCGCTCTTCCAGAGGTTCCGTGTTGGCAAGCCGTACGCTGGTGGTAATTCCGTCTGGGCAGCCTCCGTGTCCTGATGTCCGCTGTCCCCCCCCCCCCAGCTGTGGATGCGGCTCTCAGGGGCCCTTCAGAAGAAGAGGACGTCGGAGATCTCCTACAAGGAGATCATCAAGAACAGCTCCAATGACGACACCACCGCAGCCAAGCAGGTGGCTGGCAGGGCAGGCCGACGCCCGCTCTCTCCCGCGCCCTTTTCCCCGACGCTCCCTGTCTGTGCCCAGTGGCTGGCTCACCCTGATTTGGCGTCTTCCTCTGTCAGATAGAGAAAGACCTGCTGCGCACCATGCCCTCCAACGCCTGCTTCAGCAGCCTGACCAGCGTGGGCGTGCCCCGGCTCCGGAGGGTTCTGCGCGGCCTGGCCTGGCTCTACCCCGACATCGGCTACTGCCAGGGCACCGGCATGGTGAGTGCCGTCTGGCAGGGTGGCGTTCGCGGGGGCCCTGTAACCGGGGAGCCCTGTTTCCCTTAGGCAGGGCATGTGTGGTACTGAGGCTGTCGGGATCCCCGGCTGAGGGCGTTCAGCCACACTCCCCCTGTCGGGGGCTTTGTGAGCACTCGCAAGCCAGTTCTGCTTGAGGTTAGTACTCACAAAGTCTTATTTCCCAGCAGATCATTCTAGATAACTTGGAGAAAGTACAGTAATACTCCAGTCACTCACTGACCGAGCTTTGGGAGCCTGGATGCTCCCCCCGCCGTCTGATTAATGCCTGGCCGCTCCTCTTGCTGTCTGATTGGTGCCTGGCCACTCCTCTTGCCGTTCGATTGGTTCCAGGCCACTCCTCTTGCCGTCCGATTGGTTCCAGGCCACTCCTCTTGCCGTCCGATTGGTGCCTGGCCACTCCTCACGCCGTCCGATTGGTCCCTGATTACTTCTGTCCCACCCAGGTGGCCTCATGCCTGCTGCTCTTCCTGGAGGAGGAGGATGCCCTGTGGATGATGTGCGCCCTGATTGAGGACCTGCTGCCTCCCTCGTACTTCTCCTCCACACTTCTGGGCGTGCAGACGGACCAGCGTGTGCTCAGACAGCTGATCGTGCAGTACCTGCCCCACCTGGACCGGCTGCTGCAGGAGCATGACATTGGTGAGGCAGACTCGGGGGGGGTTGACTGTGAGCTGCTCTTAGCAAGTGACACAGAGTGTTGATTGGTGAGAGGAACATGGCTTCAAGGCCAGCAGAAGGTGGGATTCTGTCAGCCTGTCAATCGCAAGGGGGGGTGCTTACATACTTTCTGTCAGTTACTTCATTGGTTATTCCGGGCTGTGATTGGCAGCTTGCGGTAGGTCCCACCCTCTGTTGGTCTCTGACCGCCTGTCTGGCGGTGTCTGGTATCTGTGATGGTCTGAGGGTTCCTGTGACGTCCCCGCAGAGCTGTCCCTCATCACGCTGCACTGGTTCCTCACGTCCTTCGCCAGCGTGGTGGACATACGCATTCTCCTGCGCATATGGGACCTGCTCTTCTACGAGGGTTCAGTTGTGCTGTTCCAGGTCACACTGGGGATGCTAAAGATCAAGGTTTGTGCGGAGCGCCTCTCTTATCTTGGAGTCAAAGCTGAACTATAACGCCAGCGGAGATGTTCGGGTCTTTAGTTGTTAACCCTGGTTCATGCTCGATAAGTCCTTTGGGTTTTCTAGCGATGTCTCCACCCAGCCACACTGTCTGTGTCAGTGCTTGACCCCTCTCTTGCCAGGAGGGGGAGCTGGTGTCCTCCGAGAATTCCGCCTCCATCTTTAACACGCTGTCAGACCTGCCGAGCCAGATCGAGGACGGCACAGCTGTGCTTGGGGAGGCGATTCGCTTGGCGGGGGCGCTGTCCCAGGAGAACCTGGATGCCCAGCGTCACAAGCACCTGGCCTATATCCTAGCTGAACAAGCCCAGCTGAACTCCAACAACTCGCACGCCCTCACGAGCAGCCTCAACAAGGCGAGTGACCGGCTCCTTCAGCTTCCTGTTTAGACAGGAAGTGAACTTTTAGCATGCAGTTAAGACCAAAATGTTAGTCCTGTTTCTTAATAGTCCAGGACGACGAAATTAAAAGTTGGATCGCTGTCCTGTCTGAGTGTTGGTGTCTATATCCAGTGTGGTCTATGTGATTGTGTTACTGTCCAATTTCAGTGGTGCATATTGAGTATCAATTGATTTAGGGGTGAACTTCCTGTCAAGAGAATTTAACGAAAGGTGGTCTGTATTTAAGAGCTGCTGTTGCTGGGTGACACCCCTCCATGAGGGTGGTCTGTATTTAAAAGCCACTGTGTCTGTGGCCTGGTGCCTATGCCCCTCCCCATGGGGGTGGTCTGTATTTAATAGCCACTGTGTCTGTGGCCTGGTGCCTATGCCCCTCCCCATGGGGGTGGTCTGTATTTAATAGCCACTGTGTCTGTGGCCTGGTGCCTATGCCCCTCCCCATGGGGGAGGTCTGTATTTAATAGCCTCTGTGTCTGTGCAGGTGGTGCGCAGGCAGGGCCAGCGCAGAAAGTCGACGCTCAGCTCGCTGCTCTTCGGGGAGGACGAGACCGAAGTGCTGAAAGCCAAGAATATCAAGCAGACGGAGCTGGTGGCGGCCCTGCGGGAGGCCATCGGCCGCATAGCCCAGCACTTCCACTGCCTAGACCCGCGCAACTGCAGCGCCGTGAGTGCCCGCCCCTCTCACGCTGGCCCCGCCCCTGACCGGCGCCCCCCGCTGCCGTGCGCCCTGGCAGCACCGTTCAGCATCTCTCTGTCTCAGGACCTGACCCCAGATTACTCCATGGAGAGTCACCAGCGGGACCACGAGAATTTCGCTGTGGTGTCGCGCAACAGGCGGCGACGCGCCAAGGCCCTGCTGGACTTCGAGCGCCATGACGACGACGAGCTGGGCTTCCGCAAAAATGACATCATCACGGTAAGCAGCAATATCTCACTGGGGTCAGCAGCGTGTCCTGAGTGACACGAGACCTCAGACCTGATATCTCAGTGTGTGACGCTCAGATTAAATCCGGAACAAGTAGCTAGGCCTCTGTGCCTGTTCAGGTTCCTCTATGTCACTAAATCCATAACGCCAAGTAGCCGGGTCTCTGTGTGGATTCAGGCTCCTCCATGTCATTAATTATTAGTTCAACTTGTCATTCGAAAATAACCACCTGAGGCTGTTTTCCATGCACGGCACATCCATTCATGAATCAAATCTGCATGCATCTAATTGGCTTTTCCTTGTGTTCTCCCCCCTTTCCTTTATCTCCCAGATAATCTCTCAGAAGGATGAGCACTGCTGGGTGGGCGAGCTCAATGGGCTTCGAGGTACCTGACCCCCCCCCCCCCCCCCCCCCCCCCCCCCCCCCTCCCCCCCCCCTCGCACCT
>JAABNY020000045.1:10057721-10076856 GCA_015164015.2 Brevimyrus niger | reverse complement strand
CCCAAATCCAGGTGTGAAAAACTTGTTGCATCTTTCCCAAGAAGACTCATGGCTGTATGAGCTCAAAAGGGCGCTTCAACTAAATACTGAGAAAAGGGTCTGAATACTTAGGACCGTGTGATATTTCAGTTTTTCTTTTTTAATAAATCTGCAACAATTTAAAAAAATCCTTTTTTTTGTCTGTCAATATGGGGTGCTGTGTGTACATTTAGGGGAAAAAAATCATTTTAAATAATTTTAGTAAATGGCTGCAATATAACAAAGAGTGGGTCTGAATACTTTTCTGTACCTACTGTATATGGGGCAGGATGCAGACGGCTTCACAGGTTGGACATGGGGTGGGGTTTGGCTGATGATGGCACCCACCTGCACTTCAGAGTCCACCCACTTGGAATCGATCAGGGGCTTGATCTTGCTGGCCTCCATGAGGGTCATGTGGACCCCTGAGCAGCCGTGACAGAGAAGCACCCCCAGTGCGCAGGAGCCCCACTGCGGGTCTGAGGAGGTGCAGAGAGATGGCCAGTAAGAGCTGGGGACTTCTGTGGGTCCAGCTCAGCCTCTCGGCTGGTTCTGAGTCTCCCATTTCTGATAGAACTTGCGTAAAGTTAGCTATTAGCATGCTGTCCTAGCTCAGACTGACAGCCCTGGTGTATTCCAGCAGCTGGAGAGGAGGAGCATGGGGGCACGAAAACAGGCCAGCACGTGGCCGGGCGTAAATGAGGAGGCAAACAAATTACCAAGCGGAGTGGAAGGAGGAAGACTGCCATTCTGATACATAAGGAAGTCGCCGAAAATTCGGTTAATCTGGCCGGTCTGCATGTGATTTCCGTGATTCCGATCACTCCAAAGACAATGAGCTTAGTGACAACAGAGCATGGAAATGCAGTCCGGCCGGATGGCAACGCAGGGACATCCCGTGGACTGAAGTCTTGGTCAGTTCACACCCCTGTGAAACATATGCGTGTCTTTCACTCCCTCGGGCGCTGCCTAAAGCTCCCGTTCCTAGTCGCGGTACCAGCCTTGATTTCCGGTATTATGCCGAAAAAGGCATCCCTGCCTTAGAATGCATGCCGGTGTTCTGACGAGTTGAGCTTTTAAGGGTCTTTTTAGGGTCAGGGTTTTTTTTTTTTAGTGTTTAGAGTATTAGGGGTGTTTTGGGGGTTAGGGCTAAAGTTTTACTGTTTTGGTTTTTTTTGGGGGGGGGGGGGGATAACACTACGGTAGCCTATAATTTGACAAAGTACAAATTTGACAACTTGTTTCAGATCAGCGACCAATCGGTCATTTAGAGACAAGCATGCATTCTACGGCAGGGATGCCTTTTTCGGCATAACACCTGTTCATCCCAATCATCCGTTCTGACTATTTATTAATCCAAACGTTCCCCTTTTCCTCCACTGGAGCTACTGTTCTGTACCACCTTTACCGCAGTGAATCCTCGCGCTACATTTCTTCAGTGCGAGAGGAAAGTAGTAATAATCTCCCACAATTTGATTAATCGCGCTGTTTATAAAACAATAAAAAAGGGGGCCGTGACACTTATTACCCAATTAATTCCGAAATTACAAGTATAATAATTAGAAAAGTTAAACATATGTTGCAATTAACCGGTAAGGCATCATCACAGAATGTTGTAGCCTAGTTACGCTACAGAGGTATCTTGTTAGGAAAACTGTGTCCTGTTAATTGCGAAGTGTAATTACGCAACCCTTATTCCACATGTTTTTAAAAAAAGGCAACAGCGCCAATATTTCTTCAATAGGACGATCAATTCAGGTGCTATGACAGTGTTTCGTGTCCACCATAATACAATTAACAATACATTTACAAATTACTTTATAACGTTAAAACTATATCGCACTAACGAGATAATCTCGTTAGAACGAAATACGGAAGCAGGCCTGTCTCGTTATAACAACCAACGAAATGAGCTGGTTAAAACAACAAATGGCCCTGGGCGCTGCGGGGTTAAATTTTTCGCAGTTTACACAAGCGGTACAAGAAAAACCTGATCTGGGAACAATCGTGGCACTTTATATAGCAGGTAATCTAGCCACGGTCATTATGTCCAGTCTTACAAAATTCCATTCAGAGGCGCAGTTCACCTCGTCTGCATGCATGATTATCACCAGTAAGCAAGTCATTTGTGTCACCACGCAAAACCTGTTAAGGGCTGAATCACCGGCAATGCCTATAGCTTTTCAAAATTATGTCAGGTACCACATAAAAACCTGTATTCACATTCAAAACGTAGACTGCAAATAATGCTGAATAATGATCAAACAGTAAAAGGTATTGCTTTTCACACCCGAGTCGCCGGTGCCTGCGTTCGTTTGTCCTGTGTTATTTTAATGACCAAAAAAGAGCGAGAAAGTTTACGATATCCTTTGCAGGAGCTTTCATCAGCTTTATATAGGACTATAACTTCACTCACCAGGCGCCCCACAATCTGCACATATGTCATTTCCAGGCTGCTGAAGGATATTCTTCAAAGTCGGCCTTTCTGGGTCATTTTCCGTTGTCATTTTGTCACCCCCTGGACAGTAGAATTCAGGAAAGCAGATTTTTTTTTCTCTTTACGCTACCGATCAAGACATTAGTAGATTAGAATGCGAAATAAACAAACCGGCTTCACACCTGTTACGTCTCCACCCCAGCAATAACTTCCGCAATATTTACATGCATCTGGTGTCTTTGGAAGGAACGGAGCTGCTTAAATACTGTTCTAGATAGGCCGAACCTGACGTCTTGGAATTCAGAAGAAAGGGCTTTCGGTAAGAGACTTCTTCCGCGTGTCACTTTTATCAAATTAAAGTTACCTTGGTGCGTGCAGAAATGTGAAAAATGGCTTACTCACACAGGACAACTGTTTTGTTAATCAAAGTTTCATTCTCGTCTAAGGTTGTTGACAGATACGTCGGAGCTCATATTTTAGTATGGCATAGTAGGACAGAGTGGTAATTCTCATAGACAATATTGCACGATACAGTATTATTTTCACCAGTAGGTGGCGGAAAGAAACCGACCTAAGAAGAAATGTCAGAAAATACATGGAGCGTTTCCCGTCTGAGTGAATATAGATTGAAAACATGTTTTATATACAACATTTATTATGTTATGGTTATAATATAGGCCTAATAAATTTTATGTATTATTGTGCGCATCTTAATTTCTTTGTTCATTTTTTATCAAGTGCTGCAAAATACCCCGAGTTATACACCGGAGTTATCGAAATGTTAGTTGTACTTAAGAGATTTTGATTGAGGTTTTACAGTGAAACAGAAAGAGTACCTATTTCTGTGCATTCCGTGAAAATCATTAAACCGCGCACGGATTTCTGTGTAGACTATATACTAACGCGTGAAGTACCTACATGTAGGGCCGCGTTAGTACCCTATAGGCCTACCCCGTTAGCGCGCCCACGCGCCCCCATGCTCGGGAGCTCTCCGCGGAAATGGCCGTCACTGCCGCTGTCTGATCGGCTCTCTTTGGCTCCCAGGTCCCCAGTGCAATTTGCTGCAAAAGTTTTCTCCTGTCTTTTCCCGGGCTATATCTGTCAACAGGAAGTATCCAAGAAAGAAATAAAACAACTCCGTGATATTTCATGAAAGGTAACTGGAACCTCAGGACTGAGTAATGCCGTTTCACATTTGATCAATAAACCGAATAATATTTATTATCAGAATATATTCAGAATGCAATACATATGTAAACCTGTCCAGTTCAGCAACATTTAATGCGTAATTTTAGCAGATCATAATTCTAGTTATATATTCCTAGATCCAATTGATCTATTTTTTTTCTACTTTAGCACACAGCTTCATAGGCATGTATAGCCTATCAGTGGTTTGGAGATCCTTCCTAGTTTCCCATAAGACCCCCCATGAGATCAGGAACAAATGAAACAGGTAACTGAAAAACGCGAATTGATACTGGGAGAAAATAGCTTTTCTTTCCGGATCTCATCTTCTTCTTGTAGGATGCAAGGCGTGGGGTAAGTGAGATGGATTGCTCTTTATTTAACATTGTGATGGTTGATTTCACGTAGACCGGCTCATCAGATCAGCATTTCAACCTACATTTGTGCAGGTCTACGTACCTAAAAACTACAATAAACGCTAGCGCTCGATTTTGCCTTAAACGTAGCATAGCGCCACCACCAGAAAGCGGTAAGACACTGCAATGTTGAAACAAATTTACAGATTTAGTTTGCGCTTAGTTAAACAGATTAACATGTATCGACGATGAATTGTTGCCCTGGACAGAGGATTGGGATCCCACTTTGTAAAATCCAGAGAATGTTAAGGAAGCCTGATCAGGATGTCTTGCACTTAGAAAGGAGACATGTCAGGTGAATGATTAAGCAATTTGGTACATTTGTCTGCTATCAGAAGGCCTGAACCTGCCCATTCATCCAAACGACACAATGAGATCCTGGCAGCCTCAGTGACAGGCTGCCGGGCCATTGGCTGCAGCAGTGGTGTTGCTGAGGCTCTGGCCAACATGTTCTTCTCGTCCGGCCCCTTGTGGAGTGACCAAATGGGCCGCTGATTAGGGGCGGGGAGCTGTCGGAGCGCTGACCGTGTTTAGGTCTTACAAATAAGGAGCAAGTTGCCGAGACACCGCTACAAATGGACTTACCGGAATATAGACTCCCTCTGTTGTTGTCAGTTGGTACTGCAGCGCTGTCTTCAAATTTAAGTAATGTACACGTGGATACAATCTGTGATTCTGCAAATGTGTGTATTTCATTGAACAATGTACAATTAAGAAATATAGGATAGAGTGTATTCAGCAGTAAATGAGTACACCATTGGATGATGCAGTGCCCCCAGCCAAACAGAACTGTCTGTTTAGTGAAACAGGAAAAAAGAAACACTTCACATTTTTGTGGATTTTGAGAATAGTGACGTGGATCTTTGAAAAATCATAACAATGAACATTATCTGAAAACAGACATGTGCCACTCTTATTTAATCTGATGTAACACAATGCAAGGGCCGGGATTGTGGGTAATTTCATACCCAGGGAGGAGGGCAGTGGGCAGAGGAGAGAGAGGGGAAGACAGCAGAAAAATAGGGGAGGAGAGAGGGGGGATGAGAGAGGAGAGCAAAGGAAGAGAGAGAGGTGGACAGCAGAGGAAGAGGAAATGAGAGGGAAAAAGGGAGAGGAGGAAGAGAGAGGGGAGGACAATGGAGGCCGGGGGGATGAGAAGGGAAAGGGGGAGGACAGGAGGGAGTGGACAGGACAGTGGAGAGAGGAGAGGGAAGAGGAGGAAGAGAGGGGAGTACAACAAAGAGAGAGAGGAGGACTGAGGCAGAGATGAACCTAGTTGCAATTAACAGGCGACTCTTATCAGTCAGACTGGCATCGACCACGCTGATCCCCTTACTGGCTGCTCACATTGACCGCGCTGATCCCCTCACTGGCTGCTCACATCGACCACGCTGATCCCCTCACTGGCTGCTCACATCGACCACGCTGATCCTCTCACTGGCTGCTCACATCAACCACGCTGATCCTCTCACTGGCTGCTCACATCGACCACGCTGATCCCTTCACTGGCTACTCACATCGACCACGCTGATCCCTTCACTGGCTACTCACATCGACCACGCTGATCCCTTCACTGGCTGCTATGTCGCCTAATTTATTGTCTGTTGGCACTGAGGGGCAGCAGTTCTTTTTACTCTGCCTTTATCAAACCCTGTCGTCCTCAGTCATCCCATCCTGTCCTCCTGTTCTGTCCCCCCATCCTCTGTCTTCCCATCCTCTGTCCTTCCCCACCTCCCCTCTGTTTCACACTTGCTCTTCTAGGACTCTGGTTTTGTCTGAAGTTGCTTGGAGTTACAGGAATGAAGTGCCTGTTTTCCCGGAGAGCAGCAGTCTGTGATAAGCAACCCAATCCAGCAGAGAAGACCCCCCCCCTCCCTGTGATTTCTGTGTGACACTCCCTAGCAGCGAATTCTTATTCTGCGCTTCAGAGACAGACGGTTGGATTTCGGAGGGACTGTCTTCCCCCACATGGCACTTGTTGGCTGAACGCGACATTGACAGGAATCAGGAATCACTGGGGGGTTGTGGATAGGCAGCCCTCTGGTCCCAGGTGTGAATGGTAACAAGCTCATCAACTATACAGTGGCAGGGTCAAAGGTCATCTCCCAGGTGTATCAGTAGGTAACCATGCCGACAAGGTTCCTGTTCTGTCTCGCTCCCTCCCTCACCGCGTGTGCTTACACCTGTGAAGGCTCCATTGCCCCAGGGTCCGCATGCATCCCTTACAGATATTTATAGTGCTTTCCGAAGCCTCTGCCCCTGCTCCTCCGCTGATCTCTCTCCCTTTCTCTCTCTCTCTGTTACGCTATGTGTGCATGTCAGGGGCCTTATTAAATCCCGGGCTCCTCATCCCCGCTGGTCTACGACGGCAAGCTGCTCGGTCCCTCGTATCTTTAGCCTGGTCTGCAACCCCACAACCATCGGGAGCCGTACATGGATGAGGTCATCGCTCTCCCCTCCCCCGTAGGAATCCCTGCAAGTTGTTGAGAGAAGACGCCTCCACATCCCTCATCGATCCTCGGCTGCCGATAATTAGGCAAGCGAGCAAGATGCCCGAGTAAACAACGAGGAATCCCATTCCTGCATTAGGAGAGGAGGGACAGAGAGACGGAGGAATGAATTAAAGTGTGCCTGTGCATGTGTCAGTGTGTGTGTGCGCACACTGCAGGGAAAGTGAGGGAATCAGTCAACGCGAGTGATTCACCTAAACTTATATAAAGTCGGTCTCTAAATATAGAAACTGCAGGGCTTCTAGAGCTGTGCCAAGACGATCAACCACATTGATACTAGAGTAGTGGCCTCACCCTGTCCTGGTTCGGGGGGGGGGGGGGGTGTAGGAGAAAGGAGGGTCTGAGGAGAACTGCAGTGCATGCTGGGAACTCACCATGATACGTGGTGGCTGTGAGAGTGATGGACATCAGGAACTGTATCCCTCTCTGCGGTCAGTGTCACTGCTTCCCTCTGACGGGTTAATCGGGGGTGCAAATCGTGGTGCAGGAAGGGAGCCGCATCAGGAAACATTAAAAAATGCAATGTTAAGGAGACCATGAGTCCATGTTGCATTCTCTGTGCTATAATGTTTATACCATGGCTTGGTATTAACCATGTTGAACTTAATTCAGTCACACGCTTTATTTAATGCTGCATGGCTTGTGGGGGTTTGACACCGACAAATCCAGCAGAAACGCAGCCACAAATTGAGGGAGGGTTTGGAGAATTTCTGTTGATCTGGAGCTGTTGTACTGCGAGCAGGTGTGCATGTCTCCACCGCTCTGCTCTGCACTCCCTGGGCTCCGCTCGCTCACAGCTCTTCCGGCGGAGAGAAGCTGACAGCCTGGCAAGAAGGAGCTCAGCGCGCAAGCTTCATGAAACATTACGGGCAGACAGGCCTGGTCCGCGGAAGATCGATACCGCCAATTGTTGTAAGAGAATTATACTGTTAGCGGAAGAGCGACGAGCATCTATTTACTCACTCGTATAAACTCAGCGGGGAATTCTGAGTCCTGATGCGTTCACATAAAGGAAAAAGACTGTGCTGAAGAATTGGGAAGTTAACATGCAGAGCTAGACCCTAGCAGGAGAGTGAAAGTGGCCTGTCGGAACTACGGTGTGCAGCCAAGGTGATCGTAGCGGTTAAGCGCTATATGATATCTGTCCGTTTTCTTACGCTGGAAAAACGTCTGACGGGCGATCGATGATCTTCCAGGGAGCAGCCGGCAGAATCCGCAGGAGCGGAAACCCAAACCCGAAAGGCGGCTCTTGAGCCTGCGCCTTCTGATCTTCCTTCGCTCTGGAAAATTTCTGATTAAAATATTTATGATCCACCTGTGTCGAGAGACATTTAAAATGAT
Source organism: Brevimyrus niger (assembly GCA_015164015.2). NCBI lineage: Eukaryota > Metazoa > Chordata > Actinopteri > Osteoglossiformes > Mormyridae > Brevimyrus > Brevimyrus niger. The sequence goes on along the minus strand of JAABNY020000045.1, from coordinate 10,068,949 downwards.
TTTTATGTGCTGTGAGAGCAAGCGGTGCCATTGTCGATGTAATTCGAAAAAGATCAGTAGAGCTGATATACATGGCTACAAATGGGATAACGTATTTAATCCGGGGACTTTGCTAACAGAAACCTATTAGAACTCAATTACAAGTGGCAAGGTCAGTTTTACAGGCGATGCTCATTTAGCTGTGAGATGTCACATTGCATCAGTTTTACTCTTTTGCATCAAAAGAAAGATCATCAACGCTTGGTGATTCAATATTGCGGCTCTAATTACGCCGTAGATAGCATATACGGTGCCTGTGGAATGTTCTGGAAGGGAGGTTACATTTGCGGGTCCTCCCCGCCGGGCTCTGCCAGTGTCAGTCATTCGGCTGGCTGGCTTTCCGTGCCCGTACACCCTGCTTCCCCCTTCCTTGTGAGTGTGTTCACACCTGCGGGTATTTTTGACAGATCTCTGCATCCGAGACTCCTCCGCCCCCTTCCCAAGGTTACCGGGAACTCCGGCCAAATTCCCTCCCGCCACGTCTCCAGCGCGGTTCACGTGTGACCTTCTTCGCTGGAATCGGATTCGAGCCATTGAAACCAAAAAAGTTTAATCCCAAAGCTAATGATGGCAGCGCATTGGCGCACCCATCATTTCTGGAGATGTTTTGGTACCATCTCATAGGCTACCCAGAAGGAGGCAAGCGCCCCCAGCAGGCGGATTCCCAGAGAGCGACCAGGAGGCCACTTTTTAACTGTGTAAAGTGTTTGTGTATATTAATTGAATCGTGTAGTAATGTTCTAAAGTACTTTGGGACACATTTCTTTTACGCCTAGAAGGAAATCTCCGCCTAATACAGCATTAACGACAGTGCGTCGCAGGTAAGCAAACAGCACAACAAAACAGTCAACGTAACAGCACGTCTCTCAAAGCCGCCAACGCGTCCCGTCCCTTCGTATTCAAATCCGCTGCGCTTCTATAGGAACAGATGTGCACCTTTTTAAATTTGGGTGTCTGTGATTTCTGCGCTTAATTGCACATAAAAGGTCATCAGGCTTTTACAAAAGGCGCGGGAAGAACACAGGTTGTCACACAGCGGTGACACAAAGCAGTCCCTTAAAAAGAGCTTCAAAGCTGTCCATTGGCACCCAGTGTCCAATCCACCACAGGCATTGTGGGTATTCTCGGGGGCTGCTGCCTCACATGAGCCACCTGTCACATGAAATGAAAGTGCAGGACCAGACTCCAGTAATAGTATACTTCTGGAATGTTCTCTTTGTCACACTAGATCACTTTTTGGGGACATTTTTCCCAGGACCAATTCGGTCGGTATTTACACTTCATCAGTAGCTGGCTGCACAAATAAAAATAACAGATTTTATGTTGACAGATTGGGGTGGTGTTCTTTGTTTGATAGTTTTCCTTCTGATTTCCTTTAATATCCCAGGGTTTTTCAGGCGTTAACTCCAGTCTGTGGGATTAGGCCAGCAAATTTGCCTGATCAAATGAGGGCAAATCCACAGCATGCCTTCGCTAGTCCTGCAGATTTATGGCGGCATGTCTCCTTTTTGGCGTACAATTCGGACAGGACGCTGTACGTCCAGAAAAACCGATGTGATACATTGACGTCCTGGAGCAAGAATGATTGTGGAAAATAATACAGAAGTAACATAGCCTTCAATGTCTTAAAACCCTTTAAAATGATATGGACAGAGAGCCTCTAAGCCAATGTCTTCGTACGGCTCTTTTTTCTATTTAAAATTGCCCTTCTCCCGCTTCTTCGCCTCACGGATAGCGCTGCGTGTATGAGATTATGCTTGGTTTTAATATATGTGCCCTGGGGAATGGGGGTGGTATTGTAGATTCATTTTTAAAAGGAGACACAGGAAAGTCGAATCAGGAAGCCTTTGCAACACAAAAATCTGTGTGCAGTAATGTAATGCCCAGACTCTTCACATTTTTGAAGAAAAATATTATTTTTAAATTATGTACAGCAGTAAAGACGCATGCTCATTCACTCCGGCTTTATCAACCGTATAAGCTTATGCTGTTTTTCTACGAAATGCACGTTAAACTGCTGGCAGACAATTGCATATTTTTATATTTTTGGTACACAGTACTGTATTTACGTGGAAGTATCCTATACTTCTTCCGTATTTATTAGGCTATAAATGTCACATAGACGTGGAAAATGGACTTGGAATTTATGATAATAACAGAGATTAATTACCGTGTCCGAAAAACCTACTCAGTACTAATGCAAAACTGAAAATAAACTAAAATGACTTGAGTCATCAAAATTGAATAATTATAAGCGCGACTAACATGTATAGCGAGCGCGATAATGTATGATCGCTCCGTATCAGCTGCAAAACAATTACAGCTTTGAGATGTTTGCATTGTTAATTAAAGAATACACATATATTCAGTATACAAATACTGGTGCAATGCATGTATGACAATCTTCTCGACAGTGCCTGATTTCAAAAGTAATGGAATAAAATCTGCAATTGCGATTGCGTTGCGCGTCTTCAGATGCACATTTTGCATGTGGATTATTATGAAATCGTTTCAGCCTCCTCCGTCTACTTTTCTTGCTGTAAGATATGCCTTCTTGTGTCCGACTTTCTCTTATGCAGTTAACCGCTATAGCACAGCGTTGTGCATGTCGATGCAAGGCTGAGCTGGTGCTGTACGGAGGAATTTCACTTTGATGAAGGCGCCTCCTATCCTTGTTTAAACAGTACTTGTTAAAACCTCCGTAGGCGCCCCGTGCGTCTGCATCTGCGGCCAAGGCGCCGGTACAAGACGGAGTAGATGCGCCATGCGCGCCTCTTAGAAGCTGATTTTTCTGGTTGATCCTTTAAAAAAACTCATCCGGAGCCTGTCAAGCAGATCGCCTCGTAGAAACGGAGCTTGAAAAGAGTCATAAGGGATTCTTGTTACTGAAATCCTGTACTGACACCGAAAGGGACCCGATCTGTCATTCACTCTGTTCACTATGCTTAAAGACACAGGTGAGAGATGGACGCGCTTTTAAACTCTGCTATCAGATGCGTCTTTCTAGCCTATGTGGATGCCAGCTTCCTTAAGACGTGTATCTACGCTCTGTACGGCAAGTATGAAAAGAGCACCGAAATCGCCGCTGAAAAATAAGAATCCGGGACCTAAAAGAATCGAGGCAAGGGATTTTGGCATATAAGGATTTATCCGTGGTACTGACAGATCTGTGGATGAGAAGGAATACGTTCTTCAGGCTTTTTTTTCTCCGAGGATTCATGAATGCATTAATAAATGAACACTGTCACTATGTATCATATCACTAATAACCGGAGACTACTGAAAAGAAACACAATACCATTACCGCGTCTGCGCACTTGTTCAGTCGTGGAAATGTAACAGCCGCTGTACCAGAAAAGCCTTTCTGGGTAGATGATTTCGGTATTTTGAGAATATCTTAAAAGTACCGATTTGCACATTTTTCATACACCATGTTCCTAAGATTTATATGAAGCTTGGTTTTATTTCTAAAGCCAACACCTGTATATTTAAAATCTCCGTAAAATGGAGGTACGGCTGAATTAGATGACTTGTTTAGATAAAGGTGTTTCATTTCGCCTATAGGTTTTATTAAGGAGAAACTTGCATATCAGTCGGCGTTAATGCTTGTGGAACAAAACCATCTTTTGGAGACGGTGCTTGTGCAACAACTTGGATAATTCATCCTTTTGACTAAAACTGTCGGCACTTTTGGCACAAATGTACAGATAGAGAAAAATACCATAAAATGCATCTTTTCATGAGACATACGGATGGACATGGTGTATGGCGAAGGAGTTGCCAAGGCTGCAGTGTGACAGAATCGCAAGCTTGATTTCAAAACGTTCAGAAACAGCGATTTTTGGGGAAAATGAACCACATTTTTTATGCAACACAATACTTATTCTCAGTTTTATTTAGTTTTCGTCCGGCATGAGGCAAATGGATTCAATGGTTCGTTTTTGATTGGATATCAAGAGAAACGCTGATTTTATCTCCCCCCGTTTCTCCGAGCACACCTTTCTTTGATGCCAGGCGAGGTGAGTGATTTTTACTTTTTCGTCAACCTTTAAAAGTTGGTAAGGTGCCCTTGGAAAACTGGTCTTGTCTCCCCAGCGTAAAATTCAGAGGAAAGTGAACGCGATGCCGTGAGATCCTCTTTGAATTAAGAAGGTAAACTTCATTTTTAATCGTCACCAAAACTCGAAGACTTTCGAGTCAACACGATTTAATTAATCTGATTTATAGCAGAAACGGCAGCTGGGACGACATCCTTTCCTGATAATGAACTGGGTAAGCAGGTGAGAGCCGCGGTACTCCGCACTCCCGGAGGAGCAGCGGCGGCAGCTGCCCTACTGCGTGTGAACGGCTTACATTTCTGCTTCAATAACATCATTAACGTATTTCCATATATTTTAATATATACGTATATGTTGAGTTCTCCTTATTCCCATTGCGTTATTGCTAATCATTTTTTCTTCATTGCGTTACTGTCATTGCATTATTGTAAACGCACAACCCCCCCGAGCGGGTGCCCGATCGCGCCTCTGACGGAATTTCGCGGCGGCATCTGTTTGCTCCGCGAAGCCATTATAGCGGCTGTCGGAATAACTGCCGTTCGGGGCTCTTTAATATACTGGAGGTCGTCTGCTGACGTCTAACTCAAATATGTGGAGTTAATGTGTGCAGCCGCTCAGCTGAATAGTATATAACTAATAAAATGATTTTCTGGATCATGAGTGCAGAAAAGACGGTCTATATATCTACATGGTTCAAACTGACGTATATATATACACAGCGTAAAGAGGTCATTAAGGTTGTATTTCACGATTTAATCATACGTGTCACTGAATCATACTGAACCACCTGCTGACTTGATTTACACGAGTGTGTTAAAGACCGTAAGCGTTCAGACAGGATGGCCTATCTTGCTGTGGCCCTTGTGGTCAGACCATTTCCTCACATACTCATGCAGTGGCTGAGCGCTGTGTCATTGGAAGGGCCGCCTTGCGGTTCACAGGCATAGTTTGCGTGGTATCATAATATAAGGGCCCCGTAAGACAGCAGGAAATAGTCCAGATGTCAGTGAGAAAGTGCTTATCTGCAGGGCTTTGATGAGAGATGCATAAGCTTGCACCTTCACACTCTCTTGTAGACTGAGTTGATATTTAATTTGTGATCAATGAATGTTATTCTGGGAGAACATGAAACTGTTTCTGTCCCGATTCATCTTATTTCATGCCCAGATTCTGATTTTAATTTCTAAAAAGGATGTTTAAAAACACAAGACCTCTAGTTTTAACTGAGGGCTGTGGCCCTTAGATATTTTAATGTAGTATTTGTTTTTTGTGAAAACAGAAGGCCGTCCCTTAAAACTCGCAGTATGTATGTGTGCGTGTACATTCACACAGCGTGTCTGACTTTTCCCTGGATCTCCTCTCATTCCGGCGTTCACTGGCCCGGTAGTCTTTGAGTTTTACTCTCCTGGGAGGTGATGAGCGACCTCGACGGAGACCGAGAGGCCAGCGTGGTTATCAGTTATCCAGCACGCGCCACCGGGCTGAGGAAACTTCCGGAAGTGAGCCTTCTCCCCGCGATGAAGTGCTGATGTTTGAAACTCTCCGCTGTGATTTGCCGCGGGCTCCCAGGCCGCGGTCTTCACATGAAGGGAAACAGACTGCAGCATCAGCCCATGAGCCATAAATACGCCAGATAAATGCGCCGTCCCCCCCGCCCGTCTGCGCCATTGTCACTCTGGCCTCGTTCTGGCTGCGTTACTGACTTGTCACAGATCCCAGATATTATTTCCACCGTGCAAATATTTGCTTTGCCCGTGACACCCGTTACCGTATGTTACCACATCCCATGGCTGAGTTAGTTCTCAAGGAGAGATGATCCATCAGGCTAACGAAGCTAATCGACAGCTCCCCCCCTCCCCCGCACCCGTGTGCAGCGCATGAGGCTCGGCCCGGCTCTCGCCAGCAGGGGCACTCCACCGGCTATAGGGATCACTCTTCCTTTAACATTACTCCCCCCATGTGTGCCGCTTATGGTCGCTTTCAGAGGTGAGACTGGCATGTCGCTCTGGTGGGAGGCTGAGTGTTGGCTAATAACCAGCCTCATCTGTGCTTTTATGCACCGAGATGGACGTCAGACGCCAGCTCTGGCGAGCCAGCGTGTCCTCGTCACCCAGCTGCATGACCCGCTCTTGGCGTGTGATACAGCACACACGCACACACAGACACACACACACACACGCACACACACACACGCACACACACACAAACACATGCATGCTGGTGGTGCCTCTCATGACCACGCTATTCGAACCCTCGCATGTTCCCATGTGCCTTCTTTGGAGCCTAATCCTGGCCCCTGTGCCACAGCTGCCCACGGTGGACGCAGGAAAAAAATGCACCGTGTTGCTGCCTTGCTGCTGCTGCATGACTCAGAGCTGCGAGTGGCTGTGAGTGGCTGCGAGTTCAGGCCCCATAGATCCTGCCGCGGCGGGGTGGATCAAATGGTGATACCATGTCTGACACGGGGGGGGAGGGGGGGTACTTTTTAAGGCCTTTGTGGCTGGGCAAGTGGGAGCTATAGGGCTCCAGGTACAGGGTGCAGGTGTTAGGGTTCCTCAGCAAAGAGGATTACAGGAAAGCATGGCCGGCTGGGGGCGCCATGTGGCAGGTGACATGAAGGACAAGCTGCTGTGAGGCCAGCAGAGGGCGCTCCGCAGTGGTGCCCCAACGCCATGCTGCATCCCGACTGCTGCTCAGACCCGGCGAGTCCCGTGTGAGACAGCCCCAGGGAGCTGGTTAAGACGGCTGGAGAGGGAGCAGATAATCGGACTGGAAAGCTGTGGGACGCTTGATCCATTTAACTATGCGGCACCCCCATAAGGCACAGAAGGGGAGCTGGGGGGGGGGACACTGATAACAGCATGAGGGGCGAGTGTAAATTCAAGTGTGCCGATGCGTCTGTGGGAATCGTGGCTAATACAGCAACTTTGGTACTCGGTGAGTAACGTAGGAATGGTGGCTAATCCAGCCAGCAGCTTTGTTACTCGGTGAGTAACGTAGGAATGGTGGCTAATCCAGCCAGCAGCTTTGTTACTCGGTGAGTAACGGGGTGAACACCAGTCAGCACCATTTAGCATGTGGCCCTGCACATACCAGCACGCTGCAGCCTCATGGGGGCGTCGCTCCCCACCAGCCGCCACACCTTTCAGCACCCTCACAGAGGTGCCAATGTCAGTCCCAGACGTGAAGGGAATTCTGCCTCTAATTCCCCCAAGGGGTGGAGATGTTTCCTGCCATTCACCAGGGATGATATCAGCCTGGGAAGAGAAGCCCTCATTGAAATACCTCAGGGTGTAGAAGGGGGCTGAAGGGAGGGGGGTGTAGCAGGATGCGCAGCTCAACAGACATGCTCTGCACCGCCAGGTCCTTCACTGACAGATGTCTCTGCGAGTGGGCAAGGTGATTCAACTTAGTGTCAGAAAAAAATGACTCCAAGAAGCCCCTAGGGGGCGGGATTTCTGTGGGCTGTCACCCACTCACAGGTCCAGTCACTGCCTGTGACAGCGCTGCTAAGGATTTTAGGCCCCATGAAAAGAATCTTGACAGGGCCCCCCGACACAATTTTATTGGGGGCTTCTCTGGGCCCCCTCTCAGTCATGGGCCCTGAGAATCGCCATCGTTTACCCCCCCCCCCCTTTACAGCGCTCCCTGGCTGCAGGCTTGCTAGCTTTGCCCCACTTTGAACCCTGCGCATCCCCGTCATTATTCTCGCCGCCCCATTGGCTAAATGAAATGGCGGAACCCCATCCAGGCATCAACGTGGTGCTGATAGGTGGGATCATGGCCAGCTGTCAATCATCAGTGAGGCTGCCCTCATTGGCTGTTTCCTCACTGTCTTTGGCGGCCTTCCCCTGCCCCATCCTGTCCCGCCCTGCTGCTGCGCGCACATACACACACACACACACACACACAGCGGTTCAGCGTGACGCCCGCTGCAGGAGCTCCATCTCCATCTCCAGCCGCTTTCCCAGCGTGACTTTAAACACGGCTCCGCGTGCCAGAGACTGATCACGACAGGAGGCGCAGCGCCCCGGGCAGGTGTCAGAGCCGGCTGACGCGTCGCGCCGGAGCACCTTTGAGGAGGCGCGGAGGAGAGGGCCAGTGATGGGAGCCGGCAACTGCGGCACGTAAACAGGCGCGTCTCCGGGGCAATGGGCCGCGGCGCCGAAGCGCGTACCAGCAGCTGTCTTTGTGAGACAGTCACTGTGAAGTCCATTCGACGCTGACATGAGTGCAGACGCTCTTATTCCTCATGATCTGAATGGACAGCAGTCAGCAGAGAGAGCAGCTTCCTCTCTCCGTCTGCGACGCCTCGCAGACACCTGACCCGGTGCTGGAACGAAGGGATCCATGTCGCTCATGTGTGACTCAGCTTGACTCCAGCAGCTCCATGATCTGCCTCCCCCCCCACCAAGGAAAGCCTGTTTGCTTTGAAAAATGTAAGAAAAGAAAATAAAAAAACGTCATTAACAGCCTTTAATGCTGCAAGCTGATTGGTTTATTTGTTCTATTAAAAATCCAGCACCTATTTCCTATTCACACATATCAAATATCCTTGCCTACTACATAGAAAGCTCTGGTATGACAGCGCCACCTAAAGGGAGCTTTAGGCATGGTGTCCGTGTACCAGAATGGGGCAGGGCCCCCCCCACCCCCCTCTGTCATATAGTCCCCATGTTTGCTGTCACGGGCCACTTGTGTCGGTGTCCGTATTAAAAAGCCAGAGCTGCTCTGGTTCGCCGGCAGTCAGCGGTCATGGAGACGGCGCCGGGCCGCCTCTCCCCCGGGACGCCTGTTAATCACATCTTCTTTTAATCCGGTAGCCCTCCTTTTATTTATGTGTGTATATATGTAACCACAAATAGGTCAGCAGGGCAGCCTCGCGGCTCTTAGTAACCCTGTGACCCGGCGGCTCTCAGCGGCATCCTGGGAAGAGAACAGTCTGAATCCACATCAGAGAAATGGCTCCTGAAGAAGACTATGGAAGCCTATGGAATGATAATTTTATTTACCATTCGCACAAGTTCCTTGGAATTGTCCCAGTTTTCTTATATGCCGTCTTGCTGTCCTTTGAGACACACAATCGATTGGAGGGTGTCGGCCATCTGTCCGGCGCTCAGACATGCGACTGTTAAGCGTGTGATTTGCACCAGCTACCTTGCTATCACAGGCGCAGTGGCCAGTGGCCTGAGCCATTCAGCCTCGCACCACTGGAGTTCAAGGGACGGAACGAAACAGATCCACATGAAGCAAGAGGGTATGCTAGGAGGGGGGTTGGCATCATGCCTACCGCTAGTGGGATGGCAAAGAGGCACCGAGGAGCCCGGGTAGGATCCGAACCCAAAAAGGACGCCCCCCGCTGACTGGAGGAAGTAAAAACAATGGTTTAGTTATTTTGGGAAGACTGTGTTCCTCCTGAACATATGGGCCATCTGTTAATGGTATGGAGCTCAGAATCCGGGCCGAGGTGCCTATCCCGCGCCCCGTGGCCGTCAGCCGATCGCTGGCCACCGCGTCCCATACCCTCCCCCACAATACTCCACGTACCCGCTAGCCAGATGAAGCCCCCCCCACCTCATAGGTGACATGGTGTTATTCTGATCACATGGCACAAAGGGGCTGGAGATGGGGTTAGGGTTAGTCATGGGACCCATTTCATCGCTGACTGAAGCCATGCTCGGGGACAGTGAGGCGCAGGGACAGGTACAGTGAGGCACGGGGACAGTGAGGCGTGGGGACAGTGAGGCACGGGGACAGTGAGGCACGGGGTCAGTGAGGCACGGGGACAGTGAGGTGTGGAGACAGGGACAGTGAGGTGTGGAGACAGGGACAGTGAGGCACGGGGACAGTACGATGTGGGGACAGGGACAGTGAGGCATGGGGACAGTAAGGTGAGGGGACAGGGACAGTGAGGCATGGGGACAGTAAGGTGTGGGGACAGGGACAGTGAGGCACGGGGACAGTAAGGTGTGGGGACAGGGACAGTGAGGCACGGGGACAGTAAGGTGTGGGGACAGGGACAGTGAGGCATGGGGACAGTGAGGTGCGTGACCAGTGCCACTTCCAGTTAATGGTGTTCCTTTCTGTCAGCCATTTTGTCCTGGTGCTGAGGTCTGATAAGTCCATTAAACATCCCTGTTAACATTAGCAGTACATCATTCTGCAGTCACCATTTATCGCACATCTTGGCTGTTCCTGTTCTTAGTTGACTGTTTGAAGGGGGAGCTGTTCTGTGAGTTTTTTTTTTTTGGGGGGGGGGGCTTCGCCTTAACCCCCACCCCCCTTACAGAGCTTCTGAGACAAAGCTCACTGCCAGTTGTTAGAAAATCCCATAGCAGATGGGATCATTGGGAGGTGTCAATCAGTGCCTGGGAACCAATAAGGTAACCCTTAGAAACAGGGTGACCAATCAGTGACTGGCAGCCCACTGGAGTTCCACCTCCTTTGGGTTTCAAAGCCTCTCTTCTCTGTCCCTGCTCAGTGCCTTAAGCACTCTTACACAGTGAGTAACGAAGGAGGGCTGATCAGGCCCTGTCATAGTGAGACGTCCAAATGCCCCTCCTCTACAGGCCCAATATCCTGCTTGCTGGATGGGTCCATATCGGGCAGTCAGATGGATCCTGGTGCCAATTAGGGTCGAAATATCATCTTTGATTCTGCAAAGCAGCGTCGGCATGGAGATGTTCACCTGAATTCAGCCGCTGACTAACGCCATGTTCCGGGTGGAGGCGGGATCCTAACCCCCTGCCCTGGAGCCCCCATTGTGCACAGTGTATGGAGAGGGGGGGGGGGGTGTGCGATGGCCCCGGGGGGAGACAGAGAGGCCTGGCGATGAATGGCTCCTCTACTCCTCTAATGATCCTCCCACAGAATCTGTATTTTTAGCCCACGGAGGATCATTTTCGTGAAGAAAATGCACTGTGGATCCGTCCGGCCAGCCATCTCCCCAGCCACGCCCCTCCGCACCCGCCTCCGTCCCGAGAGGGTGAGTTTTGGAGGGCATGTGGGGGGGGGGGGGGGGTCTCTCTGAACGGTGGGTGATGATGAAAGAGGAGCGGGGCGCATCGCCCTGCGAGCCCGGTGCGGTGAATGGGGATGACTGAATAGGCACAGCGGCGGCACGCCGCCCCG
>JAABNY020000045.1:10021764-10036769 GCA_015164015.2 Brevimyrus niger | reverse complement strand
GCATGGTGCCGGCACACCGGCCTCATCCATCTGGACCTGGCAGCGCTCAGCCGGGAGGAGTGCGGGAGCTGGTGGGAAGTGGGCCAGGAAGCGGCTGCCAGCTGAGCCCCTTCGCGTCTGCGATCCACCGCAAAAACACGGTCCATGATGGGCTGACCTTTGACCTGCATCCTGTCGCCATGGCACTGCTGGGCCCGGGGCTGTCAGGCGGCTGGGATCCATCCAATTAGGCGCCATCCCATCAACCCCCCCGGCACACCGAACCCGATTGGCCGGCCTCTTCCACGGTCCAGCTTCGACCGGAATAAATAGCGGCGCGGGAATGAAAAGGGGCAGCAGATGAAAGCGGAGCTGTCCGAACGGAGCGGATCTGAGGCCGTCTGAAAGGAACAATGGCAGCCGCGGCGTTCAAACAGGCTTCGCTGGCGTGAAACGGCACAGAGAGAGGAGTCATCGGCTGGCGGCGTGGGGCATCAGCATTGCTAATCCGCAGACCCGCGCCCACCGTGCACTGACGTCATCACGCTGCCCTCGACCCGCTCTGGCCCGCGCCGCCCACCAGGGGCAGAACCGGGCTGGATCACGCGTGAGCAACCCTGCAGCCTGAGGTAGAAGAGGAGGCGAAGTGAGGAGAGCTTCAGGAAGATGGAAGCAGCTTTCCAGCTGCCAGGAGGGGGGGGGGGTGATGGCAGTGTCACCATAAAGCTCCTGCAGACGTTCAGCCAGGATGAATAAACGATCACGATCACATCAATCCCGTGCAGCTTTCGCCTGGAGTGACTCCTCCATCGGGATCCTCGGAGCTCCACAGCAGCCAGGCTCCTGACACTGCTCTCCCCTGTGTTTGCACCTCCTCATGCTCTATAAATGATGGAGGGGCAAAGCCACCCCATCACCGTGCCCACTCTGGGGGCCTCCATGCCCGTCCCTTGTGAAGGCAGATGTGATAGGGAGACCCTCATTTCTGCAGCTGGTTTCGTTTGCGTGTATGTGTTGCCTTGATGAGAGGAGGCTGTGATAATGCCTGGCTGTATGGGTGTCTCACAAGAGCAGGTCAGGCTGGGCACCTCCCCGGAGCAGGGCAGCACCAGTGGTCAGGAGTGCAGGTAAAGAGGAGTCAAGTGGGGAGCAGAGTGAGGAGCAGAGTGGGGAGCGAAGTGATTAATCCAGTAAGAAGCAGAGTGAGGAGGAGAGTGAGGAGCAGAATGGGGAGGAGAGTGAGGAGGAGAGTGAGGAGGAGAGAGAAGCGGAGCTGCTGCTGCTTTGCTGTTATTATAAACCACCCCCTGGGACAGAAAAGCACACCTAGTAACACTGTGTGATAGCCATCCCAGCGGCCATATTCCCTGCTTCCTTCTATCTCTCCCTCCATTCTGCCATCTGCAGGGAGTAAAAAGTGAAAGACAAGGTTGGGGGAGGCAGCATACGGATCAGGGGCTGATGGAGGGGCCTGTCGCCGGTCAGCGCTGTGGCTTCTCTCTCTCTCTCTCTCTCTCTCTCTCTCTCTCTCTCCCTCTCTCCGTTCACTTCCCACGTATCTGTCAGCCATTTTCAGGCCTCGTTTGGGCTGTGGCCAAGTGCTCTTCACACAAGCCCTCGAAAAACAGGCTGTAATGCTGGCTGATTGTGCATCACTCCGCCCCGCGTGTCTGCTGCAGCGAAGCCGATTGCGTGCCGCGCTCCAGTGGAACAGCAGCGGTGCCCCGTGTGGGCGGGGCTATTCACACAGGAAGTGCGGATGGAGGCCAACGCAGGAATGATGCTGCTCGTGGAGAAAGTTTAGTTTTGGGGGCGGGACTTAGTGTTGCTCGACAGATTGAGCCGCGAAGCCGCCCCACCCTCACCCATACGGAGATCGATAAACATGCAGCCGATGCTGAAGCAGGAGCCCATATGTGGGCTCGCATGAGCACACTGGTACGCGGGTACCAGTACGCCCCGTGTCTGTCTCCCAGGAGGCACCCTGCCTGATTCTGTTTCCATGACAACAAGCATAACTCGTCTCGCGGAATGGCACATCTTCGATCTGGGAGCGGGCGGGCACCGCGCGGCTAGAATGCGCCGTCCGCACTGGCACCGAAGCGCAGTGCCGTAATTGGAGCTTTGAATGTGCGGCTGACACTGCGCTCTGGGAGGGCGCTAAATCCGTCACGCCGCAATAAACAGCTGGGGCACCCGGGTCCCGCCGCAGCCACACCAGAGGCGCTCAGCCACGTCTCCACCACAAATCGCCGAAGTGCGTATCTTTGTTCCGTCAGCTGGCTTGACATCCTGTGATAGGGGCTGTCGCTGAAGTTACCCAAACCCCCCCCCCGGTTTCCCGATCTTTCCCAAACGTGAGTTCCGACGCCTCGATGTGCTGACAGGTTCCTGCGGGGTGGCTCCGTACCCGAAGCCCCGTGGTGACCCCTGGGCCCAAGCGAATGATCGTTCTTGAATCACTGTCGCGGTTACGCCTCGGCAGAGACGGTAATGAACGCATTATCCAGTGATACTTACAGTAAAGTTGTGATCCCATGATGCAGCAGAGGGCCACCCCACGGCGATGGTGAAACCTGCTCCAAGTGGGAAGCTGAGGGTAACAGTGAGCAGTGATACTGCGGGATAAGGGTAGGGGGCGACATTCATCTGAAACTGCTTATTTCAGAAACATTTCAGAGGGGGGCTATGGGAACTGCAAAGTGGGGTGGGTCCTGCAATATTCCGGCTCTGATACAGCAACTAGGTCTTCGCCGATTGGTACAGCCAAAACGGTAGCATCCAGACAAAACAGAAATCGATTTTTTTGAATAGCGAGCGATGGGATAGGACCTGAGAGGACAGCTAGAGCCTGTGAAGTTTGGCGAGTCGTCCAGGGGGTGAGACGGGGGCCCCGCTGACGAAGCATAACAGGAAGTGGGAGATGAGCAGCGGCTCAGGATACGTGCGCACGTTTAATGAGGTTTAAGCTCGTTGTTAATTACACAAAATGTCCCGTTGGGAGCGAGCAAACCTAGGCAGGGCTGCGTCGGGGTGTAAGCATTAGCGCGTAAATGGCAGAGGCTGTTACCATGACAGCTGGCTGTGAATTCCCATCATTATTCTTGGTGATTTTAAGGTGAGGGGCCATAATTCATACAAAGCAGCCAATTATGTCATTAGCCAATAATATGCTTTGAATCTGTGAGTGACAGGGGAGTGGCACTCTAGGGATCAATCAGCTTTTAGCCCCGCCCCTGCACACAACCGTGCCTTAGACCTTTCTTTTTCTGAATGCAATTAAAAGTGGTGGGTGGAGCATTGGCTGAGTTCCGCTGCCGCCGTCTGCACAGTGCTGCCTTCTGCTTACACACGGCTGCATGGCCACCTGAGGACAGGGTCCGGTCCGACACCGCCGCTAACGCGAGCGCAGTGCCTTCGCTGAAAGCCTCTGAGGTGCTGCTTCGCGGCGGAGTCAGGCTGAGCATGTCAGAGCGCAGCGAGAGTCTTCCAGACAGCAACCGGTGGTGGGGAGGAGCCGTCACACATCAGGAGTGTTTACTCTTGGGGGTGGGGCGGTGGGGGTGGGGCAGTGTGATATCTCACGCTGTCAGATTGATTAATTCCCCCTGGCAGTTGAACTTGTTACTCTATAATTGTAAAGGTGACTGAGCAGGGAGCTGTCAGATTGCAGTGAACAGGGTGAGTGGACAGACTCGCAGACCCAGAAAGGAGCTCTGGGTTAGTGAAGCAGGACGCCTCTACATCACACATCCCTTAAAGAGGATGGATCTCCCATGCAAATAGACAGAAGTGAACATTGTCTGCGGCTCGCTCTGCGTATTAATGTGCACATTTACATTTGGAGGGGAGGGGGCTGCTCACGCTTAGCAGCGTAATCGATGTATTAATATAACCGCTCAAATAAACCCTCTTGACCCACCTCAAGCACACGGGGAATATTTGAGCAAATGTTTAATCTTTCATGCGGGGAGATGCACAGAAACAATTTCCAAGATGATTGCCAGGAATTAGGAAGTTATTGCGCACTCATTTTCCAAACGGTTAGGCAGTAAAGGGTCGCCGAGGAGCCTGGAGCTGGGAAACATGCTGGACGGGGGGGGGGGCAGTCTATCAGGGCAACCAGCCCTGGAGGGGTGAGGTGACAGGAATTACTGTAGCTCTCCGGAAAGGGAAATAGTTCATTACTAGCATATTGTAGTGGAAATTCTAATGAAAGTGTTTATGTGTGTGGGTATGTGAGCCTCACATGGTAAAGTGTGTGTGGGTATGTGAGCCTCACATGGTACAGTGTGTGTGGGTATGTGTGCCTCACGTGGTACAGTGTGTGTGGGTATGTGTGCCTCACGTGGTACAGTGTGTGTGGGTATGTGTGCCTCACATGGTACAGTATGTGTGGGTATGTGTGCCTCAAGTGTTAAGTCAGCCCCCCAGCCAGGCATGTGAAGGCATGCCGCTATGGCGCCCCCTCCAGGTAGTAAGGGTCACACTTAGACTGCTTCTTATCGCCCTCCAGGGAAGGCGGCTGCCATCCCGTCAGCATGTCGGTCATGGAGGCGAGGGGCCCCCTGCTGTGCCTGGCCTCCCCCCACCATGCCCAGCTGTCCCATCCGCTGCCACCCAGCCGCCCCCCCCCCCTTGACTACCGGCCACACTGCCTTAATGCCTCTTTTCAGCGTGAGGTTAACAT
Organism: Brevimyrus niger; assembly: GCA_015164015.2. Taxonomy (NCBI): domain Eukaryota; kingdom Metazoa; phylum Chordata; class Actinopteri; order Osteoglossiformes; family Mormyridae; genus Brevimyrus; species Brevimyrus niger. Next base: position 10,032,100 of record JAABNY020000045.1, on the reverse strand, counting down.
CTAACTTAGCACACAATCCATCATCTCCCAGCCTGCGGCGTCGCCTTAATTAAATATTCCCATTGCCTGTCTCCCCAGTAACGAGCTCATGGGCAGAGCGCCAGGATGTTCATGTTCGGTACTCCTCAGGAGGGGGGCGGGATTATTACTTCAAATTGACGCCCCCCACCCATCCACCACCCCAAGTGCACTACCCCTCATTGACTATCAAAAATGAAATATGACTGTATGGTGGTGCAACGGCTGACAGCGAGCTTGTTTAACAGCCATTCTGGGCTGACGCACGTCGGTCTCGTACTTATGTGTGCTTTTGGTGCCAGACACTGGTCGACTTGCAGTCAGGGTCACATCCAACACGTGACGCGTGATGTGTGAAACAAAGACCACTGTGTCCATCTCTGGTCATGAGAAGAAGGGCTATGGGCATTGCGGATGTACGCCCTTCCATCGTGAGTGTTTCTGACAGGTCAGGTGTGCGACTGGGCGTGCGGTTTAGGGGCATCCAGTGGAAGGGAGAGAGCCTCCCCGCTGGCCCAAGCCTGTCTCAGCACACCACTGAGCGAAGGACTCCCTCCCTCACACCTGCAAGGAAGGCGCCTTCGAGTGTGGCTACTGGTCACAGCAGAGGGCAGCCTGCCTCACACTACGGTCGTGTCCAAATTGAGGGGCTGCGTCCTCCTACGTCTGCATTCAAAGGCCAAATGTGCCACGGTGGTGCGACCAGGCTGTCCCATTTCCGAAGTCTCCTTCGAATGCGGTCTAGAAATGCATCCTTCTTTTGCCGAGTCGTGAAGGGTTCACCAGATGGACCCCAAGATACATCGTGCAGAAGTAAAGTGCCTCAAAGTGTCTCAGCCGGGTTATAGGAGCGACACTTCGTGACTGAAAGGTAAGGGTGGGAAAAGCTGATGAAGGAAATAGGAAATTTTCTGTAGGTCAGACCGTCCCATTGGAGAACGCTTTCTGTTCGACCAGTTCACAGACTGTGTCCTTCGAAGGATGCAGCCGCTGAATTTGGAAACATGACACCAGGCAGGGACATACCCTATTTGCATAGGCCCACCCAATGAAATAGTTGCTGTTTTGGCAACAAATTTGCTATTATTAGGCATATTTCCACCACAGAACCATTTTATGGAACCAGGAACTTTTGTATTGTTCCCACCACAGAAACTCTAAGTGAACTTCCTTGCAAGCAGTTCCAGAACCCCTTGTAGTCCCTCTTTTTTGCTTGAAAACTATCTACTGGGGATGCTCTTACAGCCATAGCTTTCTGATTGGTTGGCGCTTATAGCCATAGCTTGCTGATTGGTTGGCGCTTACAGTGATAGCTTGCTGATCGGTTGGTGCTTACAGCAATAGCTTGCTGATTGGCTGGTGCTTACAGCATTAGCTTACTGATTAGTTGGCGCTTACAGTGATAGTTTATTGATTAGTTGGTACTCACAGAGATAGCTTGCTGATTGGATGGCGCTTACAGCGATAGCTTGCTGATTGGCTGAGCTTACAGCATTAGCTCGCTGATTGGTTGGCACTTACAGAGATAGCATGCTGACTGGTTGGTACTTACAGCGATAGCATGCTGATTGGTTGGAACTTTACAGCGATAGCTTGCTGATTGGTTCGTGCTTACAGTGACAGCTCGCTGATGCATTAATGCATCAATAGCTTGTAATGCATTAATGAATACCTTTTAGCTGGAAAATTCGATTTATAACTGATATATATACTATTATTTAAAATCACTGGTGCCAGTGGTGAAACTTGTCAGCACTTAGCAGAATAACGCTGCATTGATTTTTATTCTGTGAAAAATGAAAGGTTGGTCCGTTGTTCCCTGCCTTGTGCCCAAAGTCTCTGGGATGGGCTCCAGACTCTCCATGACCCCAAATAGAATAGTCTCCGGACCCCCCATGACCCTGAATGGGATGGGCTCCAGACCCCCCATAACCCTGAATAGGATAGGCTCCGGACCCCCCATGACCCTGAATGGGATAGGCTCCAGACCCACCATGACACTGAATGGGATAGGTTGCGGAACCCTCATGACTCTGAATAGGATAGGCTCCGGACCCCTCATGACTGAATAGGATAGGCTCCGTACCCCTCATGACTCTGAATAGGATAGGCTGTTATAGAACATGGATGGATGGATTAGTACAACTCCAGGAAGACATCAAATGTAGGCCTTTTTTGCAGCAGAGTGCAGAGACGGCTGCGGTAGCCGAGAGAACCAGGCAGCCACTGAAATTGAAGAATTTAAATACTTTACTGAGTCTGATTCCTGTGCTTCACAGTGTCTGTGTACTATGACTGTGCATTGCAGATTAATTATATAACATGGCTTAGCATTGCTGCTTAATACTCTATACAGTTTCTGTGTGTAAAGCTCTTTTCATCGTCCCTGCACCTGTGGAGAAGTGCTTGTTCAGAATCTTTATATATTGTCGTGTCGCAGAAACTAAACAGAGCGGATTGCTTTGATTTTAATGGCTGCTGAAGGATGTCAGTATGGAGACACAGCATGCAGAGGCGCAGTGGAGCTCCTTGGCGTTTGTACTGTAGAGTAAATGCTACTAAGCTGTACTGGATTATGTGGCCCCGCCCACCTTTATTCTGGCCCACCTGCAGTTTCATTTCCAGCTGCGCCACCGTGTTGTATAGCTACAGGAAAACATGCTGGATGGGTCCCAAAGCAACATTTTAGTGTCATAGGTGCTCTGAGTGATAGAACAGGCTGGAAAAAACACTGGGGGGGGCAACATAAAACGAGTATGGCCATCAATGTGGGCGGAGCCTCTGTGCAAACGTGTCACACACCCTGGGCTTTGCGCTCATTCTCCGGGCTGCCTGCCCACTGACAGCCACTACACACCTGTTGGTAAATCACCGGCAGACAGTGCAGTTAGAGCGAGCATCGCCTGCTTGACTTATTATCACTGCCACTGCATCCTGATTGATTTGTCTTTTTTTTTTTTCTTCTGGGAGCTAGGTCAACTTGTGCCACACCACGTGGGATCACAGCCCATTTTCCCTGCTCGCCATGCTCGAGAGAGACCCCCCCTCTCATCCGAAAGTCCACAGGGACCTCTGATTTCCTGCCATCGCAGGTTTTAATTACTCCACTAAAGCAATTATCCTGCAATCCCTCACATGGTCTGCTTAGCGCCCCCCTCCCCACCACTTAGCGGACGGCTAATTGGAACACGACTGGAAGAGCCCGCCGGGACCCACCCCATGCAGAGGACACGCTGACCCCCGCCCTAATTCACTCTGTGTGCCCCGCCTCGCTCATTGGCTCACCGGTTATCACAGTGTTTCCTACACCAATCGGTTCCCTGCGACCACGATGCATTCTGATGCTTTATGGAGGATACTCCACATGTGCATTATGGGAAATGCGTCAGTCCTTCAGCGTCGAGGAAGTGGGTCCACAGTGCCCCCCTGAGACTGTCCATCTGAGACCAAAGGACAGATTGACCATTTCGACCAGTACTATGCTTTTCTCTGGGTGGCGCTGTTTTTCAAGGGTGGTGGGGGGTGTTCCTGGTTTTCCTGCCTGCTGGAACACTCAACCAGGGCCGCAGCCATTAATGGTTACGCGTCCCGCGGGTATAAGATAACGTCCCCAGAGCACGGGGTGGAAACGACCCAGATACAGAGCCCACTCCCTGAGACAGCGGCCCTAAGGACGCCCCCATAAAGGAGCACTGCAAACAAGTCACTGCGAACATACTAATTACCCCACGAGGTAGAGGTGAAGTGAGCACAGGGAGCAGGGAGATGCCGCGGGTGACAGGGGTAGCCAAGGTGCCCCATACCCTGCCTGCTTCGAAGGCTCCTCTCCAGCTGCGAGCCATTTATCTACCTGGGAGCTGGGGATTCATCCATCACTTGCAGTGTCTAGGGGCAGCTGCTGATTACTGTGGCCACTGGAGAGATTTATACAGGAACCTGTCTATTCTCTGTTCGGAGACAGGCTGTATTTTTTATTTTTTTTGGGGGGGAGGGGGGGAAAAGGGCTGGATAAGGATTTGCAGAGAGTGGGGTAACAAGCTTGGCTTAACCCTGTATTTATTTAAAATGTGTAATCACTGCACAGGCCAGCAGGGGGTATAATGATTAACGAACCAGCTGATGGATTAAAGGTTTCAGGAGGAGCCATGGGTGTGGCCCCCAGTGAGCACTGTGCGAATGTCCCAGTGAGAGACAGGCTCCTTCCTTGACTGGCCGCCCGCCACGTGGTTCGAGCGTATCAGCATCATGGTGATCCTGCTGAACTGCGTCACCCTGGGCATGTACCAGCCCTGTGAGAACATCGACTGCTCCTCCGACCGCTGCCAGGTCCTGCAGGCGAGTGCCCCGCCAGCCCAGACTCTCCGTCTCCCTCCATCACTGCGCCTTTTCTTCTTTCGTGTCCCTTTCTGTCTTCCGCCTTTCATCCCCGTAGCCCCCCTCAGAGCCTGCCTGTGTCTCCGGCAATGAGATGTCTCTGTAAATATCGATTATGGATTATTCGTACGAGCGGCGTCCGCCCGCGGCTCCCGTCCCCCCTAGATGTCCTGTCCCTCGGCCGAATCTCCCCTTAATGGGTCCAGTTCCGCGTAATCCTCTCCCAGTGTGTAAATCTGTTGGCTGAGCTGTTTCGTTCCTAAGCAAGGGAATTTGCATCAGGGGCACACAGTGGCGGGAGTGCTGACTGGACAGAATCTGGCCGCCTTGCCCGCTGAGAAAATCCACATCATCCATAGCTATTTAATTGGCAGTAGCCTTGGAGTCCTGCCGATGTGGGAGGCGGGAGGCCGGGGGTGTATGCGAGAATGCCCCCCCCCCCTCGTATAGCCTGACAGTAAACACACATGTGGTCCCGTCCTCCTCTCTAAGCTCGGGCCTTGTCTCGTGACGGCTGTGCCAGGGCAGCTGACCCCACAGCGTTTAGATTTGTAGGTCTTGCCCCCCCCCTCCCCCCGAGATGTTTAAAATCGCTGTGAAGGTTTGGCAGTGCTCTCATGCAGAAAGGCCCCCGTTCCGCCGAGCTCTTCACTCCCGTTAGAGAGACGCAGAAAGCTTCCACCAAGCTGACCCCCCCCCATCCCAGCTCGGATGGTGAGGGATCGCCCCCATGTCATGTCATCCTCTGGCCATAGGCAGCATCCCCCCCACACCAGAAAGGCCTCCAGAGAGCTCTCTTACTATGTACTGTGGATCTCCATCCTTTCATTCATCCATACATCCTTCCATACCTCCATCCATCCATCCATCTTCTAACTGCTCATTCTGGTCAGCGTAATGATATGTTGTAGACCTCCCAAATGCTGCGATAAGGTGATGTGATGGAGATAATGTCCCACACCAGGGCTAGGAGTTTCTCTTCCTCCACAGTAAATCTGGTTGACCTGGGTGAGGGCGGTGGCAGACACAATAAATTTTGCTGCACCCCCTTGGAAAAAGCCTGGTTTGCTGGGTGACCAGTGCAACCCACACACAAGCACAGGGGACTCTGTGGGCAGCAATAAAATACTGACGAGTCCAGCTGCTTCTCTTAACTCGTCTCCTAATGTACAGAGTGTCTTTGTTTAAAGCAGGTTTGATTTTTGCCCGAAGACGTAAGACCCTGTCAGGAAGGACAGCAGTCAGACGGCATATTCCTGCCATGGCGGTGCTTTTCCGAAGAGAGCGAGCCGGGATTAATTCACCGCCATTAACGATACCAGGAAACGCTCGACTCAGCTAAATGCCTCGTTTCCAGGAGCCCGATTTCGACGGGATCGTTCCCCCTTGACCTCAGACCGGTCGGTTCACCGTCCGGCCCGTTGTCAAGGCAGCTGTCGCCATGGGGAACACTGCTTTGTTCTTGAAGGCCCGGCGTGGTTTGCCGGTGCAGAGTGTGCACTAGACAGGTAGCTAATAAAAGAGGCCTGCCTCTGCTTCATCGTGGGCCAGAGGCCGCTGACCCGTCCTTCCCCCTGGCCGCAGGCTTTCGACGCCTTCATCTACGTCTTCTTCGCGCTGGAGATGGTGATAAAGATGGTGGCCCTCGGGATCTTCGGCCAGCGCTGCTACCTGGGGGACACGTGGAACAGGCTGGACTTCTTCATCGTCATGGCAGGGTGAGAGATGACGAGAGGAGCCCCTCGGGCAGTCCGCCGCCGTATCCCTAGCTGTCAGAGTCCCTCCCGTCGTTTTGCTTTGTTTTTGTTTTTTTTTGCCGTTGTTCCGCCTCCTGATTGCATCTTTCCCCTCATCTTCAAGCTTTGGTGATATCCAGCAGTGACTTACAGAGGTGGAGCCAGACGTCTGCTGCTAAGCTCTAAACATGCGTCATGTTTTAGTGTCGCTGATGTCAGTGACATCCAAGAGCACAATCAACGTGAGCCACACACTGGGAGCGACTTCCCCACCCCCAGTGCTGCCGATTCCCCATTTAATGCGGGTATTTTTATGGTGGCTTTGGGGTTTGTTTTTTGCAACATTTTGAAAGCGTTGTTGTGAATCAGATCGTAGTTAATTGCAATTGCATTATTGATGATGGAATTATTTAAGATCAGTGGGGTTCGGTGTTTTGCAAGGAGACAGGTATCCCGCACGCCGTGTAGCGGAGCGGTAGAGACATTCGGGAAGGACAGTTATCAGGTGGATCTGGTCAATTCAGGACCATCCGCATGGGATGAGCCGTGGTTCACAGCTTATGGTGATGAGCGTTGGCTGCACTGATTGAGTATACAATAGACGTCCAAAAATAACCACAGAAATTTGCACAGAAGCTGGGCAGGGTCTCATCCCGCTGCCGTCATGGCGACCTGGTCCCCATTATAAAGACTTAATTATGCATGTTGCAGTGGGCTGCACTCCAGTGCCCCATGCTCCAGCGGCCCGTGCTCCAGTGCCCCACAATTCACTGACCCGTGTTCCAGCGGCCCATGCATCAGCAACACATGCTCCAGTGCCCAGTACATAGCAGCTCATCCTCCGGTGCCCCATGCCCCAGCAGGCCGTACACTAGCAGCCTGCACACCAACAGCTGGTGCTCCAGTGGCCCACGTTCCAGCGGCCCATGCATCAGTGACGCATGCTCCAGCGGCCCCTGCTCCAGTGCCCCATGCCCCAGTGGCAAGATCCATTACCAGCAGGTTCTGCCCGGGTTCAGGTGGCAGAGTGCGTTTGGAAACAAGGCCCTTTAGCGCATCCTCTCTGTCCTGGTCCCGTGTGCCCTCCAGCCACGCTTGCCGAAGACAGATTCTAATGGATCTATAGAAAGTTCCAGAACTCCCAGCAACAGTCGGGGTCCTTCTCAATCCTGGTGGCCCTGCTACCCGCGGCCAGCTGTCGCCTCCATTTTGGGAAAGCAGACTTGGAAGGAGAACTGAGCAGGAGCAGGCGGCCGCCTTGGATCAGCAGAACGTCGGGCAGGTGTGCGGCATGAAAAGGGGAATCCAGGAGCAAACTCGGTCGCTAATAACCGGAAGGCCGGCATTTCAGAGCAGACACGGGCCGCCCCGCCTCGTCCGGCGCTCTGAGAACGAGGAGCAGGCCTGTAGGCAGATGTTAACAGCAATTAGTCAAGTGGCAGGAGTGGGAGCAAGCAAAAAGTATGGTAGAATATGCTAAAAAAAAACAACCCGCTTTTCTCTCTGCGACAGAAAAAATCAGCGTACGGCTTTTCTGCAAGAAGAGGCGCAGAGTCTGAGCACCAGGCCGGGGAAATTAGCCACCTTAATCAAAGAATTATCACAGCAGAAAGGCGTTTATCTTAATGAGTGCTTATTCCGCAGCTCTCCAGATTGCCTCTTGGCTTTGCGTGCTCTGTGCGTCTCTCTGCGCGTGTGTCCTTGTGTGTGCGTAACTGCTTGCCTTCAGGAAATATTTGCCAACCCTATTTCTGGCTTCCAGGAGTCATTATATTACAAATTGAAAACTATTTGCACAAGAAGGTGATTGATTGAAAGGTTTGACCCCGCCCCCCCACCCCCCCCCCAACTGCTGCTGAAATCGTGGCTAGTTGAAGTCTGCCTCGCCTTTGGTGCCAGTGATGTTCAGCTGTGGTGATCTCTGCGTCTTGTTTTATAGAGATTTCCAGGTCCTGTTTGGGAGTTGTTGCTAAGCGATGGTGCCTCACGGCGGCAGACATTCGGGTTTGATACTCTGGGGTGCACAGTCACTGTTTGCGCACACTTACGCGCATTTGCATGAGAAAGCACTATAAATAATGAACGACACGCCCGGCGAACGGCTCGCGGCGCCCCAGGTCTTTTTACCTCTCCGCGTCCTCATCTCCCTGGGGGGCACATTGAATGTGGCTTTGTGATATTCAGCCCGGCCTGTTCGCATCTTAACAAATGCCGTAATGGGACACATCGCGTGCACAGAGGAAGCAGGCAGCTCCCAGGACAGCTACTGTGACGATCGACGATACATCTCAGAAGGCAGAGGCGGGATTGGGACCACAGCCTCCCTCCTGGTCATGTGACCCCAGCCTCCCTTTCATGCGACCGGCAGGTCTCTGCTGTGGCAGGGTGTATGCTCTGCCCTGGTAGCCAGGCTGGGGGTGGGACGGTGGGGGAATTAACCTGGGAGAGGGCTAACAAGGCTCGTCTCAAAGACCTTTGGCCCCTGGGCTTATTGTTACCATGGAGATGGAGGGGGGCGAGCTTGTGAGTACAAGTTGAGCCCCGCTTTGGGTACGCAGCTGGCTGGGGAGGATTGGGCTGCCTTCGCTCAGACGGATACGAGGCGGGCTCATCAGCTGACCGACCTGCATCTCCAGGCTGGCTGCACATGGAAAATCATGGGTCGAATCTGAAACATGGGTAGGGGGGGGGCTTACTGTATGAAGTTGCATTAAGACACCATAACCGTCTGCAGTGAGCTCTGCGTAGGAGATGGAGGCTTCCTAGGATTTATTGGACCCTAAACCAAGTTTACAACTGTTGTAAGCATCTTTTCAAACCTACCAGTATCTGAATGCAAGGTGCCGTCTCAGATAAAATGTCAAAAAAAACAGTGACTCGAATAGGCAGCGAGAGTGAGGTCATTGTTCCTGCCTGACAAGCTGTCCCTGTAACGGGGACAGCTGGGGACAGGGTGCGGGTGTCTCTGCATGTGCCACTGTGTATGTCCACGGCTGTGCGGCTCCCTTCCTGTTAGCGGAGGCTCATCCTTGGGGGGGGGGCAGTGCGGGTTAATCCCCCCACAGTGCCGTCTGTGAGTACAGAACCTGCTCCCCTCTTTCCTCTCCCCCCCGCACACACTCTGCTCCCTCTCCTCCCGCTGATTCGACACGGATCAACACCCCATCGTGATGAGGGAAGCTTTAGAAGACAGAGCCGTGCCCTCTGCATGCCTCACACAGCCCGGGGAAGTCGCGGTGCCCCCCCTCCTGTAGGCAGAGTGGGAAGACAGAAAGGAGAGATTGTAACAGTGCCCATGGGAAGGGAGCTAATTATCGTAATAGACGGTGCGGTTTTTGTAGTCCAGAGGGGGGCGCTCTTCTTACCATTCAGCCCCTCTTCATTCTCCATAACCCACCAAATCTAGCTGGACTGAAAGCTACACTCACAGCTCACAGCGACAGACAGACAGTAAAGGGAGATTGCCGATAGGCGCTTGGCTGACAGGCATGTGGTTTTAGAGGCACTCAGCTGACAGGTATTTGACTGGCAGGCACACAGCTGACAGGTACATGGCTGACAGGTACATGGCTGACAGGTACGTGGTTGACAGGCACACGACTGACAGGCACACGGCTGACAGGTATGCGACTGACAGGCACACAGCTGACAGGTACGTGGTTGACAGGCACACAGCTGACAGATCCACAGCTGACAGGTATGCGACTGACAGGCACACGGCTCACATGTGTACGACTGATGGGTATGCGGCGGACAGGTATCCGGCTGACAGGTGTGTGGCTGACAGACACACAGCTTACAGATATGAGGCTGTCAGGTACTGGGGTGTGGGTCCTGTCACTGGGGGTCATACCCAGGGATACCTGTGCTGCAGCACTGCCTTGAATTGCCGGCTGCCTGCTGCAGTGTGTGGTCAGTGGGGGGGGGGGGGGTTACGCTGTCACGCATTTTGAAGGCTCTGTGTAGCCCAGTCCTCCCAGAGAAGAGAGTGAGAGTAAGAGTAAGCACGGCCCTCGGGTTGGGGACCGATGTTGTAGCAATTGCGCACCTTCATGACTGTCGGCCTTTGAGTTACTGTGTTTGTGTGTGTGTGTGTGTGCGTGCCCGTCTGTGTCTCTGTGTGTAAGTATATGTGTGTGTGTGCGTGCCCGTCTGTGTCTCTGTGTGTAAGTATATGTGTGTGTGTGCGTGCCCGTCTGTGTCTCTGT
>JAABNY020000045.1:9956806-9969681 GCA_015164015.2 Brevimyrus niger | reverse complement strand
CGTGCAAGGCAAGCCGTGGCAGCCCCCAACAGGGGCCCCATCCCGCCCCCCCCCCCCCCCCCCCAACACACACACACACACCAAGGGCTGAGGCGTGCCTCTTGTTTCCATGGAAATACACCAGCACTGCAGCAATCACTGTACTGTTTCCCTTTGTGTTTGGATGGATGAGTATAAACACAGAGAGGCTGCGCGTGGGACTCTGGGGGAGGGCAGGCCGCCAGGCAGTGAGGCCTCCGTCCTGCTCCCCAAAGGCCCCCACCATGCGGCAGCTGCCAGCAGTTTGTGGGCGTACAGCGACAATGTTTACCGTAAATGCATGATGTATGTGCACAATATCTCTGCTCCATTTATTGAGCATTCCCGGCCTATCAGAGCTGAGTCAGAAGATGATCAGAGGCCAATAACAATGTATTTTCTTTTTGCCTGTTATCGGCAGATCTGGCAAACACACACATGTACACTGAAACACAGCCAAACACACACATACGCTGATGCACAGCCAAACACACACGTACACATTCAAACACACACACTGTCACGCATTCAAACACACACATACACTGACACACATTCAAACACACACATATACTGACACACAGCCAAACACACACATACACTAGGGGGGTGCCAGAAATAACAAACTGGCCTCAGATCAGCCGTAGCTATTGACCAGCCCTCTAGACGCCATGGACTACGCTGCTGGCCTGATTTTCTCTTTCTGTCTCTCTCACTCCCCATGCCCCCCCCACGCCTCTTCCTCAGAGCCCACGGCTTCCCCGTGGGGGGGCGTCCCTGTGAAGCCCCACCTCCCACATGTGGTTTTGGTAACATCCTGTGTGCTCAACCCTTGTTGAGCCACCAGAACTGGTTCTCGACCCATGAGGAACCTTACGGCAGAACCTTAAGAGGGGCCGCCGATGTCATGTTCCCCATCCCCCCACGCTCGCCCTACGGGGTGTCCTGCACTTCCCCCTCTCCCTCAGTCTTGTTCCCCTCTCTTTTCTACTTTCCATCTTTCCCTCAAGGTCTCTCGCTCTCACTGAAGACTCCTATACAGAAAGCAGAAGCTCCGCAGGACATGAACATTATAAATGTCAGCCTTTGTGTGTCCTTGGGACCGCTGGGCTGTACCTGCGCTCTGCTAAGCCGTGGGCTCGGTCACCTGCGGTCGGAAACCTCTAAGAGCCTCATCGGCGGGACTCCGTACTGTCAGTCTGCACTGTGCTGTCTAAGCCCCGCCTTTTTTCGGGCACGACTTGTATAAACATGGAAATTGCTGTCACTACAGAAACACACAAAAGGAGCAGCAGATGCGGAGAAGCCCATCGCACTGACAAGCAATTCAAAATGACTGAACACATCTTGAATGCGCAGTTTTAAAGGAGAATATCCCGGTTCTTGAAATATAAAAAGGCAGTTTTCGCATAAATAGAGCAGCTTACAGGCCTGACTTTTTAAAATAACTGCAGCTCATTGCTTCAGTGAAGACAACATATCTACCGTCACATAATGTCACATTTATCACAAATAATACAGTGAGACACTCGGCTCTTGGCTCCTGTTGTTTTACAGATTCTGGACACAGCTGACTTGTCATGGTGGATTTGTCAGGAGGTTACCCACAATGCCATGCACTATTGATGTCTTGTATTTGTAGGACAAAGGACTGACCAACAGCATTCAGTTGATGACATCATATAAGCCCTATTTATGAGATTTTATATCTTCCTCCTTCCTCCCTCCATCTCCCCTCCCTCTTTTTGTATTCTGTTCTGCCCAAACTCTGCTAAACATAAACAAACCCCCACATAACCCTAATACACCCAATCTCATCTCCATTGCTTTAATATAATGTTTCTTTAATATATTTTAACACAAAATGAATCTCTATTTAGGAGAGCACTCCAGTGGCACTACAAACCCCTTTTATTTGGCCATTTCTAACTCTCATCCCCTGTCGCATCTCAGAAATTAGTTTCTTTATTAATATAAATGGGTGTTTGTGAGATTCCAAATCAATTCTGATGCATGTAAATCAATATGGCTGACCGATCCCTTGCCCAGTCTTGCTTGTAATTTATTTTCCACACTGAACTATTTATCCGCATGATTACATTGGCAAAGACTTTATTAATGGAACATCTCAACAACCACCCCCCCACCCACTTATCAGCCAATAATCAACGCTCACCATTACTGTCACACGGGAACCAGGAAGGTCTATGTTGATGTTATGTCCGAGCTTGGGATTAGTACCCCTGCCCCTCCCCCCCCCCCTGCCCAGCCCCTCTCAGGGACCACAGCAAATGGTTTTGCCCCCACTTCAGAAATACCTGATCAGTGGGGGCAGATAGGTGACTACGATAGAACGTCAGCATCAGAGACCTCCCCCCCCCCAGGAGCCAGCATGGATTGGCCGATGGGGGGCATGTTGGCACGGCTGCCACTGGAGCCGTAAGCAGAGCGTTCCATCACACCGGCTCGGGGGGTGATCATAGACATGATCCTAATTAATGAAATCAGACAGCCGCAGGGGGTGTGAAAACGACAGGCCTGCACTTCTGCGAGGATGATGAATCAAGTGTCCGCGCATCTTTTCTCCACGACCAGTCCGTCGGCATTGGGAAGGTGGCAGCGGCAAAGGCAGGCTGATGACGTGATCTCCGGCGGGCTCCGGGGCCGTGCTGTGTGAAGGAGCCCACATGCAGGATTTAACGACTGAAATGGGACACGTGGGCCAGCTCGCCATCCCAGCTTACCCTTGCTGCCGTGGGTTACCACTTACCACTGCATCCCTGAGGTTCTCCCAAGCTTCCGGATCGTCCACGGGCACAGCCAACAAGGCCCGAGCCATCCTAGGGGCCAAGGGCGACCGGGCCCGCAATTGGGGGTGCGGGAGGGCCTCTGTGCTGGGGCCACACTCCGCCTGTAGCTCAGACACCTGTTAAGCTCGACACCCCCCCCCCTCCCCAAAAAAGGCATGACAGCTCCCTGTTCAAAGAGGCACTAAGTCCACCCCCCCAAAAAAGGATCAGCTCAGCAGTGAATTTTTCTATGCCTTTCTGCTAAGGACAGAGCAGCTGACAGGCAAAGAAAAGGAGGAGGATAGCTAACCCTTCCAAAGCCACAGAAATAGCCAGAAGGATGTTTGAGACTTGCAGAGTTGGGCCGTGGTTCAGGGTGGTCAGCAGACCAGGCGCGGTCCACTCCGAGAAGGCAACAACCTGGCGATTCACACTAAGGTCCAAAATTAAGGTTAAGGTTAGCAAACTGAGGCCAGCGTTAGGCTTAGAAAGAGCATTAGAATATCCGGACATCAGCATGTGTTTTTATGTCAGACTTTCATTGTTCAGAAAAAGCTCGGCGTAAACAAATCAACAGGAAGACTGAGGAAGCGAAAAGAGGAAAAATGACCAGTGCAGGAAAACGTCCGTCACGTGACGAAAGGAAGCCAAGCGGAGCCGCTAAGGCAGGCCCCCACCCCCGCTGTCACGCCCAGCTACCCAAGGGATGAGCAGACCGCGTGACAGCAGGAAATTCCCTGTCAGGCTCTGTCGCCTCCCGTCACCATAACCTTGCGTCACATGACGTTGAGACATTTTAGGTTCAGTCAAATACTGTGAGTGATATTAAGGTGTTTGAAGTTTGGCCAAGTTATGCTATTGTGATGTCACTGTTTTACCTGGTGAGGTAGTGTCACCTAATGCCACGATGTCCTACAGTTGGCCAGGTTGTGTAATTTGATGCAGCGATGTATTCTGGTTGGTCAGGTCGTGTCATGTGATGTCACAATATATTATGCTCGGTCAAGCTGTGTCACATGATATCATAGTGTTCTGTGATTGGTCATGTTGTGCCTCTTCGCAGCATCATCAGGTACTCCTTCATTCATTATGGTTATTTCTTCGTGATGATATTGATGAGGGGGCAGGATACAGAACAAGGACGCTCGTTTTCACTGGTGACTTTGCAGTAGTTCCTGTTGGTTCTTGTTATTGTTCTGATTATGTGAGGTCAGCTTGAGGTGTTGCCATGGAAACGCAATTCTCCAGAGGGCAAGACGAATCATTCTCCATCTCCTCATTTTGTGTTTCTGTGGCTCTATTAAAGAAACCAAAAATATATCTCATGTGTACAGAGAGGTCTGCAGGCACAGTGTTGACCCCTACATTCTGCCCCTTGTCCATGTGGGGGAGGTGGTTGGTTGTGGAGGGGTTGGGGGTATTTGAAGCTTTTGGACTGCTACGGGGAGGAGGGAGGGAGGAGTGGGGAGAACTGCAAGCACAGCAGAAAAGCGCAGCTACAGAGCAGAGTGAGCGTCAGGCCACATACAGACGGTGTGGCCAGGCGGGTCCCCGCAGAGCTGCCATCTGCTCTCAGGGAGAAGGCAAAACGCAGCCTGGCATGCTGCAGAAGGGTAGAGCGACACACTGCAGAGCCAGGGGGAGCAGGAGAGACACGCCTCAGCGAAGACCAACACAGCCTGACACAGCCTGACACAACCCAACACAACCCAATACAGTCTGGCCCATCCCAGCCCTGCCAACATTGCCTGTCCTAACCTAACACAGTCCAATAAAGTCCAAGACAGCCTGACACAGCCTAATACAGCCGATAACAACATGACACAGCCCAACACAGTCTGACACAACCTCTCACACCCCTGTGTGGAATAACATAGCCTGACTTAGTTTGACGCAGGGTAATACAGCCTGGCATAGCCCAATACAATCCAACACAGCCTAGCACAGCACAACCCAGCCCAGTACGGCCTAAAGCAGCCCAGCATAGTCTAACACAGCCTGACAAAGCTCAATAGAGCCTAGTATAGCCCATCACAGCCTGTCACAGTCAAACACAGCCTTGCACAGCTATAACTGCCTGACACAGCCTGGCACAGCCCAATACAGTCTGACACAGCCCGGCACAGCAAAACACAGCCCGGCACAGCAAAACACAGCCTGGCACAGTGCAACACATAATATCCCAAAACATCACAATATAGCCCAACACAGCCCATCAAAGTGCAGTGTGTTGTAGCAGTGGACGACACTGCCTAAAACCACACAGCACGGCCTGATACAGCCCGGCACAGCCTAAATAGCACAATACAACACAAAATAATCTAACACAGATCAGAGCAGCAATGTAAGACACATGCCATTCAGTCCGGTGGCACAGCACCATACGCTCCCCCCACCACAAATGTATCGATCCTGCAGTGCAGAGTGGCAGGTGCCTGTGTCCAACAGAAACCCCCCTGCGCTCGACACCGTGTGCCTGTGCGCTGTGACGGCCCTAAGCACAATGTCTCTGTGCATGGACAAGCACGCATATCTCATTCATTCCTCTGGCAGCCTACTTCTCTCTATTGTAAGCAGCAAATATTATCCATATGTATCATCTTTGTATATCAGCCCACCAACGCTCTCTCTCTTTCTCTGTCTCTCTCTGTCTCTCTCTCTCTTTATTGCTCTGTCTCTCTCTTTCCATTCTCTTGCTCTCTCTATACCTGGGCCCACCGGCACTCCTCCTTTGTATCCATCAGCATTACGCCCCAAACATTTACCCAAGTCGCTGGGGGTCAGTCATTCTTTACTCTTATCCCTGTAATTTATGGCTGCCAGGCGGCCGCAGTGACAGGTGGCACCTGGAGACTGAGCACCGGAGCGTTTCTCCATGCAGCCTGGAAAGACTTTCGCCATCCATTATTATCATCGCTCTTCAGTGCCGCAGCGTAGTCTTTTGTTCAAGGCTATACTGCTCCGTTTCCTGTTTTTGGAGCTGTGGAGGAATCTTTGATTACATAACTAAGCCCCGCCCCCTTATATTTAGCCTCCTTTGATTGGCCCACTTAGGTGTGCTGCGATTCCAGACTCCAAGCGGATATATTATCAGGGGTCCCTCTGTCCCCCCCTGCCGCTCCAAGCCGTCCCCCCTGCCTATGTCCCTGTGTAACTGGAAGTCTCCGCTTTTTCCTGGCACTTGGCATGTGTCTGTCTGTTTAAGCGTAAATCTCCTCTCCCTCCTATTGTTTGGCCTCAGGAATTTTTCTTCATAAATTTAAATCTTGCAGTAGGGACAGCGGTGCCACACTTCCCCCTGCTGGTCAGGAGTGGGGCTGCACCCAAGCGCTTAGCCGTTCTGCTGAGATGGTTATGAGGGGGAGGCAGGACCTTGAAATAAATCAGTTAGAAAACAGGAAGCAGGAGTGGAAGTGAGGACTGCTTACTGAGAAACATGTGCTCCAACACCTCCACACAGGCGCCATCCGCACGCTGCTCATAGCAACTCCATTGTCCAGCAATCTCACAGCCAAAGACAGGTCTGCCTTTCTGCTTCTGCGGCATTCATCTAAAAATGGGAACAAACATGTTCTCCCCCAACGTCTAAATGGTGCGTGGGGCTGGCTACTCGGACCCATGAGAGAGATTAGGCGCCAAAGCTCTCTGAGGGATTATCACGGCGCTCGCCACCTGTTTAACCCAGTGGGAACCAGCAGAGAGGCCAATGTGAGGGGGCTTAGAGCAGTCAGTGATAATCCCAGGCCCAGCCCGAAACCTCGTTCCATTCTGCCCCTCGCTGCCCGCATCTACCGAGTGGCACCAGGTGCGTCCAGCAGGAGGTGCAGTCTACTGAGTGCAGACCTCTCCTTGCATCTCATTTTGTGGTTTAGCCCCATCTGCTAGTGATGCAGAACTCGGCGCCACAGCGCCATCTGGGACGTCCGTGGGAAGTGCACCGCAATCGGGAGCGGCCTTTTACGTCAAACCCATCTGTCACGGGTTCCGATCCCGCTCCTCGTGCGGGGCCGGCTGAGTCCAGGGGCACCTTCAGAGCGAAATGACGGCGGGCGGCTCCCCCCCCCACGGCCGACCTCCAGATATGCCGTGGGTAACATGCAGTCATCACGGTCGCATCAGAACCCAGCAGCGCAGAAATGCGAAGCGAGGTGGCAGCCAGAGGAGCTCACAGGCTTCGCGTAGGAAAACTATTAATTACGGTGGTATTTAAAAAGGGATATTCTCCGCACGCGTGCTGGCATAAAAGGTCAAACGGCGAGCCTGAATGCGGGCCAGACGCAGGAGAGCAGGGGCCCCAATTGATTAATGACACTCCCACACTTCCTGCCAGGACAGTAATTGTGGTTTCCACTGTTTTCTGTTTCTGACAATGACCCTTGCTTCACCTCCCAGATCAGGGGCAGCTCCTCGCACCTCCTCTAGCTCCACGTCCAGCCCTCTTCCGCCGTGATCACACCACACCAGAGCTGACGCTTCCCAGGCTGTCCACAGGGTCAGTGCCACAACCAAGCCCCCCCACCACACACACACCGATCCACCCTCCTCATCCTCGTGAACGTAAACGTTCAGTTTTAAGCACCAGCTGGGCACAAGACGGCCGCCGTGGAAGCGGCACTGCGCTGAGTGATGATCTAAAAATAATAAGCGGCTTATTTAAGCTCTTGCCCATGTGCGAGAGGAGCCCGGGCATGCCTCCAGGGCGCGGCTGGGCGGGCCTCCAGGGCGCGGCTGGGCGGGCCTCCAGGGCGCGGCTGGGCGGGCCTCCAGGGCAGGCCTCCAGGGCGTGGCTGGGCAGGCCTCCAGGGCGCGGCTGGGCGCTCTGGCTCTATCAACCCTTCACTTGCTGCCCTGCTCTTTCCCATCCTCATCTGCTCGCTCTACTCCCCCCCCCCCGCCCCTCCCTCCCTCTTTAAACCCTTCTTGGCTGGGTCTGACCGTCCCCCTGCTTCCTGACCATCTGCTTTCCTCGCAGTAATACCACTCCGTACCCCCCCCTCCACCCTGCCCTGCTCCACAATACAAGCCCACGCCAAGGTAAAAAAAAAATAAAAAATCACTGGCATCAGCGAAAAGAAAAAAAAAAAAAACACAACAAATTCTCCACCACAGTCAAGTGTCTATATGGGGAGTGGGGTATCAGCTGACCCCGCTAACGTACGCCACCACCACCCCCCCCAGGTACAGGCTCAGCGCCAGGTAAACACCGGCATTATTCCGAAAGGCCTTTTCTCCACCCTCAACTGCAGTAATGTGGACCATGTCCGTCCCAGGCTCTTCGGATGTTACCCCCCCCTCCTCCACGCATCATTGTCGCCCCGTCCACCAGACTCCACCTGCCTTTCGGACACGAGTGCGTGCCACTATCCCTACCACAGCCTGGGCTAAACCACTTCCTGTAACCTTCACACTTAGTATGTCAGAGGTGAGAAGCTCAGTAGATTTTCTGATGCTGAGACAAACTACTGCTGGACCACAAGTTAAAACCTGTCCAGTGGGGGGGGGGAAGAGGGGGGTGTTTATTTCATATAGAATTCGAAACTTGAGGAGGGGAGACGAGACATCAGCGAACACACTACCAGTCAAAAATTTCCCATCTATTTCATAAACTGTACATTTTTTATTCAATGAACAACTATAAATGAAAATGTAAGTTTCCTATATAAAATGGAAGGAGTATGTAACAGTGCATGTCTGACATACCATTAAATAGTTATATGTCGTTATGTGATGTCACGGTTAATTTCTAGGCTGTTCTTTACTTGCATTAGTTAACTGCTTCGTCCCATGAAACGGAGCAGTATTTAATGTCCCTGGTAGAAAAGGATGCCTTGAATTTTCTCTCCTGTTATAAATGCTAGAGGAGGCTACTTTGATGAATCAAAGATATGACATTTTCTTGCTCATAAAGGTTACTGAAATGCTGAACGTATTGTAAATTTGTTATTTGTTAGCAAAGGATATTGATTGTATTTTTATTAAATGTGAATGAGTAATGCGCCCTTAGAGCAGGTGTTTATTCTACTGCTGGAGCTCAAGTGAAACCAGGGAAACTCTCTGCACAAGCAGCAGTCGGGATGAAGGAGCTGGTTTCCCTCTCGCCGGGGCAGCGCCGTCGTTACGGTACGGAGGACGACTCTGCCAGCTCTGTTTGCTAATGAGTGTGACGCCGCTCGGATTTCAGCGGATTTAAGGGCGAGATCGATATCAATGGCACACAGCGACCCCTTGGCAGAGGGGCGGACTGAGAGACGCGACAATGACAGAGCGGGGACAAGCGGCCGCGTGAATCACACTGGTCCGAGGAGGAGAGCGGCAGACGACCGAGGACTGTGGAAGAGCCGTCTGTTTCCTCAGTGCCGCTTCGATTCATCTTTCAGCCTTGAGAGGAGGAAAATACATATATTGATTTTTTATTCTCTTCTGCCTTTATTCTCATCTCGGAAGAAAGGACGTCATTCCGCACTGCGTCCTCTGAAGAGTGAAGTTGAGGGGGGGCCATGATCAGCCATGAGGCGCGATCTGCACGTGCAGTCTGACCCCAGAGGCCGCACGTCATTCATTATTTACGAGAAATGTCCTGTGGAGAATGTTAGCATTGAGCCTTGTTCCTCAATAAGGCCTGGAGCTGACACTCTTGCTGAGATCTGGGTGCGCATTACCAGCGATAAGCAATGACCCTACTTCCGGCATCTGAGTCCATTCGGGGTTTCTCAGCTAGACGGCTATGCCTGTAACCATCACTCTCGGGAAAAACATGGCAGCTAAACGCTCACACTTGCTACGTGAAACCAGTCATAATCATGAATCATGTCCTTTCCCACGGAGGAGCTTTTTTCTGAACTAAGAACTTCTGCCGGGTTCCCGCCACAGGAAATGGGTCCAATTGTAGTTCCTAGGAGGCAGTTCCAGATCCCTTTTTATTATTACTACTTTTCTTCGAACACAACCTACTGGGAAGGTGCTCACAGCACTGACTTGCTGATTGGTTGGCGCTCACAGCGATACCTTGCTGATTGGTTGGCACTCACAGCGATACCTTGCTGATTGGTTGGCACTCACATCCTCGATGGCTAACTCCTGTGTAGGATCCCCCAAAATTTTCTGATGTTGAGGGCCGATTTGGCTGGCAGAGCGTGACTGGGAGGGGGTGGGCTATTGCGAGAGGGGCACAGGTATGGCCCCTCAGCAAGGGGGTACGTCACACTACTGGGTGCTTGGGTGCCACCTTTTCTGCCCCAATCCCGCCCTGCCGTGACGGAATAGCAGAGGACAAGGTACAGGTGAAATGTGCTCCCGCCTTGTAGGGACTTTTTTAACATATCGTTTTAGCACAGTCACATATCGCCCATCAAAATGGTGAGACCCATGACACTAAGTGAAAGTGAGATAAAATGTTATGAACCCGGAAGAAAAAGCACCTTGAGACATAACCAGAGGAAAAGGAGCGCAGAATGGGACACGCTGGCCACAGATTCCTCTCTCCTCTCCGATCACTTAGTGCCCCTTTGACTCATTTACTCCCATCATCACAAAAGCGACTCTTCACGCCTTTACTGAACTACTTCAGTTTTGATAATGGAAGACAATAGTTGGCGGCAGACTTACACACACTTGACTCCCATCTCATAACTTCACGGAGATCATTAATGGCCTTAATGACCCACAAGCCACATCAAAGGCTGTTAAATTAGTCAAATGAAATTCTCCTCCAGCACAGAGCAGGTCTGAGGGACCTTGCAACCCAAGTGACTATTACAGTACAAACTTGCAACCAAGCAATTATGATGTTATTTCTTTGTGTTTGTGGCTTTTGTCCAAAAACACTCCCTCACACAGGCAGGTATTTTCCTGAGGTGATTCATAGTCAGCATTCCAGAGAGCACCCACCTCCACGTTACCTGTAGATCATTTAGCGCAAGAATTAACGGCATCTGAATCCTCACGTTGGGTTCGATGTACGACAGAGCCAGTGTTACAGCAAGAATGTCCAGAACCAGAGGAGCTGCGTCAAATCAAACCCCAAGCCCCTTTTAAAATGTGACTGTGATTTTAATAGGACACTAATTAAAATACCATATCCTGATTATATAAAGTGAAAATTAAGTGATAATATTAGACAAAATGAACATTTACAGACAAAATATTTAGCAAAAGCAATGGTTTTCATAAATCGTGACTTTACATCATTATCTAATCAAAAAATTTAAGCTGCTTTTCTCAGAAATCTAGCTGATCTAAAAGGTCACGGAAGCTGTGGTTAAAGCTGAAGGTGGAGCTTCTGTTAACTGTGAGCAATGCTTACAGGATACTGTAGATCTTGGCAATGATTAAAGTGGAACACCTGCAGAAACTACTCTTCTTTTCCCTCATCATATGAATGTAAAATGAGGAGTAACTCACAGGCCATGATTTTCAGAATACAGAAAGAGGGAGAACTAACAGATCATCGTGTTCAGGGAGGGAAATGAGGGAGGACTAACAAAGCCTGGTGTTCAGGGAGGGAAATGAGGGACTACTAACAGGAGATAGTTCCCAGGGTGTTAAATGTGGGAAAACTAATAAAGCCTGCTATTTAGGATGTAAAATAAGACAGGACTAACAGGCCGCAGTGCTCAAGGTTTAAAATGACAGACTTGGTGTTCAGAGTGAAAATGAGGGAAGATTAAGAGAATACAATGTTCGGCATGTAAAATGAAGGAAGAGTAACATAGACTGGTGTTCAGGGTGTAAAATAAGGGAGGATTAAGAAGATGTGGTGTTCAGGGTATAAAATAAGGGAAGACTAATAAAGCCTGGTGTTTAGGGTGTAAAATGAGGGAGGACTAACAGGATGTAGTGTTCAGGGTGTAAATGATGGAAGACTAATAAAGCCTGGTGTTCAGGGCGTAAAATGAGGGAGGACTAACAGGATGTAGTGTTCAGGCTGTAAATGAGGGAAGACTAATAAAGCCTGGTGTTAAAGGTGTAAAATGAGGGAGGACTAACAGTACACATTTATGACGTTTCAGTTATGCTGCAAGAGAAAATGACTTAATGCCCGAAAAGAGGTAGAATTGCCATTTTCACATGAAGAGAGACTCCTTTATAGACAGATTCTGCTGCTCGCCGCAGTTCAGTTTGGGTCGGAGCTGCTATATGCGAGGAAATGGTTGTGTGGTTGAAGGTTCTGCTTCATGATCTTCAGTGCACCACAGAGCACTGCTGTACCGGCTGGGGAGCCGCAGAAACTCTGCATAAACACTGCAGAGACCATGACGACTAAATGATCTTCATTTGTTTGACCTTCATTCCAGCCACATTACGATAATCTCATTAATAAATTTCCTGCAAAACACGAGACTATACCAGAGAAAGGTTCAGAGGACCATAGGTGTGTAAGTCATACATTTAAATTCAGTTAAAAAAAATTACATCATGAAAAATATATATTTGAAATTAAATCTTTTCTTTCTTGAGACAATAAAATGGGTTCACAAATTATTTCCTGGCAAAAAATCTGTCTCTTTGGTAGTATTCAAAAAAGCTATGTATCTCTGATTCTTCTAGAGCAAAACACATGCCCTCTGTCAGCATGACTGGTTTGCTCGTTACGGCATTAACTTTTCACATTGTTTAGTTACACTTTCAGATTTATCCCCAGGTTCCCTAACCGCTCTTTAACCTCAGCCAGGTTCCACACATGTGTGTACATGATAATAATTTACAAAATTCTATTATTCAAAATTTCTTTGCTAGTGAAAATTAAACAAGTACTCAAATTTTCATACATGTGCTACAGAATTGCTGAAAGACTAACACTCTAGGGCATCTGGGATCTCTCACCATGTATCTATCCACCGGGATGGTGTGTGAGTGGGGGGGGGGTTGTTGCTCCAGGTTTCGGGCCCCATCCCAGACCAATACAATTATGTTACAAATTTTGTAGGGTCTCTGTCACTCGGGGGCCTTCTGGAATCCCCCTTCCCCCTTCCTCCCCCTCCCCCCCATCCCCCCCCCCCCCCCTCCCCCCCCCCCCCCACCCCCCTCCACCCCCCCTCCACACAACTATTCCTCACCAAAAAAAACAAA